>OY992886.1:85055434-85490434 GCA_963921405.1 Cepaea hortensis
TATCTACCACGTAGACAAAGGTGGAAAAACGTCTCAATAAAATAAAATGGAACGCACGGCTAGTGAATCCATTGTGTGGCCCAAAGTCCAAAGTGAAAGATTACCTAGTGGATATCACCCGCAGTCTGACCGTTCCTGGTGTGTGCTTGAGCGACCAGTGGCAAGCGAGATGCCCAACACATGGAAGTGAGGAACTAAAGCAGCCATGAGCAGGACGTCAGAACTCCTTGGGTGAGCCCAGTCTCAGAGCAATATGTGCCGGCTCTGCAATTATGGAAGCCTCCTTGGATAGCCTTGGAAGGCCCATGGTCTGCCCCTGCCTTCCCTTGAGGGTTAACCGTGATGTCGATGATCGTTCTATCTTGACCAGCTGAGATGTGGGCGACATCACAACAATAAGTCTAACGTGCCTCGAAACCCGAGGAAGGCTAACCTCATCAAAAATGCCAGCTGAAGCCGGAAGTGCCAGCCTACGGGTGGCAAACTAAAAATTGGCACTACGCATAACCGTCCGAGTGAAATGTCTCGTCCGAATGTCTCTCGTGCTAGGAACAGCTCTGACTACCTAGTTTCCGAATGCCACTCTTGTTCGGAACAGCTCTGACTAGGTAGTTTTCCGAATGTCCGACGTGTCTGGAACAGCTCTGACGGACACAACAAGCACATGTCCGAAAAACTTGCTGAGTGGATATTAACTGCAGACCAGTCTGGTCTGTGCGGGAATGGCCCGGGGCGAACGAAATGCCCAATATATTGAAGTGAGGAATAAAAGCAGCCATGAGCAGGATGTGACGATTCCCTCGGTGAGCCCAGTACCAGGGCGCTATGTGCTGGCCCTGCAATTATGGAAGCCACCCTGGATAGTGGAAAATGCCATGGACTGTTCCTGCTTTCCTTTGAGGGACGACTGTTGTCTTCGACCGTTCCAATTTGGCCAGCTGGGTTGAGGACGGTACCGCAAACAGAGTACAGTTTCGGCCCAAGGGTGCATAACAGACACACCGCAATCACATCTGAAAAAACACTCCGGATGAACACAAAGAAGAATAAGAAGATACCGTGATCTCACTATACTATGGTTTCCCTATACTGTGATCTCACTATATCATGATTTCACCATACCGTGGTTAATTATTGATAATGTGCACAATTCTAAGCATTTATCAAGATGAGACTCACAAGGAGTTACAAAGCAAATTCATACATGTGATGAAGATAGTATCATAAAAGATATTGTGATCAAAAACAATATTCAAAAATAAATCTTTATAAAAATCTGTGTCCGAACAAAAATGGAGGCCTGGTGTTCCTTGCCAGTGAGAAGTCCTGATCGTTCGGGTCCACATTGATTGACGGACGTCAGTCGCGACGATTGGGCAATCTTGAGCATGGCCTACGATGGGTAACGTTGTAATATTCTGCTATGATAATTTGGCGTGTGCCGCGTGGTTACACACCCGCTTTACACGCCAGTGATCCGGGGCTTGTTTCCGGATCCGGTCAGGGATATGCACTACTGACGAGCTCAAACGAGAGTGAAACTCGAGTATAGTGCTTCCATATTGACATGGATAGGCCTTAGGTTCATACCAGAATATGATCAGCGTTGCCAGTAATGGGTTGTGCTCAATATTTAAATGTGTAAACAGTAAACCTTCAGAAAAAGTGTACAGAATATCAACTTGTTTGAAAAATCTAGTAAATCTTATTCGTCACTCTAATTCTAATCCCGACACTGAGGAAAATAAGGACTTGTGAACATAGCATAAATAAACATTTCTGTTATTTGTCAAACCAAGTCCTGATCAGTTGGAACACTTTTGATGGACAAGGCAGGACAAGGTAGACAATCTTAAGACTATTCATGAATGACTGTGAGTTGAAGATACAATAACAGATGAAACAATATATTCTAGGATGTTGCAATTTGAGTTTAAGTGTAGTTCCAGAAAGGAGGGCCATACTGTCCAGTGCTACAAGAAGTAGTGTGATTGGACTACGCTTGAATTCAAAGAGAGCGAGCAGAAAAAAAATATGTATATTCATGTAGTTGTATCGGTGTGTGTTTGTTGTTTGTGTGCTGATGAAGGATTTGGCCGCAACGTCCATTTTGTCACTTGTGATCATGTTCTAGTAAAACTTACCGATTCTACATTTTGGTGATTCATCCATTGTACAATAGAACTTGATTTCTGTTGGCTCAAACTGCATTTTTGAAAGTGTTCAATAATCTAAGTTAGACGCATGTCACATACCAACATGCTTTTTTTACCACCCTGTAATACCTTTTTTAGCATTTAACATTTCTGAGCAAGGCAAATTAATAAAATAAGTCATTATTATATCAATAATGAACATGTTATCTTATATAAATATAGACTTTCGCTTTCAGAATGCAGGAAGACTATAACGAATTCTGTACTATAGTTCAAAGGATAAATTGTAAAAAAGAAGCAGGTATTAAAAAATATGATCTCATAAGTTAGCTGAGATGTTCTCACATTTGGTGCATAATTGTTTTCACACAATTTTAAATTTTAACAGCACATTATGTCCAGTGTTTTCTGTACTACAGTGATAGTACGCAAGGTTATAAATATAATATTAAAAATTATAACCAGGACAAACAGAGAACAAAAATTGTGATCCAAATTTACCAGCCATAAATACAGGCCTCTCATCGTAAAAACTTGGAGATATCAGTCCTTAATACTGATATTTTATCCTTGAAAAGTTTAAGCAAGAGTTAAGCAAAATGCTGTCTATAATGTAAGAAAACAATTTATATTTTTCACAACATTGTCATGGTCTTTAAGTTTAACCAAAAAAAAAAAAACACAAAAAGAAGGATAAGGATTAGAAAAATCAACCTTACTCTGGATAAAATTACCAAAGTGTCTCTAGTGAGTAAGTGCCCAACATTACTGTTGCCTTGTGGCCTGTTATTTAACACAATGTATACCAAAGAAAACGAGCAGTGGTAGCACAATAGCTAGCATGCTGGCCGAGTTGGTTCGGTTCAAATCCCTAACCAAAGTGGGTGTTTAAAAAATTGACACGAGCTCCAAAGTCAACCCAGCATAAAATGGATACCAGGACATGTCATGAGAAGTCGAGACAGGCAGCATGTGTGCCGGGGAAGATGTAAGTGTCGAATGATGCTTGATCTATACAAATATAGGGCTAGCACCATCTATATACCCAACAAGCCTCAAGGAATATTAAAGGATTCTTTACTTTTACTTTTTACTGTAAAAATATTACCATGTTTTCATTTGCTACCATTTGCATCAATGGCTGCTCTTAACTCTTTCTGCACTAGTCAGTTGTTAAATTAATCCACTCCTTCCTAGTCATTACTTCAACTTCTTCTTTCCTAAATATTTCTTACATTAATCTACTATGCAGCATATGTTACTTTAACTCCTTGTCCTCCATACTACATTGAGGCTGAGTCTTTTGACAATGAAATATATAAAACCAACAGAGGAATCATTCCTAACCTAGGCCTAATCTTAATCAGTCTGTATGTCCTGATCATCATATAGCAAGTTCTTTGCAGATTGTTGTTCTCAACATGGCTCGCTGAAAAGTCTCTTGACTCCTGGCCGGTTTTTGTGCCTTATGTCCATGGTGTCTGCAATGTCCTGTGTCCATTCTGTGCCGGTCAACTATTGCTTCTTCTCCCCTGCTTCCTTCAATCACTGTGACTGGGGTGCCTTCAATCACTGTGACTGGGGTGCCTTCAATCACTGCGACATTTGATGTGACCAAAGTATTTCAGTTTCCAAGACGTAAGACTGTTTATGAGCCTGTGTTCTTCAATCTTCAGATCTCGTAGAATGTCAGTATTTTTCTTCTTGGTCTTTGATATTCTAGGAACTGTAGCATTCAATTTCAAAAGCCCCGTTGTTTTTTTTCTTTAGTGACAGTGAAATGGTCCAAGGCTGACATCCACATAATGCCTCAGGACAGATGCATGCTTTCAAATATTTTACTTTAATTTGTTTGCTGGTCTTATGCCATAGGTGCTTAATACAGTTCAACCTTTGCATTGTCATGGCAAATCTACATCTTACTTCTCCTGAACTGTCCCCATGATTGCTAATTATGGAGCCAATAAATTCAAAAGCCTGTATGTGCTGTGCTGGACATGACCTGGTCATATTCTAATATGCCTCTCCTCAGATGTGAAGTTCCACTACTTGTCTTCATGAATGTTAACAATCATGTGATGAAAGGGAATCTTCTTCTTCTTCTGCGTTCATCCAGAGACTTTTTTCGGGCTTAATTGCGTTGTGCCTGTTTACAGCAGAGCTGCGTTCTTGCGCCATTATGCTGATACATCCGACTTCTGTGGGCATTTGTTAACCAGGTTAACCTTCCCGGGGGTGAAAGAGGATCAGCATGGCCAAATGGATAAGAGCACTTGCTCTTAAACATCCGGTGTGCGGATGCTGAGGTAGCAGGTTCAACCCCTACACTGGTCAGTTGGACTAAAATGTTGACTTCACATCCTTGACTTGGGAACATAAATTACAAGTACCTCTGAAGTCGCAGTGGGTTCGCCTGATGGCGAGGGACACTGGTAATAAAGAAAGCTAATCCAGACACAAAAATCAGTCCTGTGAACTAGTCGTAGTAGCAGATGTACTGACTACACTTGAATTCAAAGCAAGCGAACGTTAAAAAATTGTGATGATAATGTAACAAATAGAAAGGCATGATTTAACTAATGCTAACAAGCAATCGTTTATTGACAATTTAAAAGTAAATCATTATTTTTCTTAATTTTTATATTAATTACATCTCAAGATTATGTTTGAAACAAATATTACCCAAAAAATTACCAAGTCTAATTTACAGAAACAGAAAATTTAATATTGGTAAAACTGGCTGTAAATTACATATCAAAGAATAATTCCCCTTTAATGCAAGTAATGAAGATTAAAAATCATTACTCAGACGAATGTTCAACTTCATTGTTAATTATACAAAATTAATACAAAAATACAAACCACAATTTGTATGAAGAGGGAAACAAAACAATCACAAGCAATACACGGGAAATCACCTTCTAGGTGTTTGTGGTTTACGTTCAACAGGAACAACAATCTAATATAACAGAAAGCCTGATTTCAACAAAACTCGTGCTCTTAGTTGTCAGGCCAGTCCCATGTTTCCGGCTCAAAGCATTCATAGTTGGTGTCGTATATGAAGGATCGAATATAAGCCTCTTTATCCACAGGTTCTGGGTAAGCAGACGCCAAGTCATTCTGATATACATATTCAGCCAAGTCTACGGCAATAGTCAAGGATACATTCTGAATTTCATTCAACGGTGGGTACACACGGCCTTCTTTCAGATGGTCATCAGTCACCAAGTTGGCGACACACTGTATTAAAATGAAAATACAGACAGGAGAAACATTTCATTAAATAACTGTGAATTTCATGGGGGATATTCATATATTATGTTTGCTCCCAACTCCATCAGTCGCTATCAGTTGGACTTGTGGCTATTTAGTGACTGATTAATCCATGGCAACTGTTCAGTACTGAGTACCAAATACATTTTCCTGCAACTGTGGCTTAGGGGATAGTGAAATGCGCAGTTTCATAATTTCCTGACATACCAAGTCGAGGGTTTGAAATCAGCTGCAGGCAATTTGTAAGCAAATGTGCATTGATTTAAATGGTATGAGACATCAGCCATTCAGAAAGCAATGGCAAACAACTGAACATAGTAAATCACAAACAGTTAATAAATGCTGGGGTTGACCAGCATGTCCAGTAAACTAACTAACAGTAGGTCAGGCTTGAATTAGTTCTGCTTTGTTTATCCCGTGAGGGACAATATTTGGTTGCACTATGTCCGTTTGCAGATTATCTGAAACCTTGAATGAACACATCTGACTTTAATGCTGCCTTTTCTGGGGGAATATTTGCCTAGTCTTCATTCCCTTATTCTCTACCAAACTCTTTCCAAACAACCACTTAAAGATGCAGCAAGTTCTTTATTAGGAGCTGCATTAGTGTGGTGGTCAGCCTGCCTGCCTGCCAGCTCAGTTGTCATGTGTCCAAATACAAGGCGGATTTTACACAATGACCTGGGCTGCTAGACTGATCCGCCTAAAATAGGCACTAGGAAATGTTCTGGAAAGTAAAGACGGCTGCAGTTGTATCAGCCACATAATCCACCCAGTGCCAACTGGACTATACACATTAGGGACTAGGATCATATACTCAATACACCTCATGGGTGCCGATCATTCAGAAAGCAATGGCAAACTACTGAACGTAAACTTGCCACGAGATCACAAACAGCCAAATAATCCTGAGGTTGACTGCGACATCCTGTAAAGGATATGCAACTAGCATTTTTTATTTTTATTTTTACTTAGGGTCTTGATCAAGTCTGGTTCTCTGACCCTGATTCAAGCTGTCAAAGTATGAGTTACTGACCATATTCATTTCTTTTGGTGCGACCAGTCTTCATAAAAAATTTCAAAGGCAGCAATTAATTGTTGTAAGAAACATATTATGAACAAATTTGCTCAATAAACTGGACTTATAAAGACGTACATACCTTTGCCGCTCGTAAAAAGAGTGATTCTGGGATGTGTCGCACACCACATGTGATTAAACCAAGTACCACTCCAGGGAAGATGTAAGCATTGTTGCCCTGTCCAGGGTGAAATGTCTGTCCGTTGTGGGTATAGGATGGGAAAGGGCTTCCACTAGCAAAAACACAACGACCCTGGAAGACAGGTTAAAATAATTGTTCATGAGTGAAGCCATTATATTTGTTATTTGCTAACAGAGGTTTCACAGATGGGTAAAAGATATCGGGGTCAGCATCTACTACGATGCAAAGATGTGTGTAAGCGGGATATGACAGATACAGGCACTGATATTGCAGCTTGAGGGTAAATCACCGCAGATCGCGTTGCATGGAGGGCAAAAATCAGAAATGGAAGAAAGGCATAAGGCGAAAACGATTGCAGATAGGTCATACACTGAGCGCGGGAGACGTCAGATGGTGCATAATGTTGGAAATGACCATGTGTTCACCTGCATCCATTGTATGCAAATTGATATGGTCAACATGGGCGAATGGATAAGAGCGCTCATTCTTAAACATCTGGTGTGCTGATGCTGAGGTAGTGGGTTCAACCCCTACGCCGGTTGGTTGGAATAAAATGTTGACTTCTCGTCCTTGACTTGGGGATGTAAATCACACAAGTTAAAAAAAGCGAAAGGAAGAAGAAATGATAAGCCACATTCGCTACCTTCATGGATTATAGTTATTATGCCTTTTTTAAGCACAATGTAACAAACTATCGTCTGTTAAGACAGCAAGGTCTTAACAGGGCTTTAAAACTATTTTTAGAAAATATCATTGTCACTCACACAATATACATACAATATCTCACACACTCTCTACATGCTGTCTCTCCTCTCCAACATCACTCCAACAGATGTCAGCAGTTTTCAGGACTCAAATGATCTAACACCAATGCATTGAATTTTTCGTGGCGGACCTTTGTGTTGGCATTCTGGCAGCGCATTATGCATTGTATACCTGCGTGGGTTGTTGGTTTGTCGAGAAGCCTGCCTGTTCCACTTTTCACATGGGGGAGTGAGGAGCATGTGTGATTTTCACTGGCACAAGAACAGAGCATAATGGGGTGACCCTTTGCTGTGAAGTTAGAACCGCGACTAACGACTAACATAAAAAGAGT
The DNA here is from genome assembly GCA_963921405.1 of Cepaea hortensis. Classification (NCBI taxonomy): domain Eukaryota; kingdom Metazoa; phylum Mollusca; class Gastropoda; order Stylommatophora; family Helicidae; genus Cepaea; species Cepaea hortensis. Next base: position 85,063,180 of record OY992886.1, read on the forward strand.
TAAAACTCAAATCTTCTAGATAATTTACTAACCAAGCAACAAACACAGTCAATCAATCAATCAATCATGTGCCATGCCGGAAAGCGTGGGCGGTCATGACTCGCCATTTCACTCATCACCAGAGTCGTGGATCAGCTCAGTGTTCCTGTCTTGTCCATGCCATGTGGCCAAGCCATCCAGGTATTTTCCTCTCTGTCTTTCTCTTTGTTTGTCCCCTTCGATCTTGCCAGTTGTCACTAAATTCTCCAATCCATTTCTTCTCATAACATGTCAAAAAATTATTGACTGTCTACGTCTAATTTCAGTAGTCAGAAATAGACAAATATCAAGTCAACATAAGGTATTGTAAACGTAAGTACACACATTAACACTTACATCAGTCAAACTGTAGGCTTGCTCTGCGGTGCACTCAGCCTTATTTGTAGGGTTGCTGAGGGCAAAGATGATTGGTCGCTCATTATGTTTGCCCATAGATCTAAGCACCTTCTCTGTAAATGCTCCAGGAATAGCAGCAGCACCTGTTGATATGAATTACTGACTTAACTTGTTCAAAGGATATTGTTTTGCTTTACACATTAATTATATATATATATATATATATATATATATATATATATATATATATATATATTGAGAGAGAGAGAGAGAGAGAGAGAGAGAGAGAGAGAGAGAGAGAGAGAGAGAGAGAGAGAGAGAGAGAGAGAGAGAGAGAGAGAGAGAGAGAGAGAGAGAGAGAGAGAGAGAGAGAGAGAGAGAGAGAGAGAGAGAGAGAGAGAGAGAGAGAGAGAGAGAGAGAGAGAGAGAGAGAGAGAGAGAGAGAGACTATAAACGCTGATGAATTTCTTCAAGATTCAAAAATGAACAGTACAAAAGGTGAGAGAGTCTTCTTCATTGCACCAAGTATTACCCCATCTGGCCCATTCTCTCTTTGCAGAATGGCAAGCCACTTCAATATCCAGAGCATCTCACAAAACACAAACTCCGTAGCTCTGGCAAACCCACAACCTTCAGAACATGAAGCAAATGGCATAACCACTTTAGTACTTTAGACTATTTATCTGTCTGTCTATCTTTCTCTGACTGTCTGTCTATCTATATATCTCTGTCTGTCTATCTGTCTGCCTGCCTTCAATATTCACATCTTGTAAAATAGGCAGCCCAACTGACAAAGGATCTTGGTGGGAGTGACATTCTACAAAGGACCTGCTAGAATTCTTCCTCTTCTTCTGCGTTCATCCAGAATGTTTTTTGGACATAACTGCATTGTGCCTGTTTACAGCAGAGCAGTGATATTTGCACCTTTCGGCCGACACATCTGACTTCTTCAGGCATTTGTTGACCGAGTTAACCTTCCCGGTGGTGACTGTTTAATACTGTGTTGTTTGCCCATCAAGAATGATGATGACCATTCATCTCATCCAGTGGGGTTGAAAGTATGGAGCCGTGTGTTCTAAGATGGCTGATTAGGCCTATTTTGGCTCGAAATTTTCTTTTAAACTGGGCAAAGAATGCTTGACGTTCCAGGAGGAGGATCTCCTGCAGTGGTTTTTCTGTCCAGCCTTTTCTTCACTGCTCTTGCAGTCCTGGTTGCTTCACAAGTGACTGCACCCTTATGTAATGATGCACGCCACGAATTACAGTCTTTAGCAGCAGTCTCCCAGGTGTCACGATGAATTCCAAAAGCTTTCGGTGAGATTTTCAGAGTGTTTTTAAAGCGTTTCCTCTGGCCGCCTTGGGAGCGTTTACCACAACGCAGCTCGCTGGAATACGAGTTAAGTGACCAGCCCAGCGAATCTCATTCTATATTAGTAGAGTGTGGATACTGGGCATGGACGCTCTTTCTAGAACTTCAGTGTCAGGGATCTTGTCTTGCCATTTAATCTTCAATAGCTTCCTAAGGCAGACTGTGTGGAAGTGGTTTAATTTCCTAGCATGTCGCTGATAAACAGTCCATGTTTCACAAGCATATAGCAGTGTGGATAATACAACTGCTTTATAGACTTTCAGCTTTGTTTGCAGGCTTATTCCATTTCTGTCCCATACATTCTTGTACAGTCTGCCAAAGGCCGCGCTGGCCTTGGAGATTCTTGCATTCACTTCATCATCAATTGTGGCAGCTTGTGACACAGTGCTGCCAAGATAGGTGAACTTGTCCACAACACTTAGTCTATGACCGTTCACCTTGAATTCGGCATGGTGTGATTATTCCCTGGAGCTGGCTGGTACATAACTACAGTCTTCTCCAAGTTTATATTGAGCCCAAAGTTGGCATAGGCATATGAAAAAGCTGAAACATTGTGTTGCATGTCCGCCTCTGAGTTGGCAAATAGAGCGCAATCATCAGCAAACAGCAGTTCTCTGATGGTGTCTCTGACTTTTTTTTTGCATATCCTATTTACAGGATATCGCTGTCCACAGCAGCACTGCTGTTGTTGATGCCTTGGCAAGTTTATGTTCAGTAGTTTGCCATTGCTTTCTGAATGACCGGCTCCCATAACAACACGATAAAACCCAACGCGACATGGTCTGCTGCCAAATCAGTCGCAGCTGTTTTGAATGCAGGTAAGCAGAATTACGAACTGCGTCCATAATGCCTTTGCCGCGGAGACCGGCATATCACTGTTTATTCATGATTATTTAGAACCTTATTTGGTTAGATAGACAGCTTTTTCGTTAATCTCTATTTTGTAAGATGACTGACACAGATTTGAAGATATAAAATGTATGTATATCAGCAGGGCTCATAAGGAAATCTAGAGTAAAACATGGCTATGTACCCCAAACAGGAGGCGAGTGTTGACATGGGTCTCGCCATCTCATCTCAATGAAAACTTTAGCTCCAAAATCAAGACAATCATGAATGTCTTCAGAAAACAAAAACCGCTAGTTAAAATGAATAGAATATCTTCCATTAAGAATAATATACAAAAGATATGTAGAAATTTCATCTTGCCCTCTTGACAGATGATAGTTTGCTACTTTGTGCTTTAAAACAGGCATAACTACAACCCATGGTGGGGACTAAGGATGGAGTTATACCTCTCCATAACACTAAGCCTGGGCTGAATTGTACAGACCATGTTTTGCCCATGCGGCATGATTCTTCTCTCACCTGCGTAGTTTACTCCAGAGGAAAGGTTAATACCAATGCGCCTGGAACACGAAAAGCTGCAGACCCTGCCGAATCAGTAAAGCAATGCTTCTAACTGTCCGTTAGAAGAAACTACTGTTAAGGAATTACAACAGAGAGAAAAGGTTAGAAGACACTATTGTTAAGGAACTACAACAGAGAGAAAAGGTTAGATGACACTACTGTTAAGGAACTACAACAGATAGAAAAGGTTAGAAGACACTATTGTTAAGGAACTACAACAGACAGAAAGGGTTAGAAGACACTACTGTTAAGGAACTACAACAGATAGAAAACATTAGAAGACACTATTGTTAAGGAACTACAACTGTTAGAAAACGTTAAAAGACACTACTGTTAAGGGACTACAACTATTAGAAAACGTTAAAAGACACTACTGTTAAGGAACTACAACTGTTAGAAAACGTTAAAAGACACTACTGTTAAGGAACTACAACTGTTAGAAAACATTAAAAGACACTACTGTTAAGGAACTATATCAGATAGAAAACATTAGAAGACACTACTGTTAAGGAACTACATCAGATAGAAAAGGTTAGATGACACTACTGTTAAGGAACTACAACAGATAGAAAACATTAGAAGACACTACTGTTAAGGAACTACATCAGATAGAAAACATTAGAAGACACTACTGTTAAGGAACTACAACAGATAGAAAACATTAGAAGACACTACTGTTAAGGAACTACAACAGATAGAAAACATTAGAAGACACTACTGTTAAGGAACTACAGCAGATAGAAAACATTAGAAGACACTACTGTTAAGGAACTACAGCAGATAGAAAACATTAGAAGACACTACTGTTAAGGAACTACAACAGATATAAAAGGTTAGAAGGGCTCAGCATGAGATGGTTGAGGGATTGAGCTCCATTAAATTGATAACAGGCAAAATAAGATTTTTTTTAAAGAACATTTTAGAAAACTAACAGTGTGTAAAATACAAGTTTAACCCTTTACAGGGTGGACCGGCCATTTCCGTCCGATACATTAAACGGGCAAAACGTCTCAAACCGGCCGATACTATTATGCATTGTAAAAATGCGATCTCTCGGCTTTCCGACACTTCCGACGGCTACTTTCGCTTTCGCCGATAGCTTGACAACGTGGCCGCCATTTGTAAACGCGCTATTATGAATTTGAACCGACTTTTACGGACTTTTTTTGATAGTTTTTGGGGTTTTTACGCTGTTTTTCAAAACGGATTTCGGCGATTCTTCAAGTGATAGCCGAGATTTCGCTCTGTTCAATTTAAGTGACATTAAAGGGCACGAAGTTGACTATTAATCGGAGCTAGATATCAGTGCAAAGCGTTACTTTGCATTTAGCAGTCTCAGTCGGACTTTAAAGAAAGTGATTATGATTCTGAAAATGTGTTTGTAAATTGCCGTATAGATGACGGAAAATCACAAACAACATGCCGTATTTCGTAAATATTTGTGTTCATATATGGATTACCGACAACAATCACGTGAGTAACATATTCTGCATGCTTTTCCCTTCATTGTGTTGTTTATTTAACTAAAATCGGTTGACTAACACCTTATTTGTGATGTTTTTACTAACGCGACCCGAAATTTTACCGAACCTGAAAAAATCTTGCCCGTTCAGGGCTACAAAACGGACAAGCGTCTGCCCTGTAAAGGGTTAAAACCCGGCATCAATTTGTTTACTAACATGTTTATAACAGCTTTCTGAGATACAAGTAAACAAAGATGAAATTATAACAAACCAATAATCGCAGTTGGCTTTAGGTCCTCAACAATTTCTTCTAGGCTTGTCATGTGTTTGTAATTCTTTGCAAAGTCCTTTTTGTGACCAGAAACTCCGCCTGAGGGACGACCCTGAAATATGAATCACACACATAAAAAGACTACCAACATCAGATCAATTGTGCTAATGAACATTTTCCAACATCAGATCAATTGTGCTAATGAACATTTTCCAACATCAGATCAATTGTGCTAATGAATATTTTTCCAACATCAGATCAATTGTGCTAATGAATATTTTCCAACATCAGATCAATTGTGCTAATGAATATTTTCCAACATCAGATCAATTGTGCTAATGAATATTTTCCAACATCAGATCAATTGTGCTAATGAATATTTTTCCAACATCAAATCAATTGTCCTAATGAATATTTTCCAACATCAGATCAATTGTGCTAATTAATATATTTCATCAGATCAATTGTGCTAATGAATATTTTCCAACATCAGATCAATTGTGCTAATGAAGATTGTCCATGAAGATATAAAACTGTCTGGGAATTGCAGTGGTGAGGTAGCTAGCATGCTTGAATGCTGGCGTGGTGGTCATGTGTTCAAATCTCCATGATGAAGATGTTAAAAAATTGACCAGGGCTTGCACATGCACCCAGCCTAAAATAGGTATCTGAAAATGTCCATCCATCCATCATGTGCCATGCCGGTAAGCGTGGGCAGTCATGTTCTGCCATCTCACTCGATCACCAGAGTCATGGATCAGCTCCATGTTTCTGTCTCGACCATGCCACAAGGCCAAGCCATCCAAGTACTTGCTTCTAGGTCTTCCCCTTGGTCTGTTCTCCTCGATCTTACCAGTTGTCCCAATTTCTCCAAATCATTTCTTCTCATAACATGCCCAAAAAATTGTGACTGTCTATGTCTAATGTCTCTAATCAGTTTACGATCTTCATTTGTTTCTTGAAGGACTTGTTCATTGGTCTTTCTGGCTGTCCACGGTATTCTTTGCATTTTCCTCAGAAACCACATTTCTACAGCCATCAGATGTTTTTCAGCCTGACTGCTCATTGTCCAAGTTTCACATCAATATAAAAGTACAGGTTCTATGTAGCATTTCAACACTCTTTTTCTAGTTTCAATTGACATCTTTTTATTGGTCAGTATGTTTTTCATCTTGCTAAAGGCTACTTTTGCCATGGCGATTCTTGTTCTAATCTCTTCAAGGCATCTCCCATCAGATGTTATTACTGTTCCGAGATAATTGTACCTATTCACTTGTTGAAGAATATTCCCATTTACTTGTATATTACATTGTGGTATTTCGTTCTTCCTAGTGACGGCCATAATCTGTGTCTTTTTACAATTTAATTCTAACCCTAGTTGCTCACTGTGTGTAACAACCGCATCTACTAAATTTTGCAGGTCCTGTTCATTGTCTGCAATCAAGACTGTATCATCTGCATATCTAATGTTATTGATGCATCGTCCCCCAATGTTGATTCCTTCCATAGCTTCAATATTTCTGAAAATACTTTCACTATACAGGGAAAACAGATCTGGAGACATTACACATCCCTGTCTCAGGCCTCTCTTAATAGGCTGATATTGGCTTACTTCATTATCAACTCTTATGGCAGCTTGTTGTTTCCAATATATGTCTTTTACAAGTCTAAGGTCTTTTCCATCAATTTGTAGATCTTCAAGCATCCTTATCATGTTGACATGTCTCACTTTATCGAATGCCTTTGTGTAGTCAATAAAGCAAAGGTGTAGATCTTTGTTTACTTCTATAGAAAGTTCGATTACGGTTCTCAGTATATAAACAGCATTTACTGTACCCTTGCCTTCTACAAACCCACATTGTTCTTCTCCTATTTCAGGTTGTATTTTCCTCCTAATTCTTTGCATGATAATTCTTAGCAAAATCTTCGTGATGTGACTGAAAATGTCATGGGAGGCTAATGTAGCTGATACTGACCTCATAAATATTCAAGTACCAATTGGTCTATAAATATTATGAGGCCAGCACCATATATCAAATATGCCTCATAACATGGAGAAGAGTCCTTGACTGTTACCTTACAGCAGTCATCACACAGTGTACAGGATAGGGTTTATATTTTATCTTGGGATGGACAAACATCCTGTCTCACTGGGTTAGATACAATGGTGGCTTCATCTTGACCTCCACTGGTTTGTTTATAGTTTAACTGCACTGATCTTTGTTTAAACAGATAGACTCTGCAAGGCAGCAGGTATTATGTGCAGCACCCCATACCAGCAGATGACCATGTCACAGAGGTTATGTATAGCACCCCTTACCTGTAGATGGCCATGTCACAGAGGTTATGTATAGCACCCCTTACCTGCAGATAGCCATGTCACAGAGGTTATGTATAGCACCCCTTACCTGCCAATGACCATGTCACAGAGGTTATGTATAGCACCCCTTACCTGCAGATAGCCATGTCACAGAGGTTATGTATAGCACTCCTTACCTGCCAATGACCATGTCACAGAGGTTATGTATAGCACCCCTTACCTGCAGATAGCCATGTCACAGAGGTTATGTATAGCACTCCTTACCTGCATATGACCATGTCACAGAGGTTATGTATAGCACCCCTTACCTGCCAATGACCATGTCACAGAGGTTATGTATAGCACCCCTTACCTGCAGATGGCCATGTCACAGAGGTTATGTATAGCACCCCTTACCTGCCAATGACCATGTCACAGAGGTTATGTATAGCACCCCTTACCTGCAGATAGCCATGTCACAGAGGTTATGTATAGCACTCCTTACCTGCATATGACCATGTCACAGAGGTTATGTATAGCACCCCTTACCTGCCAATGACCATGTCACAGAGGTTATGTATAGCACCCCTTACCTGCCAATGACCATGTCACAGAGGTTATGTATAGCACCCCTTACCTGCCAATGACCATGTCACAGAGGTTATGTATAGCACCCCTTACCTGTAGATGGCCATGTCACAGAGGTTATGTATAGCACCCCTTACCTGCATATGACCATGTCACAGAGGTTATGTATAGCACCCCTTACCTGCCAATGACCATGTCACAGAGGTTATGTATAGCACCCCTTACCTGTAGATGGCCATGTCACAGAGGTTATGTATAGCACTCCTTACCTGTAGATGGCCATGTCACAGAGGTTATGTATAGCACCCCTTACCTGCCAATGACCATGTCACAGAGGTTATGTATAGCACCCCTTACCTGCAGATAGCCATGTCACAGAGGTTATGTATAGCACTCCTTACCTGTAGATGGCCATGTCACAGAGGTTATGTATAGCACCCCTTACCTGCAGATGGCCATGTCACAGAGGTTATGTATAGCACCCCTTACCTGTAGATGGCCATGTCACAGAGGTTATGTACAGCACCCCTTACCTGTAGATGGCCATGTCACAGAGGTTATGTATAGCACTCCTTACCTGCAGATGGCCATGTCACAGAGGTTATGTACAGCACCCCTTACCTGCAGACGACCATGTCAGAGAGGTTATGTATAGCACCCCTTACCTGTAGATGGCCATGTCACAGAGGTTATGTATAGCACTCCTTACCAGCAGATGGCCATGTCACAGAGGTTATGTATAGCACCCCTTACCTGTAGATGGCCATGTCACAGAGGTTATGTACAGCTCCCCTTACCTGCGGATGGCCATGTCACAGAGGTTATGTATAGCACCCCTTACCTGTAGATGGCCATGTCACAGAGGTTATGTATAGCACCCCTTACCTGTAGATAGCCATGTCACAGAGGTTATGTATAGCACTCCTTACCTGCAGATGGCCATGTCACAGAGGTTATGTACAGCACCCCTTACCTGTAGATGGCAATGTCACAGAGGTTATGTACAGCACTCCTTACCTGCAGATGGCCATGTCACAGAGGTTATGTACAGCACTCCTTACCTGTAGATGGCAATGTCATAGAGGTTATGTACAGCACTCCTTACCTGCAGATGGCCATGTCACAGAGGTTATGTACAGCACCCCTTACCTGCAGATGACCATGTCACAGAGGTTATGTATAGCACCCCTTACCTGTAGACGGCCATGTCACAGAGGTTATGTACAGCACTCCTTACCTGCAGATGGACATGTCACAGAGGTTATGTATAGCACCCCTTACCTGTAGATGGCCATGTCACAGAGGTTATGTATAGCACCCCTTACCGGCAGATAGCCATGTCACAGAGGTTATGTATAGCACCCCTTACCTGTAGATGGCCATGTCACAGAGGTTATGTATAGCACCCCTTACCTGCTGATGACCATGTCACAGAGGTTATGTATAGCACCCCTTACCTGTAGATGGCCATGTCACAGAGGTTATGTACAGCACCCCTTACCTGCAGATAGCCATGTCACAGAGGTTATGAATAGCACCCCTTACTTGCCAATGGCCATGTCACAGAGGTTATTTATAGCACCCCTTATCCGTTGTTGGCTTGTTACAGAGTTCCGATGTATTTTATAAAGTCAGCCAAAGTATTATTCATTTATTCACTTAATACGACCTATAACTCCACAGTATGCACCTGACGAGATGCAGTGAAACTTGTCAAGCAATAAATCATTGCAACACATTCTGTGTGGCTTCTGTTTTTACATCTTTCATACCCTTTTTTATGAAACTCGGTCCATCCCAGAGGCATACAGGTTGGAGAAAGCAATTCTGCAATTCTATCAGTCATCATCATGTGCCATCTCCACGGTGAAGGTCAGCTGTAATGAGTCTCCAACACCCTCTATCCTGCGTCCTCATGTTGAACTCATCCAGGCTTTTTCTAGTTAATTTCTTGATATTGTCTGTCCACATGTAACATTGTCCTTCTCATATACACATCCCCTCCCCTTTTCCCTCTATCATATCTTTTAACAGGGAGCCTTGTTTCTATATACGGCCAATTAATTGTCTCACTATAATCTTCTATAATTACCGTGGACCCAGAGGTAGACCAAGAAGACGGTGGAGAGATAATATATACACAGACCTACAAGCACTTGGAATCAACGACTGGCAAGAGAAGGTCAACCAGAGAGACGAATGGAGACGGATTGTATCTGCAGCAAAGAACCTCAATGGCTTGGAACGCTGAAGAAGAAGAAGACTATAATCTTCTTCTTCGTTTGTCCGGTATATTTGTTTTGGACTGTGTAGTGCCTGTTAACAGCAGAGCTGCAAAATTTGTGCCTTTCAGCCGACACATCTTATTTCTTCATGCATTTGTTGACCAAGTTAACTTCCCAGATGTTTTGTTAGGACGTTTGACTCTCATTGTTGTGGTGTTATCTGCATCCCAACTGGCCCATTAGAACAGCTGAAGACATCCCAGTCAGCCCTCAAGGGAAGGCAGGGGCAGATCATGGGCATTCCCCACCAATCCAAGGTGGCTTCCATAAATGCAGAGCCGACACATAGCACTCTGGTACTGGGCTCACCTAAAGCATCGTCACATCCTTTACGTGGCTGCTTAGCCTCATTTTTGTATATTGGGTCTTCACTCTAATCTCACTTGTTAATGTTCTCTTCAACCCCAGGTTTCGTAGTGTTTGTTGTTGTCTCCTGTCCTGATATTCTCTTATGTAAGCAGATCGCAAAAGTTTCAATATTACCCTCACATTGGAGAACTAATGTACTACTAGGAGAACTAATGTATTACTAATGTTGATGTTGTATTGCTAGGAGAAGTATGGACTACTAGTGTTGATGGTGTATTGCTAGAACTAATGGACTATTAGCATTGAACCTGTATTGCTAGGGGAACTATCATACCATTAGTGTCCCCGGGAAGGTTAACCCGGTCAACAAATGCCAGCAGAAGTAGGATGTGTCAGCCTAACGGCGCAAGAACGCAGCTCTGCTGTAAACAGGCACAACACAATCACGTCCGAAAAAAATAAAGTCCGGATGAACGTAGTAGAAGAAGAAGAAGAAGATACCATTAGTGTTGATGTGGTATTGCCAGGAGAACTATTGGACTATTAGTTTTGATGGTGTATTGCTAGAACTAATGGACTATTAGCACTGAACCTGTATTGCTAGGGTAACTATCATACTATTAGTGTTGATGCTGTATTGTTAGAACTATTGGATTATTAAAGTTAATATTGTATTCAGCAGAGAACTCTCAGACTATTAGTGGGGAGCCGTGACAGAGATCAACCCCCCCCTCCCCCACCCACTGTCTTGGTAGGTGTCTAACCACAAAGCAACCAAGACATTAAAAGGTAAAGGAAGTGATACAACAGAAATTACATTTGTTATGAGGCCCTTGGAGTCAACCATCCAGATCTTGCTGTTAGCTTCCTCTTTAGTTGCTCCTTCCTCCTGCATGGCCAGTGATAAGAGTTGAGCTATGCCAATTGATGCCTGTTGATTACAGAAAATGAACACACAATGAAATGCAAAAACTATATTTATATCAGAGTAACTCTTGGAAAGTGATTTAACAAGCATATAACTAATAAGAACAGTAATTCCACGGCAGATACAGCAATGGACTTCATAAACACCAGGATGTTGTTTTATGAGATGGGAAGTCAATTCCCTGCCTTGCCGTCTTTTCTTTCCTGTACCTCAGCGCCCACTTTAAAAGGCTGAGTCAAGAAGACAGCCAGAGAAACTAACAGTTTCCTAGATGAGCATCTTCTTCTTCTTCTTCAAACACCTTCAGACATCAACATGAATATATCCATTGAAAACAGCAGTCAACTTGAGCTTCTGACATCTCCACAGTGTTTAAAATGAGCTATTACTGTGCTCTGGTAAACAGTACAGCTCACTAGTTGTAAATTCTCTGAAAGACAACATTTTAACTCTTAAATCAGATGCATTGAATTCAGGTAGTCTCAGCCACGAAAAGGGCTTGCATCTTTTGGAGTGAGATTTGTGTAGAGACTTTTCTCCCTACCTGATACCTAAATACTATCTCCACGGGGACTGCTGCAGAGCTCTTCTTCCCTTCTCCCCTTCTATGGGGAGATGTGTGTAGGTGGGGGGATGTGTGGGTGGGTGATGGGTGGATGGGTGCATGTATGTGTGCCTGGGGGTGTGTGGGGGATGTGTGGGTGGGTGGGGGATGTGTGGTGAGTGGGAGATGTGTGTGGGTGGGGAGATGTGTGTAGGTGGGGGGTGTGTGGGATGTGGGGGATGAGTGTGTGGGATGTGGGGGATGAGTGTGGGGGATGTGGGGGATGAGTGGATGGGTAGGGGCATGTGTGTGTGTCTGGGTGTGTGTGTGTGTGTGTGTGTGTGTGTGTCTGGGTGTGTGTGTGTGTGGTTGGGTGGGGGTGTGTGTGTGGGTGGATGGGTGGGTGGGTGGGGAATGTGTCTCATAACATGGTAATATGCACTGTTTATGTTTACAACATTCTTTTGACAATGTTTTATTCCTATGTGAATGTATTATGCACAACCGATGAACAAAAGATGAGTGATTGGAAAGGCCGAATGTAAGACAGGCCTGCGCGTCCAATTTGTTACCCTTAGAAAATAAAGTCTGTTCGTTCATTCATTCTCCCTGCTCATGGACCAGTAGGGTGTGCAAGACCAGTCCTGGAACTTAGCATCTCTGGAGAGGCATAACAGGATGTAACCAGGTAATAATCCAGTACAGCACAGACTGGCTGGGATTAGGCCTGGGCTGGAAATATTTCCTCCGTGGGTTTTATGTATGTCATTGTCAGCAGACTCCAACCCAATACCCAGATGGAATCATAACAGAGTAAAAATTCAGAAGGCTTGTGAATATTGTTAACATTCTGTACCATTATTCAACAACCTGCTCTCACCGTTAACCGTGTTCACTTTTATTTTTGTTCCCATGAGCTCACTGATTTGTCTGTGCATATTTTATGTATCTTCAATAGAATTTAATTCAACTTTCTTGCAGTGTTCGTCTAACCGACTTTCTCTTGCCTTTACACATTTATTTCTCCTTTCTTTAGTTATCTTATCATACTCTTGTTTGTTATATTTAATTTATTTTCGTTTTTCCATCAATTTTAAGATTTCTTGAGTCATCCTCTTTTTCTTAGATTTTAGTCTTCTCTATGGTAACTATATTTTTTCTTGTTTGATGAATGGAGTCCCTTAGCATTTCCCATTGTTAATTTATACTCTGTATTTTAACTATTGCATTGTACCTATTTTTCACAATCACTCTGTATTATTGTTGAATTTCTTTGTCTGCTTTGAGAACATCTTTATAAAGTCTCATATTCTCAGCCACTATTTTCTTCTCTTCAACCTTACTTTTATTTGTCCACATAGTGGCATGTGATCACTATTACAGTCAGCACCAGGCATTGTCTTAACATTTATTAACTAAATCATTTATTAATAAGCATGTAGTCAATTTGGTTGAGTATTTTCTTATCAGGGCATTTCTATGTATAATCTTTTATGGCATTTGAACCATGTATTTCCAATTATCATATCATTTATATTTGGCCATTCTATCAATTTTTCTCCTCTTTCATTTCTTGCTCCTAAACCATAATCTCTCACTACATCTACATCTTCCATTCTTTCTTCCCTTTCCTACTTTTGCGTTACAATATCCAAGTATTATTTTTATTTCTTGTAATTTGATTTGAGATATCACTATATCTACTTCATCATAAAATTATTGTATTTCTTCATCACAAATGCTTGTTGTTGGTGCGCAACTTGTATAATATTTGATTGATTGATTGATTTAGGAATCGACATCACAGCATTCGGGGCATTCCCATAAGTGCCCCGTCCCCATCCTCAACAGCCAGCGAAGAGTTCCAACACTAATAGTACCAGTAGCAATCTGATTATATGTCCGTCTCGCCTTTCCTCTGAGCATTGAGCATCGGCCAGATCCCCTCGTCACTCCTCGCTGTTTCATTCTTGCCAGACCATGGTAATCCATTTGCTCCTCCGAGGTGTGCACGTGCTCCCGTCTGCCTTGTCATGTATCAATACTCCACCAAGTTCTGCAGAGCCAGCCAATCTGTCCGCCTGTTCATTTCCCAGCACACCGGCATGCCCCGGAGAAAAGATCCAGGCGATGCTTGTCACCCGTGACCTCCGAAGTGAAGCAAGCCACTCCGCACGAAGCCTGCCCGTCCTCACCCTCGTCAGCATGCTTTCTGAGTCAGTTACAATCACGATGTGTGTGTGTCATATTCTCCATCCAGCGGAGAGCCGCAGTGACTGCCTCCACCTCCATTCTTAAGCTGGATGTTGTGGTATCATATGCCAGGCTCTCCTGCCCCAAACATCGACCATTAGCTTTGGCTATGAACCCCCAGCCACTTCTCTCACCTCTTGACACCGAACCATCTGTGTAGATAATCACATCACCCGAGTGAGCATTGTCCTGAATTAGTTGCTGGATTTCCACTTCCGTGGCCCCTGCTGGCCACTCCCTGCTTAATGTGATTATAACTCTGCACAAGTCTGACTGCTCCGCTGGCACTCTGACCCACTCCTCTCCATGCCTAATGTTCTCCAAGGGGCACACCTGTCTGATCGTATCCTCCGCCTGAGCCATCCATGATTACCCTCTTATCAGTCGCTGACCCTTAACTGCGTCCAGCGCCTCATGCAGTGGGTGGTCTGTGTCTGCAGCTACTCTGAGGTATGCCTTCGCCTGCATCACCTTGAGCCTACCAGCAACAGTCGGCAGACCAAGGATTAACGCATACACACTACTGGGGTGTCTCTAGTGCATCCCAGAATGACTCGCATAGCTTCGTTCTGTATGCGCTCTAACTTCACCAGTTGACTCTCTGAGACAGTGAGCAGACCTAATCCATAATCAATTACTGAGAGGATCAAGTGCTGGTATAGTGTGAAAAGCATTCTCTGCTCTGTGTCTATTGCAGCCATAGTTTTAAGTGCACTGAGTCCCTTTTGAGATCTTGTCACAACCGTCTCCACATGGTCCTTGAAGGATAGGCTCCTGTCAAATGTGATCCCCAGATACTTCAGTTTGTTCTCTCTGCTGACATTTCTACCATCTATCGCGAGGCTTGGGACATCAGCTCTTACAATCCTGTTGTCCAGAGAGCACCACAAAACAGCCGCCTTTTCCGGGTGGATGAAAGCACTCATTTCTGTGCACCAGTCAATCACTTTATCTACTGTCGCCTGTAACTCCTGGGCTGTTTGCTCCCTATCTCTCCCCTGCCTATATGCAAGAATATCATCTGCAAATGTTAATATTCTTCCAACCCCTGGTGCTTCTAGGTTTGCAATCTTGCTCGTATACACATTAAAGAGCACCGGTGAGACTGCAGATCCCTGTGGCAGTCCCGGGGTTAACATATGTGGCTCTGAGGTCCATGCACCCAGACGGAGAGCAACCCGACGAGAGTGAAGGACGGCTGCTATCCAGTTCACCAACCAGGGATTGACCCCCTTCTCCATCAGTGCGGTCATCAAAATATCATATCGAATTCTATTGTACGCATCCTCGAGATCAAGCGCTACCACCATCGTTTCCTGTCTACTCTGGAACCCCTCATAAACATCAAAGGCAAAAGTAGCTGCATTTGACCAGGTATCTTTTCCTGGCCTGTAGCTCCCCAGGCCTCTTGGAAAAAGCTTTCCCCTTTCCAAAAAATCCTGCAGCTTAACAGAGACTATCTTCTCTAAAATCTTCCCAACTGTATTTTGAAGGGTGATGATCCTAAAGCCACTAAGCTTTGACTGGTATATTTATATCAATTGGTTTGCCTTTGATTTTGACCATAATAACTCTCGCTGAACTACAACAGTACCATTGCTTGCTTGCTTGTGTTCGCTGGCTATGAACTCCAGCGTGAAGTCCTATATGTCAGATGAAGACATCCTGTTGTCCAACATCAGTGTGATGTCATACAGAACCTGAGGTTTGCGTGAGTATTCATTGTCCCATGTCTGGCTTATTGGTGTGTGCAAACTGGTGGTACCTCGCCGTACAGGCAGACAATCTTGCAAACTGGTGGTACCTCGCCGTTCAGGCAGACAATCTCCAACTTCGGAGGAATCAACAATCCTACTGACTTTAGCCAGGACCCCAAAGGGACCTGTTGCCCAGGATGCTCGGCGAGGACACGTCAATAGGTCTTGGCCAGTATAGAACCCAGCCCTGGTGCCTTGAAAACACCTCTGCGTCCCACAGTAGCCATTAATTTATGTATTTATTTTTTCATCAGATAGTAGTCCTACTCCTTTTTTGTGTGTATCCCCTTCAGAATAAATTATTATGTGTTTATCAGCTATAATTTTACATATCCCTTATAAACACCTCATCTAACTTATGCACAAGATATTCATTTTCATATTTTCCATTTCCCTTAATACGTTGTCCAACTTTTCTAACTCAGCTAGTGTCCTAACATTCCACGTTCCTATTTTACCGTCCTAAGACAGCCATTAACATCATTCACAGATTTAACAAAACACAACTCATACAAACCTCTCCAGCTCCCTGGAAGACAAACTTGTTGTCTGTCAACTTCTTGCCTGTGATGCGAAGACTTGCAAATATTCCTGCCGCAGCTACTGCAGCAGTGCCTGCAACATAACACAGTTGTTTACAAAAGGATATAAGATCATGTACAGACAGAATTTAACATCTGCCAAATATTTATCTTTCATTTTCATATACACAAAAACATCAACTTTAATGTATTTAAAGAAAGCAGTGATTTAACTTGAGAAAATCAGAGAACAGTATAATCAGAAAGTCCCTTCAGTGGAACCCGCAGGGCAAATGAAATAGAGAGAGACCTAAAAACATAAGTAGAAGAGAATTAAAGATGAATAATATGGGGAGGACATAGAAGGAGCTGCAGGAGACAGCAAAAGATAGGACAACTTGGCATGAGTTGATTGAGAGCCTATGCCCCAGCAGGAGATAAAGGGCAGAAAAATAAGGGCAAACACGGAACAAGATACCTGGGCTGTCCGTACCTGCAGAGACACAAAGACGTCTTAAAAATTGCCATCATCACAAAGACACCATTCAAGGAAGCAATGCAGAGGGGCGAGACAGCCACAGGTATAGCACAAGCTGAAAGAGATACTTCAAAAGCAGATAGACGAGTTGAAGAAACAAGTCAAGGCACTGCTGACGACGATTCCGACCAGCGATAATGAGAAGATGCTGGCCGACATGAAAGAAATTCAGCTCAACATCAAACAAGAGATTCAGCGCATGGCTGAGATAAAGAAGGAGAACGAAGAAATCCTACAAATTATCAAGACCGAAAGAGAACTGCATAGAGCTGAAATGGAACTCTTTCAAAACAAACCAACAGAAGCCACACAAGAACTCACAGAAAAACCGCAAGAAGAAACCCAAGAGACCGAGTCTGAACAGCAAGCTAAAGCCAGCAGCCCAACCACAACGCCCAAGAGGGAACTACTATACCGTCGGATCTCTGAAGGAGGCACAGAATACCCAGTCGACAAGGAGGAACCCAAGCGCGAGGAATTCAGAAGGTGCTGGGAAGAAAAAGAAAAGAAGAAGCCTAAAAAACTCCGGGGGAAACCGATGGTATACCCAGAAGTACACTACAACTGTGAGGCCGACTTCGCGTACTATATCGAGGACGGTGAAATCGTCCCATGGCTGACCACGGAGGAAGAAAACGCTAGGCAGCAGATACGCAAACGCAACAGTGAAAACAGGCGTTAGGAGGAAAATGAAAACGTCGAAAAGGTCCTACAGAAACTACACAAGAAAGGAGACAAAAAGACCAAATAAAAAGTCCTTTTAAGGACTGCAACCAATCAAGCCAGGAGCCTGCACCAACAAAGAAAACAAGTGGAAACATGCACAAAGGACAGCCGCCGACCGATCCCCCAGCTAGAGTGGGATAACGAAAAGTCCTTATAAGGACTGCAGCCAGACGAGCCAGGAGCCTACACCAACAAAGAAAACTACAACAACAGAAGAGCACAAGGGATAGCCGCCGAACACTGCTGACGTCACAGACACAAACGCTACATAACCAGTCCGAGATAGGACTCACAAGACAAGAATTAGGGCTAATAAACCCACAAAAACCACGTACCTCAACAATAACCACAGCTGATGAAGCAGGTTAGACGAGGTCGAATTTGGAATTTTTGTTTTTGAAATGGAATCGGAATCGAAATGATTAATATGAAAATACAAGAAAAAATATCAGCTCATGACATTCTAACAGTGTACTATAATATCTTGTCAATGACCGGCATTGACTTACCTTGAATATCATCATTAAAAGTACAATATTTGTTCCTGTACTGTTCCAGAAGACGGAAAGCATTATGGTTGGCAAAGTCTTCAAATTGAATCAGGCATGTGGAACCATATCTGTGAATAACGTACACTAGTTTACTACCCACAAAAGGCAATGATTTTCAACTGGTAAACAAAATGTTATCAATTTACATTTCATCACAATCATAAAACAAGTTACCTTGTGCTGCTTCATCGAGCCTGTGGCCTAGCACATTCAATTGTAACAAACATTTCTTTCATGTTTGCGTGTCCTATAATATGACTGTCTTCTGTCGACCGGTAAGACCTGTTTTCTGTGTGTCTATTTGTTTGGTTCTAAGCTTTGATCTGTCCAACTTGGGAGACCCTGCCAATAGCTATGCACAGCACTGGAGTTATTGGGATATTCAAGTCTCTATAGTTGAGGATTCAAATGTTTATAAATGATATGATCCCTCAAGTCTTTTTTGTCCGCCTCGCTTGTACACCTCACACCAAATTTATCTTTTCCAGACATTAATATCTTTTTATCATGCCCAAAATAAATATTTTTCGTCAATTTTATTTGTCTGAATAAGCAATTATCTTCAATATTAAGCTATAGTTGGATAAATCTATCTTATTTCCTTTCTGTCCAATGAAATTTTAATACTCTTCCATAACACATGTTCAAAAGCGAACATGCATATTCCAGCTGATTTGTTAAAAGCGCAAGTTTCACGCCCAAATGTATTATTTCCTGAACCAAATTTAGAAAGCCTGCATCAGAAATACAATAAATAACTTACTTCCTTAATCAGGATTACAGATTCCATGTCTTCTTGACTGTTCACTTATTCGCACATAACTACATCTAGCTCTCTTAAAGTTGACATTTTGCATATATGTAGGCCACTGCAAGATCTACTTGACTGGGGACAATGAGGGTTTGTGGAAGAAAACGATAGGGACATTGAATGAACAAACAAGCAAACTATGTTTCCCAAGGGTGGGCAACATGAGCACATATTATCTAACACCCTGTCCATATTACCACACTCATCTTTCATATGCTAACTAAATATCTATCATGTACATATCAAATCCACTTACAAATACAAAAATCCTCCTAATCCCAGGGTAGTGGATCAAATATCTAACATTCTCAGACAATGTAATCATCATGTTTATTTCAACATTAGCATATCACAAGTAAAAAGTTTCAAACCTGCGTGACACTGCCTGCATGAATTCATCAATGAACTCATCATATTCAGGGCCAGTTACTCTCGGTTTAACCCGGCCTATGTAGAGTGGATCATCATGCAGTTTCTGCATATTGTAAAAACAAGCAAATATTTAAAAACGAGCGATATCGCCATAAACTAATGTTCATTTTGCTTTCGTTTCTATGTGAGGATTTCTGAACTTCCTGGCCTCAATAATTCCTGTGTATGAAACAGACCATTCTATTCAAACAAGATTTTCAATATTCACTGATCAACTGATTTACACAAAAATGTTGCTTCTTTTATTTTAAAAGGGACTTGTGCTGTGTTCTGTAATCCTGCTCATCCATTACCATCAATCTACAATCCTTTATTACTCGTGCTGGTTTGCAGAATATGCTGGTGTGGTGGGAAAAGAGCTGGCGGACAGATTTTCTGGGTCTGCACCGCTGGGTGGGGAATTGGTGTATGTTAAAGCAGATGTGGTCAGGGTCCTTGGGAAACGTGTATATTGCTGAATAATAGATAGATCATCACGGCCTGGAGAAAATGGCCGACACTCAGGACTCCGAGAAAAGACCAGACGGACACATAATGAGACTGCTACTGGTACTATTAGTATTGGGACTCATCGCTGGCTGTTAAAACTAAGGACGGAGCACGTATGGGAATATCCAGAGTGTTTTGATGTCAGTTCTTGACTCATGCTGTTTTGAAAAACAAGTCCACATTTTTGGAGCTCCGACACACTGAACTTTAAGTTATTCATGATCTATGATGTATGTGATTATGAATTATGGTGTACTTCTTCTTCTTCTGCGTTCATCCGGATTTTATTTTCGGATGTGACTGCGTTGTACCTGTTTACAGCACAGCTGCGTTCTTGCGCCGTTAGGCCGACACATCCGACTTCTGCGGGCATTTGTTGACCAGGTTAACCTTCCCGGGGAATTATGGTGTACTATTCTTAGATTTAGGAGACATGGCAGCACAGTGACTAGTGTATGCTTATCTACCAACCAGGTGTTTTTGTGTTTACAGCCCAACTGAGGGAGGGATGTTTTTAAAAATTGATCTGGGTTCCCAGGTCGACACAGCCTAAAATAGATACCTAGAAATGTTCTGGGAAGCAAAGATGGCTGGCATGATATTGCCCACATCACACATTTGAATGCACATTTGTCTATAAAAATATGGGGCTGGAACCATATACCTAATACATCTCAAAGTGTGTAAAAGGATTCTTTACTATTACTTTTACAAGTTTCCTCCCATAGTTCACACTAGGAGGATTTTCAACAAAGTGCATGAACTCTACAGCACTAATGAGGACTCAAATGTGAGTATATCAGAATCAAATGTTATGTTTTTAGCAGTAGGTTTTGTTAAATTATGCCCTACTATTTTTTATTTCCAGTAGTGAGGGATTTTTTTAACATACACAATGCACACACGTCTACTAATTAATGCCCTTTTCCGTGAAGGCTTAAAGTTTGATCCATTATTTCAGAATTAATGTGGAGCACAACATCCGACAAGTTAGTTGCATATCTTATACAGGACAATGTAGTCAACCCCAGCATTTTTGACAGTTTGTGATGTCTTGGCAAATTGAGTAGTTTGCCATTGTTTTCCGAAAAACCGGTACTCATACCATTGTATAAAAACCAACACAAGGCGGTCTGGTGCCAATTCACCCGCAGCTGTGTTTCGAATGTGGTATGTGGGATTACGAATTGTGTCCGTAACACCTTCACCACCAAGCAAATATTCAACAAGGATGTGAAAAATAAGAGATGGGATATACATCATAGGGAGAAATTGTTGCGTTCAGACCAGACACCGGCTGCTGACCAATGATCATGAATATGAAAATCCACACAAGGGCAGATTTTTTAAATTGCCCTGGGCTCCCAAGTCAACAAAGCCTAAAATGGGTACCAAGAAGTGTCTTGGGAAGTAACAGCAACTGGCATGGTATTGACCCACCACCCACTGAGTGCAGATGGGTCTATAAATTTATGGGTCTAGCACTATATGCCCAAAAGGCTTGCAAATCCATCCAATCATAACGTGCCATGCTGATAAGCGTGGGCGGTCATGTTGTGCCATCTCACTCAATCACCAGAATCGTGGTATGCAGGGATATTTAATTTACCTTTTTATAACATCCTCATGTCCCTTATTTGCATAAAACTTTACAAGGTATTTGTAGCCAGTCCACTTGAGTCAGAGCCAGATGCTGTACCTACGGGCCACTCAGTCCCTAAAACATTTCTTTTTCTCCGCCTGTTCTTTATCTCCCATTGGAGAACCAACTCATGCTAAAGCCGTCCTATACTTCAGATTTATAAATGGTTGGTTGGAACTTACAGCTTAAACTTTCTATGGAATGGGGTAGCCAGCCCAGACACCCAACCCTCCTTACTTGCCTCTTACGACATGCTCAGTAGGTAGCAGTGTTACCATTCTTTGCTTCCCTTAAGGGCCCTGGTAAAACTGGCATCTCCAAACCATTAATGATTCATAATAACTGTTCTAAAGCTCATGTCTAAGTTATGCTTCTTAGCCTCAGCATAAAAACATCAAAAATATAAGCTCAGTGTGCAAGGTAACGACTAGTTTTTCATCCATAATAAGATAGTGAATATAAAACTTCAGAAACAAGTCACACAACCAGATAAAGTAATCGGTCAAACCACATGTCATGATGAACAGAAATTATGTGAAAAGAATTAACGTAAATTGTTTTCAAAATTAAAAACAAACAAACAAGTTAGTTAGTTAGTTAGTCACGGTTCCAACTTCACAGCAACGGGTCGTCCCCACCATGCTCCGTTCCCGTGCCAGTGAATATCACATAAAACGCTCACCACAAACAAACAAACAAGCAAACAAACAAACCGATGCTGAGGTCCTGTGGAGAATTAAAAAATACAAACTGATAAACTATTCCTCACAAAACTTTAATGAATAAAAAGAAATCCCAGTAATACACCAACTAATAGTGAGTTGAAAATGTATAAATACGCCTAAGAAAAGTCAGGTAAGAATCTGTTAAATCAGGCCACACTTGTGTGATGTTTTGATTACAAAGATCTTTGCTTGGAACAGCACATAGAAAACCTAAATTATAACAGGGAAGTATTTGGGTACATTGATAAAAACGGAAGTTGTATTAAAGAAGATAAAAGAAGAATAGCCTAAGCATAAGCCGAATTTCACAAAATGAAGAATATTATATGCAAAATGCCTGTCTCCGTGACTAAGGGCTTATGGATGTGATTCGTGAGCCCGGTTACCTGCGGTCGAAACACAGCTGTGACCGATTTGGCAGCAGACAGCATCATGCTGGGTTTTACGAATTGGCATGGGACGTTCAGAAAGCAATGGCAAACTACTGAACGTAAACTTGCCAAAACAACAACAGCAGTAAAATGCTGGTGTTGACAGTGATGTCTTGTAAAAAGGATATGCAAAAAAATAAAATATGCAACGAAAAGTTAGATGCATGTTCTTTAATCAACCTCAGCATTTATTGTCTGTTTGTCATTTACTAGTTCAGTAGTTTGACATGGCTTTATGAACAGTTGATACCTCAAACCATCAAAATCAATGCAAAACGGTCTGCTTTTAAATCACCCACAACTGATTGTGAACCCTCCACACGGTATGACAGGGAATTATGAACTGCGACTCACTATCCCCTAAGCCAAAGTCTGGCTATGCAATACATCTTTGTCCATTGAGGTGAGAAAGAGAGCTCTTAAGATCTAAATGGTGTCAATCCTCATGTACAGAAATCTTCTCCTTCTGCATTCATCCTGAGTGTTTTTTTTTTTTTTTGGGGGGGGGGGGGGGCGTAATTGTGTTGTTCCTGTTTACAGCAGAACTGCGATACTTGCGCCTTTAGGCCAACACATCCGACTTCTGTGGGCATTTGTTGACCGGGTCAACCTTTCCAGGTGTTTTGAAGGACATTCGACACTCACTGTTGTGGTGTCATCCCCATCTCAGCTGGTCAGTTCAGATAAGCCAGAGACAAAACGGTCAGCCCTCAAGAGAAGGCAGGGGCAGACCATGGACATTCATCACCATCCAAGGAGGCTTCCATAATTGCAGAGCCGACACATGACACTCTGGTACTGGGCTCACCTCACGAATCGTCACGTCCTGCACATGGCTGCTTAGCCTCACTTCCATATATCGGGCCTCTCGTCCACCACAGGCTGTTCCACCAGAAGCCAGGAGAGATCAGTCTGCAGATGACATCCACGTAGTGAGCTTTCGATTCAGACTTTTCACTTAATGGTTTTGCTAGCCAAGTAGTACAGAAATGAATCATGCACAATCAGCAGATTAGTGAGGAATTATCAGAAGCTTCAGAGGTGTGATTTTATAAGAAAAATAATGAGAATAGTATGAACAGGAAAATATCTTGAAAAAAATTAAAGAACTGGTTACTCACATCAGAAGAAGACAATCCATATTCTATAGGCACACTGCGAGATGAGGAAAACTAGAGTATGTCATGACAATGAGAAAGTTGGAGAGGAAAAGTCCAAAAGAGAAGATGCTAGACAGTTTGACATCATGGCATGGAGGAACATATGTATCAGAAATAATTCTTAGTACATGAGACAGAAGGCTGTGAGCAGACATGATGACCAAAGGCATGGGCTTTAAGAAGAAAAGGCAGTGAAAAGTAAACACTATTCTCACTAAAAATATCTGAGGTAAAGTATATGAGCCGGTCTCCCTGGCCTAGAGGTTAAACATCTTTCTCCGTAATCCTGTATATTCTCATGAGTAATGTAACTTGCGCGAGAATCGGTAGCGGTTCTCGCCGCATTGGTAACTTACGGGGTATGTGAGCTGGTCACTCAGAAAGCAATGGCAAACTGCTGAGTGTAATTTTGCCTAGTACATCAACAGCAGCTGAAAAATGCTGATGTTGACGGCAACGTCCTGTAAGGGATATGCAAAAAAAAAAGTATATGAGTTTGCATCTGATGCTTGCTCAGCAGGAACTTAATATACTTTTTTGTCTCATTTTGTGATTGAATAACACAGAAACAAATAGACTGCACGATTTATTGCCTGGCATATTTCACTGTATCTAATCAGAAACATACTACAGAAATCACATAAACTAAGGCAATACAATCCTTGAAGCTGAAATATACAACACACATATTCACGCAGTAATTTGAATTTCGAACATTTTGTGTTGCCACCTACTGAAGAAGTCAATATTTTTTCTATTTTCAAAACTTGTCTACCTTATTATTTGTTCCGACATCCAGGAGGATTGGCAGACATTTGGATGGGTGAATACCTCCCAGAGCAGTGTACAGTGACAGCTTTCCAACTGGAATTCCCATGCCGTACGCCCCCAGGTCTCCGAGCCCCAAAATTCTTTCACCATCAGTCACAACAATAGCCTGCAAACACATTGTAATTAAATGGCTTAAAGCTGCGGTAAACCTGCAAGAATGTAACCAATTGATAACACAAAGTTTAGGGCAACTTTACAAAATACAATTATGGAAAACAGAGGACACTGCAGCAACAAGCCTTCATCAGCAAAGAAAAAGAAGAAGACAGAACATATATACCACGGAGATGACACTAGAGTAAATATACTATGGAATAAGTAGAATTTTAAACAATTAAAACAATTGTTTAAATGTGTGGTACTTATCTCATAGGCTCTGATAATGAATATATGTTTTCATATTTGGAGCTCTATGAGATAAGCATCAGAAATTTTTTGTTTCATTCTGCTTATTTTGTCTTAAGGTAGTTACTGTAGTGTCAACTCTGTGGTTTATATACTGTTGTATCTTCTTCTTCTTCTTGTTTGCTGATGGAGGCTTGTCACCGCATAATCTTCTGTTTTCCATAACTGTATTTTGTAAAACTGTCCTACACTTAATGTTTTTATATTGCCTGCCTATACATTAAAACTTTACAGTAAAAATAACAAGACAAAACAATACACTGAAACTTTACAGCAAAATAACCAGGCAAAACATGTAGATCTTATTCAAGACACTTGTTTACATTATAGACATTGATCTGCACTTAATGACATTACACTTCTAATGACTGAATACTTCATCGTCATCATGTACCATGCCGACAAGCATGGGCGGTCATGCTTCGCCATCTCACACAATCACCAGAGTCGTGGATCAGCTCTGTGTTCATGTCTTGACAATACCACGTGGCCAAACCATCCAGGTATTTACTTCTCAAGTTTCATCAATTCATAGACTGAATATTTACTCCAGTATTTATTTGGGAACACATAAATGACAACAACTACTGCAAGAAATAAAAGAAAGTAAGGAAATAAAAGAAAGACAGTTATATATTCTTTCTATTACTACTTTCGTATTAAGAGCAAATGAATATTATTGGTTACTTTTTAGGTAGCATTTTTCTTTTAAGGAAACAGTAGTACTATTTTTTTTAAACACAGATTAACATTACACCAAATGTTCGTCAGTAGTTACCCACATGCCAAGTCTTTTAGAAACATTACTTTAACAAATACATCATTATTTATGAAAACACAACTGTAAATCATAGTCCAAACACACTTTCTTACCTTAACATTCCTTTCTGGCCAATTGCACAAAATCTCATAAATGTGATCTTTATCATTGATGGAGATGAAAAGACCTCTGGAAATAAAAATAAAATTCAAACAACATTGTTTAACACTGTTTGATTAGAAAAATCTAATTCATGTTGTTGTCTACTTTTGTTGGTTTTTATTTTTCAACATAAATATTATAAATTTACAACTGGTTACTTTTCATCAATTACCCTGGGAAAATAACAATAAATGTATTAAATGTATGCTACAAGAAAAACAAGTACCATGTGGTGGACATTTTCACAACATTTGCAATCTTTCTACAAGTATAACAAATTTAGACTGGACAGTGTTGAGAAAACGCAATCCTTTGTAAAACCTCATTCAAGCTTCTACGTCAAATATAGGCTGAAATATTAAGTTTTAAGTGAATTAATTGTGTATCAAACTCAGGTAAAAGAAATATAGAACACAAACAACAAAATGTCAGTTTGTAACCACGAAACATAACCTTGACCCCATGGACATAAGGATGCCCAGCTGCATGCAGCAACTCCTACCACATAGGCTCTAGTAGGGTTAATTATGTTTACATGGGAAAGCTCGCAACCAATATCAAAAGTAAACCTGAACAGATTTTTTTGGGGGTCAAAATAGAACTTATCAGTCAGACATTGAGTTTATACAGTTAATCTCCCCTGACGCCACCGCCTGAGTCCATCCAGCATAATTTCTCTTGGTCAGCCTCTGCCTCTTTTCCCATTGATCTTTCCACTTGTCACAATATTCTCCAATGCCTCTTTTCTCATCACATGACCATAGAAAGCTGTTTGTCTCTTTCTTATTGTTGTATATAATGTTCTGGTTTCATTAGCCCCTTTGAGGCAATCTTTCTTTTTGGAGTCAGAAAAGCAAATAAGATATGGTTTGGTTACACCCAGCATGTTTATTGCACATCTCAATTCAGATTATCTAAATTATCTCCATTCATTTGGTCACCAGGGAAGGTTACTCCTTATGGTAATTGAAAACACTAATAAATGTTAACTGCAACAAAGAAATTAAGTAATCCCAGGTCAAATTTTAGCACAAGAAAAAAAGTGATACTCACCTTGGCCTTCGAAATACAAAGCCATACTGCTGACATGCCAGTCCAACTGTGGGGGTGTAGACAATAGGCATCATTTTCTCCACATTGTCAGAAAGAACCTAAGAGAAAGAGGCAGACATGTTACAGTTAAAGCTCGCAATTAAATACAAAAAAAAACCACTAACTTAACACACAATCAAACACAGAAATTCACGAAATATAAATGATATTCACTAACAACTTCTAGATAAATATGGATCCTTTAGGCGCGAGTTATGATATCACAGCGGATGCTGTGGTGATGGGGATAGACACGACCAAACAAAAATAATTAAATCTGAAAGCAATAGGTATTTTAGCTACTCCACAAATACTGCTTCAATGAAACAAAAGCAAAAGATCACCCCCGCAAGAGTTGGATAAATTTACGAGGGGAAGTCAATAAGTAAGTCACAAATGGCTGTAGAAAAATAACTAAATATGATAAAAATTTTAAATCAGTTAATTTTTATACATACCTTTATGTCCCTCTTTTTCTCAACATAATTTCCACCAACATTGATGCACTTATCCCATCATTTTATCAGTCCTCCCAAACCGGCTGCATAGAACTGCATGCTCTGTTTTCACTTCACATTCAACTTAAACTTCAGCGTCATTCGCGAAATGTCTCCCGCCAAGGTGGGTTTTCAGTGGACAAATAAGGTGGAAATCGCTAAGGGCTAAGTCGGGGCTGTAAGGTGGATGTTCCAGAACTTCCCACCTTAGTTGGTTAATTTTCTCTTGAGTTAATCAAGCCGTATGTGGTCTCGCATTGTCATGAAGAAGCAACACTCCTCTAGTCAGCAGTCTGGACGTTTTCTTTGAATTGCACCATGAAGCATCGACAGAACTTCACAGCACCCTATTGCAGATGCTACAGATTCTATCGTTACTCGCCTGTCACTTTTAATAATCTCCTCCACCCGCTGCACGGATGCTTCTGTTGCAATCTCAACAGGACGACCAGATCGGATTTCATCAACAATTTTAGAGCACCTTTGAGAAAAATTTTCTACCCAGCTATGCACCGCTTTACGGGACAAACATTTGTCAGCATAAACAGGAAGCATTTCCTTATGAATGTCCTTTTCAGGCAGTC
This sequence comes from Cepaea hortensis, assembly GCA_963921405.1. Lineage (NCBI taxonomy): Eukaryota > Metazoa > Mollusca > Gastropoda > Stylommatophora > Helicidae > Cepaea > Cepaea hortensis. Next base: position 85,091,388 of record OY992886.1, read on the forward strand.
CTTTTGCCCACAAAAAACACAGAACAGCACGTTGCTCTTTGGTTGTACACTCTGTAAGTACAGTCACCATTTTGTTTATGCGCTGCACATGTGCATGAAACACCTAGCGCCACCTGACGAATGGGAATATAAAGTTCAATGTTGCTGTCACCTAATGACACCTGTAGAAAACACCAACAACATTTACCTGCCATCCCACAGAACTGTGCGACTTACTTATTGATTCGCCCTTGTAGCTGTGATTAATAGACAATAACTACCATTGTGAATAAAAGCTCATTCCAGAACTTTTTTCACATTCTGACATTGAGAAACAAAAAGAAAAAGAGACACAGGAAACAAAGACATCGATATGAAGATGAGATCTGAGCAGGCAATATTCTAACCGCTTGGCTTATCTCACCTCCAACAGGTTACTCTCAAATTAAAAAATTAAATAAACTATTATCTTCAAGCCAAACCTTATAAAACAGTTTCTCGTTTCGATCCTGAAGTGCCATCAGGTACACAAATCTGTCTAGGTCATTGCTGCGTTTTTCAAAGTTGGTCATGACTCTAATTGTCTGTTCCTCCATCGTGCGTACAGTTGGTGGGACAAGACCATGAATGCCCATCAGCTGACGCTCTTTTAATGTGAAGGCAGTGCCCTAGATAAATACCACATAATTGAGTAACATCAGTTTTGCTTACATATTGAAATATGACTGTTGTATAATAATATCATTAACAATGTCTTTAAGTTCTACAATGTTTCAAAATGACCAAAACTAGGAACCTACAAATAACAATATAATTATAGTGTGTTTCAAAAAAAGAAGGCAGTTCCAGTCCTAAAAAATGCTACACTGAAGTCAGATTTATTAGCCACAAAGTACAAAAACATCGCAGCTCCAACATAAACTGATACAATGCAATCAGCATTGGCAAACAAGGCAAACGAGGAAGATGTAACCACCCCACACTTTCTAACTCTGCAAAAATACAACTTTATACTTTACTGTCATTTGTTAAAAACCACACAGAATAATATTATTATATGGAACAAAACTCTTAACTTCTCTCTTATTTTTGTTTAGCAATGAAAGAGGTTACAATAATAAATACCGCATTTTATAAGTGAAAGGGAATTATACAATGAGCTCTGCAAGCATCATACACAAACATATCTACTATGTGAAAAAGTCAGACAAGTGTTGCTGTAAATTAAAATATAACAATGATATATCATAAATATATGCAGTACTGCTAGTTATAGAGTTCTGACAAAATTAAAAAGGAATGGTCAAATTTGTAATAAAGTAATCATCAACAAGAGATCAATCAGCCAAACAAGCTGTATCAATAAGTGTAACAGTGACAGAGAAAAGACTAAATTACAGAACAATAATATATAACATCCACCTATAACACCCCATCTCCTCCCTTTTTATTAAAATAACCTGTTGTGAAGTGTTCAAACTGTCTCAGGCTCAGAAGTTCTTGGGTTAATTTTTAGACTCCATCATTTGATTCATGTGTACAAATAGAGGTCATAATCCTGTGTACTGATGCAGAGGTAAGGGGTTCAACCCCTAGACCGGACAGCTGGACTAAAATACTGACTTCTCGTCCTTGACTTGGGGACGTAAAATACAAGTATCTCTGAAGTCGGAGTGGGTTAGCCTGATGGAGAGAAGCACTGGTAATAGGGAAAGCTAATACACACGCAAAATTCAGTCCAGAAGTAGAGTTATGGAATGCGCTTGAGTTCAAAATGAGTGAGCGCCCAAAAGAAATATGTACACATTTTTCGGAGACTACTGGAGGACATCGCTGGAGCTACAAAGTTCATGCTCTGTGCGATGCTTTCAGCAGGTAGCCGATCTGTGGACAGAAACCATCATGGATGGGATCAAACCTGGTGCAACAAGGCCAATCCTCTTGCCAGTTAACCCCTTTTATAATATGTCCCAAGCTAATCAGGATTCAGGTGCTGATGTCATGACCTCTCTTCACTTTTCCATTGAGGACCCTGGAAAATAACAGTCTTGCCAATAGAGGGAGGATCAACCATGGTCTCCACTCTGATGCAGCATGTCAAGGACAATGAGCTGTATGAGCTGCAGGAATGCATGAGAGCCACAGCAATGCCTCATGATGATGGTAGATGACCAATACCATGTTCACCCATTGTGGTAAACTCAAGAAGATGGAATGGGTTTTCTGTCAACCAAGATGGAACCAAGTCTTCAGCAATCCCATATTCCATTATTTTATAAAGTGTGAACAAATACAAATCAGTACAACCCATGCTTCACAACAGCAATAACACCAAGCAAGCCAACATGTATTGCACAGTGACACAAGGGATGTAAAACAATGGATTCTGTCACACTGCAACATGCGTGGAAATGAAGAGGCTGACAAACTGGCAACATAAGATTGAAGTCCACCTCACCCTGACATAAACATAACCTACAACAAGGTCAAGAGCTTTATAAGAATCACCTATTCAAACAAGTGGGGACCAGTGCATCCGCACCATCAGAAAGAAAATGCATATTACCAACTCCATCAAAGTAAACAAGTAGCAGTCTTCAGATTCCACAGAAGACATAACAGACTGAGATACTAGCTATAGAAATAACTTTAAAAATAGTTTAGTTTAGTTTAGGCGACGGATCAACATCACGGCACACGGGTGTAACCAATAAGTGCTCCGTTCTACTCCTAACTCAAGCTCAGTGCATGAACTCTGTAACACCGGCGAGGATCCTGAAATATTTTGGGTAGATTCTTAACTCAAAATTTTGCCTGGGCAGCGCTGTTAGGCTACCCTTTTTCGATTTCCAATTGCCAAGGGATGTTTTACGTGCGCAACAATACACACGGCGTCTGATCTCACTACCAAGAGACCAGGGGACATTTTTTTACTACAAGTCCACGTGAAAAAGTCCCGGCCCTCACCGGGGCTTGAACCCGGGACCTCCAGCACTCGAGGTGGACGCCATATCACGAGACAACTCAGCCCCCTTAACTTTAAAAATATTCACAAAGAGCAAAGTAGTGTAGATCCTTATAAGTCTCTGATCATTAAGCTTGAGTAAAATAGTAATGGAGACTTTTCCCGCACCTTGAGGCGTATTTGGTATATGGTGTTAGCCCCAAATTTGTACTGACCAATCGACATTCGCAGAGTGATATAGTCAATATCACAATGGCTGCTTTTACTTTCCAGAACACTTCCTGGCACCCATTTCAGACTGGGTTGACCTGGGAGCAAAAATAAATCCCTGCCTCAATGAGGATTCGAACACATAACCACCAGGTAAATGTGCTAGCCATTGCGATACTGTGACTCCCGCCCTAAGCCTAAATAAGTATATTACTCTTTTTATATATATGTGGACAATTCAATTCAACTTTATTTTATACATACAGTGGACATACAGTGCTAGCTAGCCATATATTATTACAGAACAACTGGCATGTGAATTGTGATGTGGTCAGTATCCAGATGACCATCTTCACTTCCCAAGACATTTTCTGGTACACATTTTTGGCTGGGTCTACCTGGGAGCTCGGGTCAATTTTAAGAACCCACCTCGAGGCAAATATGAACCCATGACCATGAAGCTGCATGACCCTACCACAGCTCCGGTGCTAAGCCTAACCCTAAATACTTATGCTAATCCTGCTTTGAGATCAGGAAGAACATAAAAGCTGCAGTTACCTTATTCAATTTGGGATTGCGTAATATATCAATTCCTCTAATACGAGAATGGCTGATAAGCTCTCTTCTCTTGTCATCTCCTTGCTGACTTGCCTTGAATCTTACAGAAACTGAAGCTGCCTGAGGCCTGATATGAAATAACAGCAAAATGTACATGGAAATAAAAATCCTTTCACACACACACACCAAAAGATAAATATACATGGAATTAATCAATCCTTTCTCCCCTACCCACGCACAAAAGTGTTCAGATCCCTCAGTATCTCCCATAACTGTAGTGGCTGAAGACACCAGTTATTTGCTGGCTGACTAAAACAGCAAAATGTACAAAGAAACAACAAAATCTTTCATACACACAAACAGCAAAATGTACATATACATAAACAACAAAATCTTTAATAAACACAAACAGCAAAGTGTACATGGAAACAACAAAATCGTTCACAAGCACAAACAGCAAAATATACATGGAAACAACAAAATTCTTTCATAAACACAAACAGTAAAATACACATGGAAACAGCAAAATTCTTTCATAAACACGAACATTAAAATGTATATGGAAACAACAAAATCTTTCATAAACACAAAAAGCAAAATATATATAAAATATATATGGAAACAACCAAATATTTCATACACACAAACAGTAAAATGTACATGGAAACATCTAAATCTTTCATACACACAAGCAGTAAAATGTACATGAAAATAACCAAATCTTTCATACACACAAACAGCAAAATATACATGGAAACAACCAGATCTTTCATACACACAAGCAGCAAAATACACAAGGAAACAACCAAACCATTAACACACACAAACAGTAAAACCTTCATTCTTCTTTTTCTACCTTCTATCCCCATGTAGAGCATGGCCTTCCACAAACTCACATAAAGCTGCCCTTTCCTTTGCTATCTCTTCTCCCTCCATGTCCTCCACAAATTATTCATATTTGTTTCTAATTCACTTCTCCGTTTGTTTTTCATTCTTTCTCTATTTCATTGGCTCTGTAAGTTAAAGACAAGGGACTTTCTATTTCATTATGAGGTTTTCTCAATGTCTGTACTACTCAGCATCTTCTCCACATCCCTTCATTTACTGGTATTTGTTTTGTTCTCTCAATGATCTTCATAGTGGTGATTCTGTTGTACCATTTTACACTTTCTATTCTGTACATCCATCAATTAATGAATGTTTGTAGTTTATTGTAACTGTGTTAGTCTTTCTCCGTGTTGCTGATACATATCTAATGTTGATTTCTTCTTCTGCATTCATCTGGAGAGTTTTTAAGGACATGATTGTGTTGTGCCTGTATACAGCAGAGCTGCGTTCTTGCTCCGTTAGGCCAACACATCCGACTTCTGCGGGCATTTATTGACTGGGTTAACCTTCTTGGGGGTTTCGTGGGACATTTGACTCTCACTGTTGTGGTGTTATCCCTCATCCCAGCTGGCCCATTTAGAACAGCCGAAGACATCCGGGTCAGCCCTCAAGGGAAGGCAGGGGCAGACCATGGGCATTCCCCACCATCAAAGGAGGCTTCCATACTTGCAGAGCCGACACATAGTGCTCTGGTACTGGGCTCACCCAAGGAATCATCACGTCCTGCACATGGCTGCTTGGCCTCACTTCCGTATATTGGGCCTTCCGTTCACCACAGGCTGTTTCTTCAGAAACCAGAAGAATGCAGTCTCCAGATGACATCCACACAGTGAGCTTTCGATTAAGACTTTCCACATAATGGATTTGCTATCCAAGCAATATTCCATTTCGCACCACTAGGACACTTTTTCCACCTTTTATGAAGCCCACACAGTGATCTTTCTATTAAGACTTTCCACTTAATGGAAGTATGCCTGAACGGGCCGTTGTTTGTCGAGACTCCTGTCTTTTCCACTTTTCACATGGGGCAGTTGTCACGGAATTCAGTCGGTCCGCCTTGTGATGTTTCCATTGAGGAAATGTCCGGTGAGACATCGGGCAGTCGGGTGAATAAAATTACTGGTCAAAGGGCAAGAACCAGTAATTTAACACAACCCGACCAGAGCCGTTGCTCGCCCTTTAAGAATATTCCAGTACGTGGGTGGCAGAACAGGTTTTCGGAAATTACGGACTGCGCATGTCTGACGCAAGCGCAGACAATTGTCCCAGAACAAAGGATTAGTTGGAGACGAAGGTTGCTGGCAGGCAGTCGACATTTTGGCACAGTGCTAAGTGATAGAGAGCGGGACGCCGTGTCTTGATGAGGGTTGAAGACCTTTGACATCATGTCCAGTTGCAGTGACAACGCTTCTCTTATCCACTGTCGTACTGTTTGTGTGAAGGTATGTGTACAACCATTTTCCTTAACTAGTGCGGTGTCGGTGATTTGAATTATGAGATTTTGTTAATGCGTGACCGTCACGAGGAAGGAGGTCACGTGTGAACATTGGTAAGGTTGTGTTTTCCGATTGTAAATTAAGCCTGTGGCAAATGCGTGTTTACCAGCATAGTATTGCTAAGCTATTTCGTAAGGTAGCAGCGCGCAGCTTATTTACAGACCCTGTAGATTGGGAAAATCGGGTTCAGGGAAGCGAGACCTGTAATTTGAGTTCACACAAGGCCAATTTTATAACCTCGAGCGTTGGCGTGGCCGAACCGTTACTCACCGCGCTACCGGAAGTAGATTAAGGAGTCGCTTCAGATATATCGAGTGATATATCGAGGACAGGCGAGTGAGACGAATCGAATGCACCAGTCGGCCTAAACCTCCGAGGTCATTTCAAGGTCGTACTGGGAGTCGAACGTGAGGTCACATGGTGGGGCGACCACTGGCTTCTTCTTGGCTTTCCTCACATCTGTCATTTAATTAGTTGCCCTCAATGGAATACCAGTTTAATATATAGTGGATTCCTGAGAGGTTGATAAAGGGGGAAGGGACCGTTGCGACAGACTTGTTCTTCTTGAACATGACACCGTTCTAAATGCCCCGACCTGGGACCAGGGAGGGGGGAACGGGGTGTGGATTTCTGCTACAGGGGGATCACCCTGTATATTTATTTGGATTTACTGGATTGTGCCTACGGCATGGTACGACATCAGCTTTGGTGGATAACAGGAAGGGGGTTGAGGAAGCACTGCCATCGGCCCTCCTTCAGGGCCCTTCTATCTATAAGTACAACTAACTCACTAACCGTATGTGTTGTCTAGCTATGTTTCAGCAGAGACCCATATCTCAGACACCAACCTTGGCCCAGCCCTACGTTCGTCTGAGAAAGAGAATGTAGGTGGACAGCTGCCGCTTTGGTTCTAGGTCCAGTCTGTCCTCGACCGTTCGAGCAGCCAGTGAAGGAGTGCGGGCCTTATGGGAAGGGTCCACATGTCTGAGCAAGAGGGACCTAAGTGTATCTGCTGTTGGTAAGTCTGATTCATTGTGCTCTCACTAAGTGTTATCCTCCACAGGTTCTATCTTGTTGAGAGCAGAGCGATGATCTGGGGACGAGTCCAGTGATCCAGACTATGGTGAGAGCCGGTGTGAACAGCTTGGAAGTCCACCACCACAGCGAAAAGTACTTACAATCGAGAGTACGTCTCAGTATGGGCTCCAGCTAATGCATCACCTACGCCACGTCTGATATCCCAGGTTATTCGCCATGACAGCACCCTATTGCCTTGGTAGTTACTTCACCAGGCAAGTAGCTTGATGTTGTTAGTGCCCCAGTTGTGAGCCTGACTGACTGCCTTCATATACCAGCTAGCTATGATGTCTTCACTACCAAGTGCCTGGTACCATGTGGTGCATGATATTGTGAAAAGACTGTTTTCTACTTAAATTTATCTACTGTGCCACATTTCAGCAAGGCACATTTCTATGCTGTGATATCTGCGTTATGAGTCAGATGATCGACGCTGGTCGCATAGACTGTTGTGACTGTTACAACCGTTGAGTGGAAGATTCACATCTCGCGCGACCAGCAGAGTCATTTACACTTCAAGACATTTTTCCAGAGGAGTGTTCTAGTTCCTCAGCCACCCGAGAGACAGTATTTAGCACTACCCTGGGGTGGTCCAGACTTCAGTGACGTCATCCACTGGAGGTCCCGAGTACAAGTGAGTCGACTCGCCAGCCATCCTGTCCAAGTGAAGAAATCTAGATCTGGTTGGAGGCCTGATATATTTGGTGAGCGTGTCTGACTTACCAGCTAGTGTGAAACTTGAGGCCCTGACGATGATGACACACTCTCCTGAAGGCTACTCGAACTTTGCCATGTCTTGCCTCTCATAGATACTGCGAGGCCTATCTCAGAATCATCATCATCATTCTCATTCATCCATTCATCTTGTATAATACACCATATTGTGATATAGTTAGATGCCAGAGTTGTGTCATGAGTTCAGGACGAGGTTGAAAGGGGTAACGTCCCTTGGTTGAAAGTGAGGAAGGTAGTGATCCATGGGCTGCAGGGGTTTTGTGGACTGAGGTCACCTATGTCCCAGGGCTGAAGACATCCCGTTGTTGCAGTGTGATAGCAGGTTCCCCTCACCCCAGGGACTGTTGTGACAGCAGTGAGGAACATTTTATGCGATATTCACTGGCACGGGAACGGAGCATAATGGGAACGACCCTGTGCTGTGATGTTGGAACCGCGACTAATGACTTAATGGATTTGTTATCCAAGCAATATGTAATGCTGATTTAATATTAAGAGTTAAACATTCCCAGCTTAGTGCTAAGCTTAATTTCCTTTGACTTCCACAAATTTCCGAATGCTATATAAAAGAGCTTCTTGCCTTCTGTATTCTTATAATTTTATGGGGAGGATATGAAGGAAGTTGCAGGTAATGGCAAAAGATAGGAGGGCTTAGCAGGAGTTGTTTGATGGCCTATGATCTGTGCTCTAATGGGGATATAAACAGGAAGAAGACAACAACAACAAGATTTAGATTTCAACTAATAGTTGGAACAGTTCAGTAGGTATAACGAAAATCCAAAACACAATACTCAAACAATCAGTAATCAGTAACAAATACTTGAAATAGCGAATGAATAGTATAGTTAATTAAAATTTAAAATTACGAATGCAATATTCATTAGTTGGCTCTAATTTTACATATTTAATATACCATTACTTGTTATGTATGAGAAAGTAATAATAAAAAAATACTTCAACTATGCACATTTCCTCGTTTTAAGACATTTTTTATTATTATTTACTCATACATAACATTAAACAAGTAATAAATATGTAAAATTAGAGCCAACTATATAATAATAATATATTCGTAATTTTAAAGTTTAATTAACTATTCAGTCGCTATTTGTTACTGATTAGATTACTGATTTGATTGTTCGAGTTATTGTGTTTTGGATTTTCGTTAGTCCTACTGAACTGCTTGAGACTAAGTAACTAAGAAAGAAGCTAAATAACAAAGTTTTGACAAAAAAGCAAACTTAACATAAAACACACAGACATAACAAACTCACATCTTAGCAACAATGTTTGCTACACTTCTTCCTGCAGTTAGCACGCACAATGCCATGTCTATGACAAGTAAATTCTTGCTTAGCTATTCAATAATATATAGGCGACCGTTTGTGGCTGTCTGATCTTCCGTGATTTAATTATTAATTAATTAAAGTAGTCTCATTTGGCTTGCTTTGATGCCGGCAGGTACAACCTTGAACTTCTACTGCCCTATAAATTATTCTTCTAAAAATGTAAATGCAATAAGTTTGAATTTTTATATCAAGTTTATGGTAAACATTCTTTTGCTGTATAACAAATACAGAAATTATAAACATTAAACTTATTAGTAACACAAACTTAATTATGTATTTGTTCAATTATAACTATATAAAATAATATTAATTTCATATTTGTAAGCCCGGCTAGCTCAGTCGGTAGAGCATGAGACTCTTAATCTCAGGGTCGTGGGTTCGAGCCCCACGTTGGGCGAATTTTTTCTTTTTCTTTGTCCTCTTATTCGTGTCCTTGAGTATCAGTATTTCCCTATGTGTGTAACGACTAATGACGCAAACTCTCTGGAATGGCTTGTCTTCTTTGGATTCCCGCTCTTACCAAACGTTGTCGTATTTTACTTGATGTGCTTGCAGTCTTGTCAAATTTGCAGAATCACCAACCCCCTGAGTTCTACTCAATAAGAAGAGAACAAGAGCTTTAAGAAATTCTATCAAAATTCCCAGAAGAAAGAGAAAAAAAAAATAGAACAACCAAAGTCAAAGAACGGAACATGGGAAGAAGAAGATACAAAGTCCCAGAAGGAAGAAGAAGTATAAGAAGAGGAAGAACGACAGTGACCAAGACCAAGATTGGGCGAAGACCAGGAGAAGAAATTACTATCCACCAAGTTTACATGAAAGGGGCTGAGTATCAGACACTTAAACTTAAGACAGGCAACACAGACCTACATGTGATCAATTACTACTGTCCAAGTGACTGCCCACAGGCACTGGACACACTAACATTAAAAGAAAGAAACAATGATTGTGTGTAGCGATTTCAACAGCCACTCGCAGAGCTAGGGCTATGATCACGTGGATCAGAGAGGAGAGAGACTGGAAGACTGGCAGGATGAGAATAGATTCTTCTTGATTAACAAGCCGTCTGAACCACATACATTCTACTCGAGATCATGGCACACTACAACTACACTTGACCTGGCTTTTCATTCACCAGACCTGGAGTAGAACATTACACGAATTGTTGGGGAAACAACTTGGTGGCAGTGACCATCGGCCAGTCTTTCTAACTGTAGGAAATGAGCTTGTAAGTGAAAGCACAAGTTAGTTTACATCAGAACTCAGCCCTAGAAGGCAGGCTGTTCACACGTTTGTATAATATCCAGAGTCTTTGTCGACCTAAATGTTTAATAAACTGGATTTATGATTTCTACCAGACTTGTAAGCCCTTGTTCATTCACACACTGTGACATGTGGCTTTAAATGGAGCCGCTTAACCAGGATTCTGGACTTTGCCATCGCGGACGCGACACAATGCGAAGTACTAACAAACAGCAGAGAACAATAGAGAACTTTTAATAAACACCTTTCTCCACTTGCGGCAACAAGAAGAAGAGGGAATCTAGAATCTTGTTGGAAGAAACAATCAAAATGTCCAGACTAGACTACCTTTTGAGGCCTGCAACTTAGAACAAACGTTTTTTCGAACGGTCGATTGGAACAGCCATACCTATTGAAGTCAGTTTTTGGATGGAGCTACTATCTATTGGACTAAATCGGGAGCTGTTTATTATCCTGCTCTGGAGTGACCGAACCGTTGTCGATATCCTGTGAGTTTGGACTGCCGTCATTGCAGTCGTTGTTTTAATCTAGCTGGTCTGAAGGTCACTTGTTTGCTGGCGGACTGAGGAAATTTTTCTGCTCTCAAAATATAAGAAAATGGCCGTTTGTGAGAGTTACAGCAACCAAAAGCCCGCCTAGGGGTGGTTGTCTGTAATTATCTTCGGAATTCTGCTATCAAGAATCCTAAATTTGTTAACAGAGCAGCTGGTTAATTGAAGGTCAACTGTCAACTCGAACAACTGAAGGTCATCTCGTTGTATGAAGAGCACCACAAGATTGCTCCACGCTATTCTGGACAATCAGTGAACGTTACCAAATTTTATCCCTGCTCAATTCCAGAATGTGGACGACGCTACTCTGGTTTGGACCGAAGCTCCTTATCAAGTTCGGCTGAAATACTGATTTTTTTGATCACCGTCGTCCGGTGATGGTTTGGATAGCTATGGCCCAGTAAACTAAGTCATTAAAATCGAGCCGTTCTCAGCTCATCTCAGAGCTTTGCTGTGTTTCAAGAGCCCGTCCTTGGGTGGCTGATACATTCGATCGTTCCTTACTGTGTTTCAAGAGCCCGTCCTTGGGTGGCTGATACATTCGATCGTTCCTTACTGTGTTTCAAGAGCCCGTCCTTGGGTGGCTGATACGTTCAAACATTCTTCACTGCCCTATCGAGGCCTGTAAAGTTTTGTCGTGCCCTATCGAGGCCTGTAAAGTTTTGTCGTGCCCTATCGAGGCCTGTAAAGTTTTGTCGTGCCCTATCGAGGCCTGTAAGGTTTTGTCGTGCCCTATCGAGGCCTGTGAGGTTTTGTCGTGCCCTATCGAGCCCTGTGGAGTACAGTCGTACCTGTCGAGCCCAGTTGAACATTTTTGGTCCTTACTGAAACCGGTTGGAAAGATAACCTCAACAAGAAAAAGGGTAACATATTTGATATTAGATAGAAAATAATTGAATTTCAGGAGGACGATAACATCCTTTAGTTAATTAATTTAGATATTAATAAGAATTGATTGTTTGTTTGCTTGTACAAGTATAAATATTTTAACATGACAGAACAAGATTCAGTAGCACACGTTTTGTTGGGAGTGGGAACAGCGGTAGATAGACTTCATACGGTCATAAAACAACAGGGAATGACAACTGAAATTGTTAAGTTTAGTGGACAGGCCAGGGAGTTTAAGAAATGGATAACTTCCATAGAAAAATATGCGTATTTAGTATCTGCATCAGATGAAGAGAAAATGAGACTTGCATATCAGGCAGCCACAGAACCAGTTTCACAGCATATTAGAAGAAAATTAGAGGCTAGAGTAAATGAGACATGGGAGCAGTTTAAGGATGACCTGGCACACAAATACGCAGAAATAACGGATCCACAACATGCGTTTTCGGTGTTGAGACAGTCTAAACAAAATAGTGGAGAGACGGTACAGTTGTTCAGCGATAGGTTGATTAACCTGGCTGAAGAGGCATTCTTGGGACAGAATGTACAAGGAGAAGAGGTAGAGAGGATGTTAGTCGGCATTTTTGTAGATGGCATAAAATCCGATGGTTTGAAATTTAAGCTGATGAGGGAAAACCCTGAGAGGTTGTCACAAGCGGTAGATATCGCGGTACAAGAAGAAAATTTGAGACGTAGATTTAGATTGAGAACAGGACGAGAAATAGGAACTAGTCGAGAAGACAGAGTTGAGGAGCCTATGGAAATAGGACAAACAAAGTTCGGATGGAATAGGAGAGGAGGTATACAGACGTTGCGAGGTAGGAATAGAAGTGATTGTGACGAGAGAAGACAGGTGAGGTGCCCTACGGGTGAGACACTGGGTAGAACAAACAGCACAAATGTGGTCTGTTGGTTGTGTGGCCAGCGCGGACATTTGTCTCGTTTTTGTGGTAACAGGCGTGTCCAGTTGAATATACAAAGTAGAAGTGACAATAGCAGGTTGAATAGGAGTGTAGAAGATAGACACAGAAATTTTACAGGTACAAGAACAACGCAGGAAAACCGGCGCCCTACCTATTAAATGGGACCTGGAGTAGGAAGGGAAATAATAAGGTCCCAAGGTTTAAAGAATACGTTAATAACAGGTATACTAGGACGAACAGAGAATATTTTCAACTAGATGAAGTCAAGCAGTTTATAGAAAATAAAACAGATTATAGTTCTTGTATAATAGAAGTAGGAAAGTATAGAATTCGTACATTAATTGATTCGGGAGCTCAGGTTAGTGTAGTAAAAGAAAGTTTTCTATACAAAGTAGTGAGAAATTGTAGAGTATTTAAGAGTCATAGTAATTTACACTCTGTTACTGGACAGAATTTACAAGTAATTGGACAAACAATGATACATTTTAAGTTAGGAGGGGTCAACATAAGATTGTGGATGGCAATATAAATGTTATATATATACAAATGTTGAGAAAACATATGTCAACTTGGTTTATAGAGAACAAAGATCTATTTTCATAAGACGTATTTTAAAAAATTGTTGTACAAATTTTTTTATTGGCAAGGGAGGTAAATGTGGTTGTGTGGACTATGCATTGCTTTATGTAAATGTGATCACGTTGACTTTTCATCCTTTATGCTTATCACTGGGTGCGCACCCCTTCTTTACTTTTTCTAAATACGTTGTTTCTATGTTGTTCTGGTTGTCTTATGTTGTGAAAGAGCGAGGGATTTCATAATGCCATGTGTACAATAACGATTATACGAACTATTCTTCTTATGATATGTATGTTTGATACAGAAACTCGAGGAGCCAAGAAAGGACCAGAAATATATACTGGATGGCTATATAGTTTGGGGAAATAGATTGGGTTACTTAACATAAAGTGGTTTAGGGAGATTTGGGAACTGTAAGAACTAAAGAAAGGGGAGAAGGAGTGTTTACTTTAAAAGAGTTACCATACGTGGTATGATATATTGTACAAAGTAGAATCGAAGAAGAAGTATATAGTGGGTTACTAGCTGACAATATAACCGGGAGAAGGGTTAAAGGATATAATATATACTCAAATTTGAGTTGGTTTGGGGAAGATTAGAGGAAATGTGGGAGTTAAGGAAAAAGAGGGAATAGAGTAAGAGAGTTGGGAGTAAAGAATTTTTCCTTTATAGGAAAAATTCTTTAGAAAAACATAGGGAGGTGTAACAGAGGTACGGGTTTTAGTAGTATTTAGGTGGGAAACAGCTACAGCACGATTGAGCATCGGGGTCGAACGAGAGGAGAGATGCTCAAGTCGTGACGTAGTGGGTAGTCAAGTTAGTTTACATCAGAACTCAGCCCTAGAAGGCAGGCTGTTCACACGTTTGTATAATATCCAGAGTCTTTGTCGACCTAAATGTTTAATAAACTGGATTTATGATTTCTACCAGACTTGTAAGCCCTTGTTCATTCACACACTGTGACAGTACAAGCATCGTACCAGCATATACTGGTAGAAACCTGACACTGAGAAAGACATAAATAAAGTAGTTGAAGAGTTTGGGGAATGCATACTAAAGGCAGCACGAGAAACAGTATCAAGAGGAGACCGTAAACATTATAAACCCTACTGGAGTAGTGAATCGGAACAGTTACATAATGATGTGGAAGTGTGTAGAAAGCAAGGAGAGGCCAAACCCAGCCAAGAGCACCACAATAACTACCAGCACGCAAAAGCCAAATTTCAAAGGGTCAAGCTGCAGGCTAGACGGAAAAGCTGGCAGGAGAAAACAGAGTCACTGAGCTTTGAAAGAGACACAATTAAGTTTTGGAAGTTAATAAAACAACTTAACGATGAGGGCACAGGAAGAAACTCAGAAATTGCACTACGTAAAATTTGAAACATCTTAACAGGAAAGCAAGCAACTGACCATTTTGCGGACTCTTTCGCACAAAATAACAATATTGAAATTAGTCCAGAGAAACAACAAGAGATTCGAGAGAAAAGGCAACAAGCAGGACAGAATGAAATAGTACATAAGGCTCATAGCATAATAGCACAGGAAGAAACTCAGAAATTACACTACGTAAAAATTGAAACATCTTAACAGGAAAGCAAGCAGCTGACCATTTTGCGGACTCTTTCGCACAAAATAACAATATTGAAATTAGTCCAGAGAAACAACAAGAGATTCGAGAGAAAAGGCAACAAGCAGGACAGAATGAAATAGTACATAAGGCTCTGGAGGCACCTATCACAATCAGCAAACGGGAGCTAGCCATATCAAAATTGAAAATGGGAATCAATCATCAATCACAGACTGCAGTGGTACATTGAAAGTGAAAACATCTTTGTACCACAGTAAGCTGGCTTTAGGCAGTGTTACTCTCCCGCAGATCAGACAACCTACCTGTCTCAAGAAATTGAGGATTCATTCCAAGAGAAGAAGCTGGTGCTTGCAGCATGGATAGATCTGAAGAAAGCATTTTGACAAAGTCTGGAGAGAAGGTCTGATGAAGAAACTGAGAAACTGTAAAGTCAATGGAATATTGTACAAATGGGTGAAAGCATACTTGCACAACAGAAGAGCCAGAGATAGGGAAGAGAAGAAGGCGGAGGAACAGATTGAGAACCCATATGTGGAAAGAATGAGATTGCGGCGGATCGGCAGGGATTCTGGAAGAATCTCAAAACTGAGAGGGAAGACCAGGAGAACTTTTAATCAGATAGCAGTGGGAACGATTAGTAGTGTGACTCTTCGCTGACTGTTGAACGAGGGGACGGAGCACGTATGAGCCAGAACCAGAGATAGACGGACTCAAGAGCAAGAAAGTACTACTGCGTCACGATGTTCCCAAGGGCGGGGTTTTGTCATCCACACTTTTTCTAATCTTCATCAATGATCTTGTTGCTAATCTACCGCATGGAATTAAAGAGGCAATGTACGACGATGACCAGGTTCTATGGAGCACAAATGAACATGCATCAGTGGCCACCAGATCGCTACAAAGAGCTGTAGATACATTTGTTGCATGGTCAAATAGATGGTGTATCAGCATAAACACTGACAAGTGCAGCACCACTCTATTTACCCTCTCTCCAAAACAAAAAGCAGGGATCATCCAGATAAATGGAACACCCCTTAGAGAAGATAAAGAACCAACATTCCTTGGAGTAACATTTGATGACAGGCTGACTTGGAGACAGCACATCAACAAAGCAGTAGCAAAAGCCAGAAGGAAAATAGCCATCCTAAGAAAGCTAAGTGGAACCACATGGGGAGCCAGTGGGAAAATACTTAGCAAAGTTTATCAACAGAGCATACGACCACACCTGGAATACGGGTCAACTGCGTGGTGTTCAGCATCAAAAATCACACTACAAGAGCTGGACAAGGTGCAAAAACAAGCACTTAGAGTCACCACAGGAGGGATGAGATCAACCCCTATAGTGGAAATGGAGAAGATGGGGAGGACACAGGCACTGAGTGAGCGCAGAGATACGAAAACGCTAATACAAGCAGAAAAGTACCTCAGCTTGCCAGGCCACCCTATGAAGAACAGATTTGAAAACCTAGCTATGGGGCGGTTGAAAAGAAGTAGTTTTATCCACCAGGCCAAACGACTCTGCAGAGAAACCACTGATCTGCCCACAGTTGGTATCCCCCTAACAACTATTCCAGAGCGAACTCCATGGAAAGATGAGCATAGACTATCGTTACAAATCCAGACAAAAGTGAGAGGAATATTTGACAAGGAAGAACAGAACAGTGTGCAGCGCAGAACAGCCACTCTCAGCTTCCTTGATGAAGAATACCCACAGGACCTCTGGATCCGAGTCTACACAGATGGGTCAGCACAAAATGCTGTTCGAAATGGAGGAGCGGGAGTGTACATAGAATACCCAAATAATACTAGGGACACAGCCAGAGTACCGACAGGAAAGTACTGCCATAACTATGATGCCGAAATTGAGGCAATCAAGATAGCAACAGAGAAATTACTAAATAACAGCAATGGTACACAACCTGTGGTGCTACTAACAGATGCAAAATCAGTACTCGAGGCGCTCCTCTCTGGGAAATTGCCAGTACTAAGGACACTACTTTCTGAACTTAGCAGTCAGCATAAAGTCACCATACAGTGGATACCATCCCACTGTGGAGTACCCGGAAACGACAGAGCTGATCAATTGGCTAAGGAAGGAGCCAAAGAGGAACAGCCTGATGTGCCCGTTACATACCACCAAAAGAAAAGAATGATCAAATCAGTCAGAAAGCCACCAAAACCTGCTCAAGATGACTACCACATTATGGACAGACCAGAACAAGTCATTATTCTGCGCCTCAGAACAGGACACAATAGATTACGCAACCACATGTATACAAAATTCAAGATTGGTGAAACAGCCATGTGCACATGTGGATTGGCGTCGCAGACAGCAGAGCACATACTCCAAGACTGCCCAAAATATAACATATCTAGGCAAACCTTCTGGCCTAGAGAGACGACAGTGGAAGATAAACTCTATGGACCACTGTGTGAACTGAAAAAAACAGTTCAATTCATGCAAGAGACGACATTGCAGATATAGACATATTTCAAGCGAACGAAAGAAGAAGAAGAAGGAAGAACGACAGTGACCAAGACCAAGATTGGGCGAAGACCAGGAGAAGAAATTACTATCCACCAAGTTTACATGAAAGGGGCTGAGTATCAGACACTTAAACTTAAGACAGGCAACACAGACCTACATGTGATCAATTACTACTGTCCAAGTGACTGCCCACAGGCACTGGACACACTAACATTAAAAGAAAGAAACAATGATTGTGTGTAGCGATTTCAACAGCCACTCGCAGAGCTAGGGCTATGATCACGTGGATCAGAGAGGAGAGAGACTGGAAGACTGGCAGGATGAGAATAGATTCTTCTTGATTAACAAGCCGTCTGAACCACATACATTCTACTCGAGATCATGGCACACTACAACTACACTTGACCTGGCTTTTCATTCACCAGACCTGGAGTAGAACATTACACGAATTGTTGGGGAAACAACTTGGTGGCAGTGACCATCGGCCAGTCTTTCTAACTGTAGGAAATGAGCTTGTAAGTGAAAGCAGCACCCTCTCGAGATGGAACTACAAGAAAGCATTCAAGGCAATGTACTGTAACAGAGGTACGGGTTTTAGTAGTATTTAGGTGGGAAACAGCTACAGCACGATTGAGTATCGGGGTCGAACGAGAGGAGAGATGCTCAAGTCGTGACGTAGTGGGTAGTCAAGTTAGTTTACATCAGAACTCAGCCCTAGAAGGCAGGCTGTTCACACGTTTGTATAATATCCAGAGTCTTTGTCGACCTAAATGTTTAATAAACTGGATTTATGATTTCTACCAGACTTGTAAGCCCTTGTTCATTCACACACTGTGACATGTGGCTTTAAATGGAGCCGCTTAACCAGGATTCTGGACTTTGCCATCGCGGACGCGACACAATGCGAAGTACTAACAAACAGCAGAGAACAATAGAGAACTTTTAATAAACACCTTTCTCCACTTGCGGCAACAAGAAGAAGAGGGAATCTAGAATCTTGTTGGAAGAAACAATCAAAATGTCCAGACTAGACTACCTTTTGAGGCCTGCAACTTAGAACAAACGTTTTTTCGAACGGTCGATTGGAACAGCCATACCTATTGAAGTCAGTTTTTGGATGGAGCTACTATCTATTGGACTAAATCGGGAGCTGTTTATTATCCTGCTCTGGAGTGACCGAACCGTTGTCGATATCCTGTGAGTTTGGACTGCCGTCATTGCAGTCGTTGTTTTAATCTAGCTGGTCTGAAGGTCACTTGTTTGCTGGCGGACTGAGGAAATTTTTCTGCTCTCAAAATATAAGAAAATGGCCGTTTGTGAGAGTTACAGCAACCAAAAGCCCGCCTAGGGGTGGTTGTCTGTAATTATCTTCGGAATTCTGCTATCAAGAATCCTAAATTTGTTAACAGAGCAGCTGGTTAATTGAAGGTCAACTGTCAACTCGAACAACTGAAGGTCATCTCGTTGTATGAAGAGCACCACAAGATTGCTCCACGCTATTCTGGACAATCAGTGAACGTTACCAAATTTTATCCCTGCTCAATTCCAGAATGTGGACGACGCTACTCTGGTTTGGACCGAAGCTCCTTATCAAGTTCGGCTGAAATACTGATTTTTTTGATCACCGTCGTCCGGTGATGGTTTGGATAGCTATGGCCCAGTAAACTAAGTCATTAAAATCGAGCCGTTCTCAGCTCATCTCAGAGCTTTGCTGTGTTTCAAGAGCCCGTCCTTGGGTGGCTGATACATTCGATCGTTCCTTACTGTGTTTCAAGAGCCCGTCCTTGGGTGGCTGATACATTCGATCGTTCCTTACTGTGTTTCAAGAGCCCGTCCTTGGGTGGCTGATACGTTCAACCATTCTTCACTGCCCTATCGAGGCCTGTAAAGTTTTGTCGTGCCCTATCGAGGCCTGTAAAGTTTTGTCGTGCCCTATCGAGGCCTGTAAAGTTTTGTCGTGCCCTATCGAGGCCTGTAAGGTTTTGTCGTGCCCTATCGAGGCCTGTGAGGTTTTGTCGTGCCCTATCGAGCCCTGTGGAGTACAGTCGTACCTGTCGAGCCCAGTTGAACATTTTTGGTCCTTACTGAAACCGGTTGGAAAGATAACCTCAACAAGAAAAAGGGTAACTGTCGCGTAACGTATTCTACTAGGATGGAATTGGATCAAAGTAGATACTAAATAGACTTCTACGAATAGAGAATCTAACCACTGCTGAAGAAGCGATCAAATGGCTCGCAGTTCTAGAAGAATGATTAACAAAGTCCCAGAATGGATCACTACTTCTAAACAGTGCCAGGCGGAAAGTTATGACGACTAACTGTACTAACACACGAAGACAGTATGTCAAGTTATTCCTGCTAACGTGCCTGGATGAATAATGAGCCCCCACTGCCTAATGTATTCTCACACAACAGGAGATAAGACAGAATGATACGTATAGATGTAGTCCTTTCACTCGTCACACAATCTGATGATGCTAATTCTAATTCTATAATGACAGACGCAGTTGTTAAAAGTACAAATATAACATAACGTTTAATCCTAAAGAACACTACGTGAGCCCCACTGGGAACTCACTGACACATAAGAGATACGCAGATCCCTGAAACTTCTATAAGATAAGGTTCAGCTAGAGGATATAATCATAGACGCTTAGCCAATAGCGGACAAATTAGGATTGCTGTGCAGTGGCAAACGGGTGGGTAGCCACTCATCTGATAATTCTTAGCCTCCTGGATGGTAAGCTGGCAGTGCTGACTGGATCGTGGTATGGACTCCACTCTCTGCTGCATCAAGTGAGTGGTTCGTAGCTCAATCACCGGTCGTGACTACGGCTACAGATGATCAGGGTGCAGGCTCTGTGAATGACAGTGAGAAGGAGTGAATAATCCTTCAAGACAGAATTGTAAATTCTTTTGGCCATGTCCTGCATGGCATGCTTGTCTCATAAATTTTCATAGCATGTATTATTTAAATTTACAGTTTGATTCCTTATCTGAAATCTACAACAGCACACTGATCTAATGGAAACAGCACACAAATGATATCCTATTCTCTCTGCTGACATTTAGATCAAACATGTACAATCACAATGCTCTACTTCAAAGACCACATTCCAAATATATATTCTAAGTCACGATTAATCATGGAAACATGAACCACAATTCACATGACTTAACAGTACATAAAGTATGACTTCAATGGAATGGAACTCCATTCACGCCACAACTCCGACGTCACATATACATTAACAAACCATTAAGTCGATGAAACACCACACATCATTTTCCAAGTATGGAAACACACAAACTACACTCCACACGATGAATTAACATCACATGATGAATTCCATAGAATGAAATGAAATCACACACAACAACTATAACTTCACGATGTACACGAGTGAACCATTAAAATCAATGAAACACCCCAAGTTCACTTAAGGAGTTATGAGTTGTACTACTAGCAAGTCTTCCTATATTAATTAAAACATAATTAATTATCTAGAAGATTTCTTAGCTAGGTTTAAGATTATTTTCACTATATACAAGAACAATATTAGGGTTGGAGAATTCCCCCAAGGTTTGAACTTTGTTAAGTGGGCCATATTGGACCACATGGTAGTAATCTGACTATGGGCCAGATAGAGATTAATAAAGAATAATTAATGGTAACTTATTCACTCTCTGAACTAATTCCTTCAACTAATAAGTATTTTATCTAGAGAAATCCGCTAGTTCCGAAGTTACGCACATAATTAATTTATCTTAACTCTAATCGTCTACTGACTAACTCAGGTGTCCTTCCGCAGGCAGATACCTAATTTCGAGAATCACGTAATGTAATTTATCCATGTTTTTAATGCCACATGTGACGAGCTTTGCGTTTTACCCTTGTCGGCAAGCCACATGGCATAAAACGTGGTCCTAATTCTACTATTAGTTAACTAACACTAGTTTTAATTAATGTTATCTATTATCGATCGGCATGGCCTTTAGATATTGCCGGCATTTTGACACACAGAAAAATATTTAACAAAATTATTATTAACTCACCCTGCAACTAGATTTTGACTGGCCTATCGGGAGTGGAGACTATCATTGGCTTTTCTATGTTTTAGATGGTTTTTCGGCTTAACAAGAGCCAGCAATAAAATATGTTTAAACACAGACAGGTGTTCAATTTTAGCCAATTGACGTGATAGTAGCTCCTGCTCCTTCCAGGTTGCTATCAGAAAATGGCAGAAGTTAGGGTGCTACCGGAAGTTAACTTCTCATCCAGGAGAGTTCCCTTCCTGTGGCCAAATTATTATTCACAGCCAAAACTGAATATAAAATTCAGCCTGACTTGATTTCTTGGCTTGTAAACGAACTCTACCATACATCTACTTCTAACTATAAGAAGAAATAGTATTTAACTCTCTCTATAGTTTTATGTATATAAATACACTAACCAAAGACGATTTTATCTAATATTTGAAAATATAGATAAAAATAAAAAAGAATACAGACTACATAGAGGGGTTTACTGAGGGCTATCTCCATCTAGTAACAAAACGATCTGAGAGGTGGGCCAACCTGTCACAAATGCCCATCGTTCAAAAAAAGTTGGAGAAGCAACTTTTTCTCCAGCCCGAACTCTCATATAGTTTTGTCAGCCCTTACTCTGACGTTTATGGGTCATTTGGACAGGTCCCCCTCTTCATCAATAGCACAATTTCTATTCACAATTCTCAGACTCTTCGTTTCTAAGACATCTTCTAAGAAACCTCCTCGCTTGATGTCGCTTCCATGGAAATCTTCTCTGGAAACTTTGCTTTCGTTGGTCGGGGTGTCCTTCGTCTGTCACTGATAAAGGTCCTACAATTCCAACATCTCTCCTTCGACCCAATTGGTCTTGATCCCTATACTTCATGCGCGTCGTCCTTACTTTCCCTTTAGACGTCTCTAAGTTGAGATCGTGTTCAGCCGCGTCATCTTCCTCACATCTGTCGGGGTTGTCTTCCCATCTGGATTGATCCCCTTTGGATCCATTATCAACCACTGCCAGAGTCATAATATGAACTGGTGGGTTCGTGTTGTTCTCAAAATGTCTTTTGAGTAAATTCACGTGGAAGACTGTAGTTTTCCCGCGAATAGAAACAGAGTACTTGTTGCTGGACACCTTCTTTTTAATGATGAATGGTCCTTGCCAAGCAATTTCTAACTTATTATCCCCTTTGGTTAATAAGACGAGCACTTTATCTCCTACCTCTAGAGACTGGTTTCTAATAGGTTTATTATAGAAGGAAGCCTGTTGTTTTCTGGCACGACGGAGAGTGGAGTTAGCTAATTTCCATCCCGTGTGCAGTTTCTGTTTCAGTTCCTCTACATACTGTGAAGACTTGACGACACTCTCATCTGTTCCTTCATCAGTCCAGGTTCTCAAAAGAGCCTCCAGCGGTCCTTTAATTGGTCGTCCAAACAATAGTGTAGCAGGTGGAAGACCGGTGGCGACATGTGGTACTTCTCGATAGGCAAACATTGCTGCTGATAAGTACGTGTCCCAACTATCTGGTTTCTCCTGGACTAACTTGTTCATGATCGATTTGAGAGTCCCCGTATATTTGACCACAAGTCGCTTATTCTCTGGTAGACTAAAACCTGTGGTGATATGGTGCCTCCTGAAGATGTCGGAGATTTCTCCCCTTAACTTCTCATTCAATAATGACCCACTATCACTTACAATAAGAATAGGGAATCCTACTCTGGTAAATATTTCTAGGAGAGCCTCTGCTACCCTAGTTGCATTGATGGAGGACAGTACAGTAGCTTCAGCCCACATTGTACCTGTATCTACTACAGTTAAAATATAAGTATTTTTCTTCTTAGAAGTTGGCAGTGGACCAATAATGTCTATAGCTACTCGCTCAAAAGGAATGTTCAAAACTAACCCTTCCCCTATGGAAACAGGAGTAGACCACTGCTTGGGGGAGCCATGTTGACACTCCGGACAAGACTGGACGTATCTTCGTATGTCAGCAGTCATTCCCGGCCAAAAATAATGACAAGAAATACGCTGGGTAGTAACTCCTACAGTCATATGTCCACTGAAGGATATGGTATGTCCCATATGCAATATCTGATTACGATATTGTTTCGGCACGACAAGTTGCCCGTGTTCGGTACCCATAGTTCCTGCCCTATGGTACAACAACTTGTCCTTTAAATAGAAATTTCCAGCTGCTGGAGGATTTCTACCGTTTGGCAGTTTGCCAAAACAAGATACTAAAGTCGGACATTCATTTTGTGCAGCCCTAATCTCCCGAGGTAGAGGGTTGATTGAGAGTATAGTGTAGGGACTTCGTAACTAGGGAAGGACGCTGTTTTCAGAAAGTTCAAGGTCATTGGGTTCACAGACGACTTCCTGTGGCTGGTGAGTGCAGTATATGAAAATTAACATGTCGTGTTTCCTATTGGATAAATGCGAAACTATTTTTATGAAAATTGCGAATGACAACTTTAACGAGGGCCAAAAGGTTATTCTTGATGCCTGCATGCTTGAGAGCTGTTGAAAGTGGCTTGTTTGAAAGATATTCCCCGTTTTTTGACAAAGGTAAGGAAGTTTATAGTTTGGCTTGTTTATTATCAAAGATATCCTAATTTAACCTGCATTTTTGAACTGCGCATCCAATTTTACATATAAATGTTGACTTTCAACAAGATTCGTTATGCTAGTGACTCACAATAAAATTTTAATTTCAGCAAGGTCGTCGTGTCTACTTTGTAAATTCATTATAATGTCAGAATCATGGCATTTTGGATCATTGTCTGCCTCTTTTAATAATCAAGAAGCTTTACAGTCATGAAGCTAAACAAAATATGAATATACGTTTATATTCTATTAAATATTTATTTTGTTGCTTTATATTTATTTTATTTTTATTTATTATAATATATATATAATAATTTTTTGAAAGTCAAGTCAATTTTCAAAGTTGTCCATGGTCCATTGCTGAAATTTAATTGACTGGTTCACAGTTTTATTTTCATTGATAAATGAATTATCAAGAGAATTATACTTTATTGTGCATTTATGGATGCTGCATCCATTTCTACACATAACTAAAGAGGTTCTGACAAGATTCGTTATACTAAGGTTTAGAAAATAAATGTTTTGTGAGACCACCCAGTTACATCTTTACAATAGGGAAAATTCACAATGGCGGCATCCCAGCATATCCAGACTAGTCCTACTAGTGTATGTTTTATTAAAACACTGGGGATTTAGAATCATAATATACAAAGTATCAAATAATTTCTACAGATAATTTGTGTTGTTGATTTAATAATTATTATTCATGTGACGTGGCTGAACCATTGTTGATATATTATATATATAAAGTCATTTTTCAAACCCGTCCGCTCACTTTGTATACTCAGCTCTGGCATCATATTTTATTTTAATTTAGTTGTATATGTTAAATAATAATTTAAATTAAGAGAAGTTATATAATGTTTTTGAAATCTCCAACCAGTTTAGCTTTTATTCTTGTCTTTCTGATTATATTTTTATACATATTTCTTTGGTAGTCTCTGTGGCAAAGTGTTCAAGCCGTTTGACTCATGCTCCGAAGGTTGTGGGTTTGATTCTGGGCCGCGTCCTCAGTTTACGAGTTAAATGTTTCGGAGACTCCTGTGGGTCATCGCTAAAAGCTAAGTAGTTTGCCATTGCTTTCCTATACCTTTTTCGAAAAAACCAGCACCACTGTGTTTCGAACCCGGGTATACAGGCTCACAAACCGCGTTCGCAAGCCCTTAGCCACAGAGACCGTTTCTTTTCTCGTCAGATTTAAATTTAATAATTTATAACTTCTTCATGTTATATATCTTTATAATTTTAAGATCAATTTATTATAATGTAAAACATTTTTAAAATAAATATACCTTTAATTAATAATGTATAAATTCTTCATGTTATTTTACAGCATTTTTTTATTTTTTCAGATTTAGTAATCTTTTTATTTTCTCTTTTCAGGTTCTGGAAGACAGAAGAGATATTGAATGCCAAGACAGGTCAGTCACCAACAGAGGTAGTATTTCTCTAATTAAGGACATTTTTCTACGGTGAGTTGAATTTACCTTTATAGTTTTAATAACTATTTATTATTATGTACAACTTTTTAAAAATAAATATACAGTATCTTTAATTTCTTTTTCATTTCTTCTCAGAGTTCACAGTTAGTTAGTCGACAAATCATCCTCATTGAACATCGAACAATTCAATGCATAAGTGTTCAGTTTATTAATCTTCTTTGGCTTTCTGCATACTTTTCTTGTTTACTTCCATAGTCAGGCTACTTGTGATCGAAGCAAAAGCACCGGAACCTTTCTTTGCAATGACAGTGTCACCTTCTGTCCGTAGTTCCTGACTAGTTAGATGCAAATCTGAAATAGTTAATAATTTATAACTTCTTCATGTTATTTTACAGCATTTTATTAATCTTGTTTTTCTTCTTTCTTTTCAGGCTCTTTTCAGAATCAACTGATGTCAAGTTGCATATATATTGTAATAATAAAAATATAAATCTGTTATATAATATTAATAAAGATTATTAACGGCAAACTATACGAGTACATATTCATCTGTTGACACTTGTGTGCAAATTTACTAATTTTGTTTTAGACGAACCTCATAACAACCATTTGTCCCAATAATATACCTGTGATAACCAATAATAATCAGTGCTCAATGAGTTGATTTTGGTGAGGCCGAGTCAAAGAGAGAGTATTATTTCATTGAATCAATTTTGTTTTTAAACGAACATCTTAGCAACCATACATCACTGCGACCAGGGTTGCCAGGCCTAATTGCTCATTTTAATTGCTAATTAGGTCACCACACATCATACTGACACAGCAAAGACACCATAAGGTCTGTAGCATCATTCCGCATATTACCAAATTCATCTGGTAATTTTTAAAGCTAAAATTAAGAAAACGTACGCTAATTTGTGAAATAGTAATTAATTAGCGGCCATTTTTAATTGCTAATTAGGTCACCACACATCATACTGACACAGCAAAGACACCATAAGGTCTGTAGCATCATTCCGCATATTACCAAATTCATCTGGTAATTTTGAAAGCTAAAATTAAGAAAACGTACGCTAATTTGTGAAATAGTAATTAATTAGCGGCCATTTTTAATTGCTAATTAGGTCACCACACATCATACTGACACAGCAAAGACACCATAAGGTCTGTAGCATCATTCCGCATATTACCAAATTCATCTGGTAATTTTTAAAGCTAAAATTAAGAAAACGTACGCTAATTTGTGAAATAGTAATTAATTAGCGGCCATTTTTAATTGCTAATTAGGTCACCACACATCATACTGACACAGCAAAGACACCATAAGGTCTGTAGCATCATTCCGCATATTACCAAATTCATCTGGTAATTTTGAAAGCTAAAATTAAGAAAACGTACGCTAATTTGTGAAATAGTAATTAATTAGCAAAATAATTTGCGGCCATTTTTACTTCCTAATTAGGTCACCAGATATCATATCAAAAAATAAATGACATGACCAGTTAGGCCTTGCAACCCCGATCGCAGTGATGTATGGTTGCTAAGATGTTCGTTTACAAACAAAACAGATAGTCTCAAAAAACACCAAAATTTTGATAATCTGGGCCAGATTTTGACCAGGACGCAAAAAATTCCTCCAGTGAGCACTCTTTTGTGAAAATTTTAGTCAAAAGGTCACGACACTCAAATTTACATAACTCAGCTTAGAATTGAGACACACAACTCATTGAGGTACCGTTAGATTTGGTTTTTCAAGGCCTATCTATCTGTGGTTCTCCCAATAGTAAATGATCAATTTGAAAATCACGATCAGAAAGCCTAAGTATAGGTTCATGTGACTGTGCAACCTGACTCCGGGTCTCCACTGCTGCCATTATCATTGGTGATGATGGTTCTCCTAAATATACATACTTATGACCAAGCATGAAAGGATATACCGGATCATCGATCACTGCAGCTGAAATGAGTCCAGTGACATACTTAGATGTCACATGTACTTTGGCTATCTTAGCTATTATAGTTGGAGAGCTCCTGGTAGCCCCTTTGACTACAACTGTTTGTTTTGTTAACTGTGATGGTTTCACTAACTGCTTAGCTATTATTGCATCACACTGGAGTCCACTGTCATAGAGACATAGTACTGGACTACTGTTAACCAGAATAGTTTCAACTGTGGGTGGCCTAGTTCCATTACTTGAACATATGTTCTGTTGGGTACTTGCCCCCGTAATCATACACGCAGCATACTGGGTAGGGGGATTATTTCTGCACACGCTCGTGTGGTGATCATTACTTTTGCAGTTCTTGCAATAAGGTTTACCCCATCCACTATTGTTCGCTGGTGGTTTTTGTTTTTGGAAACCAGGATTTTGGTGCGGACCCCCAGTGTGCCCTCTGGTGTCTTTACCGTAAGAGTTGTTCTGCTGAAAACCCTTATTCTGTGTTGCAGGAGTATTTTGAGCAGTAGAAGAATTACAAGATTTAGTAGTAGCTACTTCGCCATGGGCAGTTAAATATCGTTCGGCTAGGGAGATAACCTCCTCTAGCCGAGCACCACCATTCTCTGCAATAAAGGTTTGTAACTGTTTTGGAAGAACATCTTTAAATTGCTCAACAAGTATTAGTTCCGCCAGCCCGTCATAAGTAGCATCCAAATCACTCAGTTCTACCCACTTGTTAAAATAAGTGTGTAACCGTGAGGCGAACTGAGGAAATGATTCTCCTTGTGACCGTTTGGCTGTACGGAACTTCAACCTGTAGGCACTAGAAGTTAACTGATATCGTTTCAAGAGAGCATTTTTGAGTGTGACAAAGTCCTTCTCAAGACCTGGAGGGAGTTTTGCAAACACGTCATACGCTGGACCGCGAAGTGCTTGGGAGAGTTTAATATTAAATTTATCCTTAGGCAGATTGTAGGCTTCACACATTAACACAAATTTGTCAAGATATTCATCCATCTGATCCTCCTTCGGGTCGAAGTGGGCCAGTGGAAAACTCATTGATCCTGGAGTAATATGTGGTCCTGAGGAAATGTCTTGGCTGTCAGTTGGAGAGCTGGCACTGCTAAATCTGGAGGCATCAGGATTTTGTAGTTCTAATCTCCTCAGTTCTAACTCGTGCTGTCTTAACTGTTCAGCTAATTTCAACTCCTTGTCCAGTTCTGCTTGCTTCAACTGGTTGTCCAATTCAGCCTGTTTCAACTGGTTGTCCAATTCAGCCTGTTTCAACTGGTTGTCCAATTCAGCCTGTTTCAACTGGTTGTCCAATTCAGCTTGTCGCATCTTCTGTCTGGATTCAATTTCCGCCATCTGGATTTTTAATTTAATTCTTTCCTCTCGTTCGTCCTTCTCTTTGATGATGTCCCTTTGTTCTCGGCGCCATGTTCTTCCTTCTTCTATTACATATTTTCCCAACTCTGCACCCTCATAACCTAACAATGTTCCTTGTTCTCGCAGTTCCTCCTTAGTAGGTGGCTTTTCAGAAGACATGTTAGTTATGTAATAATATGATATCTGTTGATACACCTGGATAACTCACTCACTTAATCAAGAATGTGTTTGTCGCAAAGATTCACAAATATCTTCAATGACAAGCATAAAAAATGTTACACAATGACACAACACTTACCCGTTTGCCAGCAATTCACCTTTGCCCTAACTTATGTTATCTTATATCTATTCTTATGTTAATCCTATGTTATAAGTATATATATATATTAACTAGTATGATTAGTAGCTATCTCTTTTGAGTGACTGAAAGTTAGAAATATCTATGAAGTTGGATACTCGACTGAACCCAACAATCTATAGGATTGTCATGCCCGGACCGAGCCACCAGTGTCGCGTAATGTATTCTACTAGGATGGAATTGGATCAAAGTAGATACTAAATAGACTTCTACGAATAGAGAATCTAACCACTGCTGAAGAAGCGATCAAATGGCTCGCAGTTCTAGAAGAATGATTAACAAAGTCCCAGAATGGATCACTACTTCTAAACAGTGCCAGGCGGAAAGTTATGACGACTAACTGTACTAACACACGAAGACAGTATGTCAAGTTATTCCTGCTAACGTGCCTGGATGAATAATGAGCCCCCACTGCCTAATGTATTCTCACACAACAGGAGATAAGACAGAATGATACGTATAGATGTAGTCCTTTCACTCGTCACACAATCTGATGATGCTAATTCTAATTCTATAATGACAGACGCAGTTGTTAAAAGTACAAATATAACATAACGTTTAATCCTAAAGAACACTACGTGAGCCCCACTGGGAACTCACTGACACATAAGAGATACGCAGATCCCTGAAACTTCTATAAGATAAGGTTCAGCTAGAGGATATAATCATAGACGCTTAGCCAATAGCGGACAAATTAGGATTGCTGTGCAGTGGCAAACGGGTGGGTAGCCACTCATCTGATAATTCTTAGCCTCCTGGATGGTAAGCTGGCAGTGCTGACTGGATCGTGGTATGGACTCCACTCTCTGCTGCATCAAGTGAGTGGTTCGTAGCTCAATCACCGGTCGTGACTACGGCTACAGATGATCAGGGTGCAGGCTCTGTGAATGACAGTGAGAAGGAGTGAATAATCCTTCAAGACAGAATTGTAAATTCTTTTGGCCATGTCCTGCATGGCATGCTTGTCTCATAAATTTTCATAGCATGTATTATTTAAATTTACAGTTTGATTCCTTATCTGAAATCTACAACAGCACACTGATCTAATGGAAACAGCACACAAATGATATCCTATTCTCTCTGCTGACATTTAGATCAAACATGTACAATCACAATGCTCTACTTCAAAGACCACATTCCAAATATATATTCTAAGTCACGATTAATCATGGAAACATGAACCACAATTCACATGACTTAACAGTACATAAAGTATGACTTCAATGGAATGGAACTCCATTCACGCCACAACTCCGACGTCACATATACATTAACAAACCATTAAGTCGATGAAACACCACACATCATTTTCCAAGTATGGAAACACACAAACTACACTCCACACGATGAATTAACATCACATGATGAATTCCATAGAATGAAATGAAATCACACACAACAACTATAACTTCACGATGTACACGAGTGAACCATTAAAATCAATGAAACACCCCAAGTTCACTTAAGGAGTTATGAGTTGTACTACTAGCAAGTCTTCCTTATATTAATTAAAACATAATTAATTATCTAGAAGATTTCTTAGCTAGGTTTAAGATTATTTTCACTATATACAAGAACAATATTAGGGTTGGAGAATTCCCCCAAGGTTTGAACTTTGTTAAGTGGGCCATATTGGACCACATGGTAGTAATCTGACTATGGGCCAGATAGAGATTAATAAAGAATAATTAATGGTAACTTATTCACTCTCTGAACTAATTCCTTCAACTAATAAGTATTTTATCTAGAGAAATCCGCTAGTTCCGAAGTTACGCACATAATTAATTTATCTTAACTCTAATCGTCTACTGACTAACTCAGGTGTCCTTCCGCAGGCAGATACCTAATTTCGAGAATCACGTAATGTAATTTATCCATGTTTTTAATGCCACATGTGACGAGCTTTGCGTTTTACCCTTGTCGGCAAGCCACATGGCATAAAACGTGGTCCTAATTCTACTATTAGTTAACTAACACTAGTTTTAATTAATGTTATCTATTATCGATCGGCATGGCCTTTAGATATTGCCGGCATTTTGACACACAGAAAAATATTTAACAAAATTATTATTAACTCACCCTGCAACTAGATTTTGACTGGCCTATCGGGAGTGGAGACTATCATTGGCTTTTCTATGTTTTAGATGGTTTTTCGGCTTAACAAGAGCCAGCAATAAAATATGTTTAAACACAGACAGGTGTTCAATTTTAGCCAATTGACGTGATAGTAGCTCCTGCTCCTTCCAGGTTGCTATCAGAAAATGGCAGAAGTTAGGGTGCTACCGGAAGTTAACTTCTCATCCAGGAGAGTTCCCTTCCTGTGGCCAAATTATTATTCACAGCCAAAACTGAATATAAAATTCAGCCTGACTTGATTTCTTGGCTTGTAAACGAACTCTACCCTACATCTACTTCTAACTATAAGAAGAAATAGTATTTAACTCTCTCTATAGTTTTATGTATATAAATACACTAACCAAAGACGATTTTATCTAATATTTGAAAATATAGATAAAAATAAAAAAGAATACAGACTACATAGAGGGGTTTACTGAGGGCTATCTCCATCTAGTAACAAAACGATCTGAGAGGTGGGCCAACCTGTCACAGTAACATATTTGATATTAGATAGAAAATAATTGAATTTCAGGAGGACGATAACATCCTTTAGTTAATTAATTTAGATATTAATAAGAATTGATTGTTTGTTTGCTTGTACAAGTATAAATATTTTAACATGACAGAACAAGATTCAGTAGCACACGTTTTGTTGGGAGTGGGAACAGCGGTAGATAGACTTCATACGGTCATAAAACAACAGGGAATGACAACTGAAATTGTTAAGTTTAGTGGACAGGCCAGGGAGTTTAAGAAATGGATAACTTCCATAGAAAAATATGCGTATTTAGTATCTGCATCAGATGAAGAGAAAATGAGACTTGCATATCAGGCAGCCACAGAACCAGTTTCACAGCATATTAGAAGAAAATTAGAGGCTAGAGTAAATGAGACATGGGAGCAGTTTAAGGATGACCTGGCACACAAATACGCAGAAATAACGGATCCACAACATGCGTTTTCGGTGTTGAGACAGTCTAAACAAAATAGTGGAGAGACGGTACAGTTGTTCAGCGATAGGTTGATTAACCTGGCTGAAGAGGCATTCTTGGGACAGAATGTACAAGGAGAAGAGGTAGAGAGGATGTTAGTCGGCATTTTTGTAGATGGCATAAAATCCGATGGTTTGAAATTTAAGCTGATGAGGGAAAACCCTGAGAGGTTGTCACAAGCGGTAGATATCGCGGTACAAGAAGAAAATTTGAGACGTAGATTTAGATTGAGAACAGGACGAGAAATAGGAACTAGTCGAGAAGACAGAGTTGAGGAGCCTATGGAAATAGGACAAACAAGGTTCGGATGGAATAGGAGAGGAGGTATACAGACGTTGCAAGGTAGGAATAGAAGTGATTGTGACGAGAGAAGACAGGTGAGGTGCCCTACGGGTGAGACACTGGGTAGAACAAACAGCACAAATGTGGTCTGTTGGTTGTGTGGCCAGCGCGGACATTTGTCTCGTTTTTGTGGTAACAGGCGTGTCCAGTTGAATATACAAAGTAGAAGTGACAATAGCAGGTTGAATAGGAGTGTAGAAGATAGACACAGAAATTTTACAGGTACAAGAACAACGCAGGAAAACCGGCGCCCTACCTATTAAATGGGACCTGGAGTAGGAAGGGAAATAATAAGGTCCCAAGGTTTAAAGAATACGTTAATAACAGGTATACTAGGACGAACAGAGAATATTTTCAACTAGATGAAGTCAAGCAGTTTATAGAAAATAAAACAGATTATAGTTCTTGTATAATAGAAGTAGGAAAGTATAGAATTCGTACATTAATTGATTCGGGAGCTCAGGTTAGTGTAGTAAAAGAAAGTTTTCTATACAAAGTAGTGAGAAATTGTAGAGTATTTAAGAGTCATAGTAATTTACACTCTGTTACTGGACAGAATTTACAAGTAATTGGACAAACAATGATACATTTTAAGTTAGGAGGGGTCAACATAAGATTGTGGATGGCAATATAAATGTTATATATATATAAATGTTGAGAAAACATATGTCAACTTGGTTTATAGAGAACAAAGATCTATTTTCATAAGACGTATTTTAAAAAATTGTTGTACAAATTTTTTTATTGGCAAGGGAGGTAAATGTGGTTGTGTGGACTATGCATTGCTTTATGTAAATGTGATCACGTTGACTTTTCATCCTTTATGCTTATCACTGGGTGCGCACCCCTTCTTTACTTTTTCTAAATACGTTGTTTCTATGTTGTTCTGGTTGTCTTATGTTGTGAAAGAGCGAGGGATTTCATAATGCCATGTGTACAATAACGATTATACGAACTATTCTTCTTATGATATGTATGTTTGATACAGAAACTCGAGGAGCCAAGAAAGGACCAGAAATATATACTGGATGGCTATATAGTTTGGGGAAATAGATTGGGTTACTTAACATAAAGTGGTTTAGGGAGATTTGGGAACTGTAAGAACTAAAGAAAGGGGAGAAGGAGTGTTTACTTTAAAAGAGTTACCATACGTGGTATGATATATTGTACAAAGTAGAATCGAAGAAGAAGTATATAGTGGGTTACTAGCTGACAATATAACCGGGAGAAGGGTTAAAGGATATAATATATACTCAAATTTGAGTTGGTTTGGGGAAGATTAGAGGAAATGTGGGAGTTAAGGAAAAAGAGGGAATAGAGTAAGAGAGTTGGGAGTAAAGAATTTTTCCTTTATAGGAAAAATTCTTTAGAAAAACATAGGGAGGTGTAACAGAGGTACGGGTTTTAGTAGTATTTAGGTGGGAAACAGCTACAGCACGATTGAGCATCGGGGTCGAACGAGAGGAGAGATGCTCAAGTCGTGACGTAGTGGGTAGTCAAGTTAGTTTACATCAGAACTCAGCCCTAGAAGGCAGGCTGTTCACACGTTTGTATAATATCCAGAGTCTTTGTCGACCTAAATGTTTAATAAACTGGATTTATGATTTCTACCAGACTTGTAAGCCCTTGTTCATTCACACACTGTGACAGTACAA
This sequence comes from Cepaea hortensis, assembly GCA_963921405.1. NCBI lineage: Eukaryota > Metazoa > Mollusca > Gastropoda > Stylommatophora > Helicidae > Cepaea > Cepaea hortensis. The sequence continues at coordinate 85,125,795 of OY992886.1, forward strand.
GCATCGTACCAGCATATACTGGTAGAAACCTGACACTGAGAAAGACATAAATAAAGTAGTTGAAGAGTTTGGGGAATGCATACTAAAGGCAGCACGAGAAACAGTATCAAGAGGAGACCGTAAACATTATAAACCCTACTGGAGTAGTGAATCGGAACAGTTACATAATGATGTGGAAGTGTGTAGAAAGCAAGGAGAGGCCAAACCCAGCCAAGAGCACCACAATAACTACCAGCACGCAAAAGCCAAATTTCAAAGGGTCAAGCTGCAGGCTAGACGGAAAAGCTGGCAGGAGAAAACAGAGTCACTGAGCTTTGAAAGAGACACAATTAAGTTTTGGAAGTTAATAAAACAACTTAACGATGAGGGCACAGGAAGAAACTCAGAAATTGCACTACGTAAAATTTGAAACATCTTAACAGGAAAGCAAGCAACTGACCATTTTGCGGACTCTTTCGCACAAAATAACAATATTGAAATTAGTCCAGAGAAACAACAAGAGATTCGAGAGAAAAGGCAACAAGCAGGACAGAATGAAATAGTACATAAGGCTCATAGCATAATAGCACAGGAAGAAACTCAGAAATTGCACTACGTAAAAATTGAAACATCTTAACAGGAAAGCAAGCAGCTGACCATTTTGCGGACTCTTTCGCACAAAATAACAATATTGAAATTAGTCCAGAGAAACAACAAGAGATTCGAGAGAAAAGGCAACAAGCAGGACAGAATGAAATAGTACATAAGGCTCTGGAGGCACCTATCACAATCAGCAAACGGGAGCTAGCCATATCAAAATTGAAAATGGGAATCAATCATCAATCACAGACTGCAGTGGTACATTGAAAGTGAAAACATCTTTGTACCACAGTAAGCTGGCTTTAGGCAGTGTTACTCTCCCGCAGATCAGACAACCTACCTGTCTCAAGAAATTGAGGATTCATTCCAAGAGAAGAAGCTGGTGCTTGCAGCATGGATAGATCTGAAGAAAGCATTTTGACAAAGTCTGGAGAGAAGGTCTGATGAAGAAACTGAGAAACTGTAAAGTCAATGGAATATTGTACAAATGGGTGAAAGCATACTTGCACAACAGAAGAGCCAGAGATAGGGAAGAGAAGAAGGCGGAGGAACAGATTGAGAACCCATATGTGGAAAGAATGAGATTGCGGCGGATCGGCAGGGATTCTGGAAGAATCTCAAAACTGAGAGGGAAGACCAGGAGAACTTTTAATCAGATAGCAGTGGGAACGATTAGTAGTGTGACTCTTCGCTGACTGTTGAACGAGGGGACGGAGCACGTATGAGCCAGAACCAGAGATAGACGGACTCAAGAGCAAGAAAGTACTACTGCGTCACGATGTTCCCAAGGGCGGGGTTTTGTCATCCACACTTTTTCTAATCTTCATCAATGATCTTGTTGCTAATCTACCGCATGGAATTAAAGAGGCAATGTACGACGATGACCAGGTTCTATGGAGCACAAATGAACATGCATCAGTGGCCACCAGATCGCTACAAAGAGCTGTAGATACATTTGTTGCATGGTCAAATAGATGGTGTATCAGCATAAACACTGACAAGTGCAGCACCACTCTATTTACCCTCTCTCCAAAACAAAAAGCAGGGATCATCCAGATAAATGGAACACCCCTTAGAGAAGATAAAGAACCAACATTCCTTGGAGTAACATTTGATGACAGGCTGACTTGGAGACAGCACATCAACAAAGCAGTAGCAAAAGCCAGAAGGAAAATAGCCATCCTAAGAAAGCTAAGTGGAACCACATGGGGAGCCAGTGGGAAAATACTTAGCAAAGTTTATCAACAGAGCATACGACCACACCTGGAATACGGGTCAACTGCGTGGTGTTCAGCATCAAAAATCACACTACAAGAGCTGGACAAGGTGCAAAATCAAGCTCTTAGAGTCGCCACAAGGGGGATGAGATTATCCCCTATAGTGGAAATGGGGAAGATAGGGAGGACACAAGTACTGAGTGAGCGCAGAGATACGAAAACGCTAATGCAAACAGATAAGTTCCTCAGCTTGCCAGGCCACACTATGAAGAACTGATTTCTTCTTCTTCTTCTTCGTTCATCCGGAGTTTTTTTTCGGATGTGATTGCGTTGTGCCTGTTTACAGCAGAGCTGCGTTCTTGCGCCGTTAGGCCGACACATCCGACTTCTGCGGGCATTTGTTGACCGGGTTAACCTTCCCGGGGGTTTCTTAGGACGTTTGACTCTCACTGTTGTGGTGTTATCCCCCATCCCAGCTGGTCCATATAGAACAGCCAAAGATCCTGGTCAGCCCTCAAGGGAAGGCAGGGGCAGACCATGGGCATTCCCCGCCATCCAAGGAGGCTTCCATACTTGCAGAGCCGATACATAGCGCTCTGGTACTGGGCTCACCCAAGGAATCGTCACGTCCTGCACATGGCTGCTTAGCCTCACTTCCGTATATTGGGCCTTCCGTTCACCATAGGCTGTTCTTCCGGAAACCAGAAGTATGCAGTCTGCAGATGACATCCACACAGTGAGCTTTCGATTCGGACTTTCCATGTAATGGATTTGCTAGCCAAGCAATATTCCATTTCGTGCCACTAGGACACTTTTCCACCTTTTATGAAGCCCACACAGTGGGCTTTTGATTCAGACTTTCCACGTAATGGATTTGCTATCCAAGCAATATTCCATTTCGTGCCACTAGGACACTTTTCCACCTTTTATGAAGCCCACACAGTGGGCTTTTGATTCGGACTTTCCACGTAATGGATTTGCTAACCAAGCAATATTCCATTTCGTGCCACTAGGACACTTTTCCACCTTTTATGAAGCCCACACAATGGGCTTTTGATTTGGACTTTCCACGTAATGGATTTGCTATCCAAGCAATATTCCATTTCATGCCTCTGGGTCTTCATGCACCTTTAAATGTCAACCTGTATATAGTTAAAGTAATCTGCGGTCAACTTTAGCTTGTTGATATCTCCATAGAGCTTGTCCTCAAATGAAGCAGGTGTGGGCCAAAATATCTTTCTCTGTTCTGCATACGTTGGGCAATCCTGCAGCAAATGTTTTGCTGTCATTTTTCCAGTTCTACAATTACATTCATCGGTATCTCCTATCTTTAGTTTATTGAACAAGTGGTATTTCAGCCTGTTGTGTCCTGTGCGGAGTCTGAAGATTGCTACTTGTTCTCTTCTGTCGAGTTTGTAATATGCATCATCCTTCTGATGGCCTGGATGCTCTGATTCCCATTTGGTTCTATAAGTGCTTTTTATCAACCTCTTTGCCTCATTATAGGTTATGTCTATGTCAGGCTGTGGTAGTCGTCCGCCCTCTTTTGCCAGTCTGTCAGCCTCTTCGTTTCCAGGTATACTGCAATGTGATGGGATCCACTGTATTACAACTTTTTTGGATTTCTGGCATAGACCATGGAGTGCTGCTCTTAGGTCAGTTAGTTCTGTGCTGTTATTGCTCTTCAGTATTGAGACAGCTGACTTTGCATCTGTGAAGATAGCTATTTGCTTCTCTTTATTTTCCTCCATCAGGAGCATTTCTGCTGCAGTTTTCAGAGCCTCTACCTCCGCTTTGAAGTTACTTGAAAATTTTCCAGTTGCCATTGAGTGTGTTTTTTTCGCTCCAGTTTTTAAATTAAGGAGAATTACTCCTCCTCCATTCTCTATTGAATTTTTGGCTGATCCATCTGTATATGCATGGGTCCAATTCCTGCTTGGGTAATGTTCTTTTATGTAGTTTAGGGTTATTTCTCTTCTTTCGGTTTCATGCTGAGTGTTCTTTTTCTCAATACCAGGAATGTTTTCTATCATCTCAGGCAGTTGCTGTTGTCTCCAAGCTGGGAACTTGTGTGCATTGTGTATGGGCTTGACTGTTGATATGTTAAGAATAGGATCTGACCTAATCCTTCGTTTTGCAGTTTCTACAAAGTTGCTACGCTTCAGTCTTCCCTTTCCAAAACCATTAAATCTGTTGTACATAGGGTGGTCTGTCAATCTTCTAAATTTTTCTGCTTGTTGCTGGGCTCTGCTATCTCTTCTATCCTGCATTGGTTGTAAACAAGTGATCTTTTCTAATTCATTAATAGGCGTTGTCTTCAGGCTTCCAGTTATGATTCGCATTCCTTGATTTTGGACTCTACTTATTTTGTTAAAGTTTGACTTAGCTGCTGTTGCCCAAGCTGCAATGCCATATTCCAGTACTGGCCTCACCCGCCCAGTATATAACTTCTTGAGAACTTTCTCATCTGCTCCCCACGTTGTACCAGCAAGCTTTTTCATGATTGCCATTCTTTGCCTTGCTCTTGTTCGATTTTTCTCAACCTGTGTCTTCCATGTCAGGCGACGATCAAAGGTGACTCCTAGATAGTTTGGATTTTCTTCATGGCGCAATATTTTTCCATTCAATACCAGCTTAGGTTGCTGAGTTTTAGTTGAGAGGGAGAACACTGTGCATGTTGTTTTCTCCTCACTTATCTTCACTAGCCATGATTTTGACCAGTCCTCTAGCGCTAATAGGGCTTGCTGTATTCTGCTGTTAGCTGTACTAATATATTCTTCAGATGTCCATATGGCTAGGTCATCTGCAAAGGATGATGTGTGTACTCTGGCTGGAAAATTTTCCGTGATGTCGTTTATATATGCTAGGAATAATGTTGGTGAAAGAACTCCTCCTTGGGGGACACCTTGCTCCAACAGCATCATTTTGCTGGTTTGTCCTTGTACTTTTGTCCTGGCAGTTCTGTTCTCAAGGTAGTGGCTGATCCATTTGTACATTTTCCCGCAAACATGCATTTTTTGCAGTTTTACTTTCAGTCCTTCCTTCCATACTTTATCAAATGCTTTTTCTAAATCTATCCAGACTGCTAGTGTGTGCTTTTTCTCTTGGAAGGCATCCTCTATTTCCTGAGCTATATAGGTTATTTGATCTTCAGTAGATCTGTACTTTCTGAATCCTGCTTGGTGAGGTGTTAAGAGTTGGTTTTCTTCCAGATGCCATGTTAGCCTGCCATTGATAATGCGTTCCATTAATTTTCCTACACAGCTAAGAAGACTGATAGGTCGATAGCCATTTGGTTCTTCCAGGTCTTTTCCTTTCTTTGGGACTGGTATTAGTATAGCTTCCTTCCATGCCTGTGGGACTATTCCCCTCTTCCAGCTGTAATTTAGGACTGCTAGTAGTTTCTTTTTTGCCTTAGTGCCTAGTCCTATTAGCATTTCATTTGTGATTCCATCCTTTCCTGGTGATGTCTTCTTTTTTAGGGTATTCATTGCCTGTTCCATTTCTTCCATTGTTAGATTTGCCATCATATATTCTGCTGCTGTCTCTGTATATGTATGATGCATCTGTTTATCTTTGATTGCTTTCTTCTGTTCGGCTGTAATATCAATGTGGTTTGCACTGGCATAGTGTTCCATTAGTGCATTTGCAGCCTTTTTTCCTGTAAGCAAGGAATTTCCTTGTTTAATTGTTATTTGTTTGTTTCTAGGTCCTTCATTGTTCATGGCTTTCACTAGTTTCCATAGTTTGTTTCCATCCCTGTCAAAATTCAGGTTTTCTGTTTTTTTCCTCCAACAATCTCTTGTTGTTTGATTTACTGTTCTTTTATATTTTGCTGAGATGGCTTTGAGAGAGATGTTCGCTTCAGTTGTTTGTTCTCTCTCTGCGGTCTTCCTAGCATCTTCAACTTTGTCCTCCAAAAATTGTAGTTCTTCAGTCCAGTATGGTTTGTAATTTTTCCTTGCTCCTCTTGGAATAGACTCAGTGGCTGCCTGTATTATTGCTCTGTTTAGACTTTCCACCATTTGCTTCATGTTGCCATATCGTGTATTTACATTTTCACAATATTTGTCTGTTAGTATGGCAAATCTGTCCCAATCTGCTCGTTTGTAATTCCAACGGGGCAAAGGCTTTTGCTCCTGTGGAACATACTCCATATTTATTACAAGCTTGATTGGTCTGTGGTCACTACCTGCTAATTGGTCCAGCACATGGCGATCGATTTTGTGGAGGATGTCTCCTGTGCAGAAAGCTAAGTCTGGAGTAGAAGTGGTAATCCATCTTCTGGAGTAGAAGCTCGGTGTGTCATCCGCTTTGTTAAGTAGATGGAGATTTGAGTCTATTTCCCAGTCCTCCACTTCATCTCCTCTTTTGTCAGTATCTGGGTATCCCCATCTTTCTGAACGGCTATTAAAGTCTCCGACAACAATACAATTTGTGTCAGTTATTTCCATGTTTGAGAGTGTAAGATCCTTATCTGCCGGGCTATATAGATTGTAAATTCTTATTTTCACGTCCTTTATCATTATATCAACACCTATAATTTCCGTTTGGTTGTCAGAGATCACAGATACTTCGCTGCAAGGTATTGTATTTCGTGTAAGTATTACAACTCCTCCTTTATGTCCTTCGCGGTCGAAACGTGTGGCCTGATATCCCTCGACTGAAAATGTGCGATTGGCGTTGAGGTGTGTCTCTTGAATGCATGCCACATCTATTCTATCTTTATGAAGACGCTGTGTTAGGGAGGCTTTCTTGTTATAAACTCCTTCTGCATTCCATTGTAGTATGTTGAGTGTCCGGGGTGTTTGGTCAATAGCTCTTAACCTACTCCTCTGTGCCTTGACTCCACAGCACAGGGGAAGGTGACCACCAGTAGTCATGGGTGGACCCCCTCGAGGCAGGGGGCCCGGCACTATCACCGCCTGATGGGACTTCACGGGATTAGCACCATATCGATTAACTTTCATCTGTGGCATCATGAAATGATAAAGTTACGTTGCACTTCTTTGTCAAGCCTGTGGCTCAGTACATCCGATTTCGACAAGCATTTGTTCGGGATGCTTTCCCTAGCCTTTGACTGTCCCCAGTCTACCTACAAGGCAGCAGGTTTGTGCGTCACTTCGTCTGGTCCCTCTCCCTTGACCTGTCCGACATGGGTGACCCTACCAGTAGCTGTGCTACCGTCGGCATAGCTCTTGGGGTCATTGGAACGCTCAAGCCCCTCTACCTCGTCAAGGTGGACGCACGGCAGAGGGGGAAGAACTGATTTGAAAACTTAGCTATGGGGCGGTTGAAAAAAAGCAGTTTTATCCACCAGGTCAAACGACTCTGCAGAGAAACCACCGATCTGCGCACAATTGGTATCCCTCTGACAACTATTCCAGAGTAAACTCCGTGGAAAGATGAACATAGACTATCACTAAAGATCCAGACAAAAGTGAGAGGAATATTTGACAAGGAAGAACAGAACAGTGTACAACGCAGGATTGCAACTCTCAGCTTCCTTGATGAAGAATACCCACAGGACCTCTGGATCCGAGTCTACACAGATGGGTCAGCACAAAATAATGTTCGAAATGGAGAAGAGGGAGTGTACATAGAATTCCCAAATAATACTAGGGACACAGCCAGAGTTCCAATAGGAAAGTACTGCCATAACTATGATGCTGACATTGAGGCAATCAAGATAGAGAGATTACAGAGAAATTAATAAATACTAGCCATGGTACACAACCTGTGGTGCTATTGACAGATGCAAAATCAGTACTCGAGGCGCTCCTGTCTGGGAAATTGCCAGTATTAAGGACACTACTTTCTGAACTTAGCTGTCAACATAAGGTCACCATACAGTGGATACCATCCCACTGTGGAGTACCCGGAAACGACAGAGCTGATAGATTGGCTATGGAAGGAGCAAAAGAAGAACAGCCTGACGTGCCCGTTACATACCACTAAAAGAAAAGAATGGTCAAATCAGTCCGAAAGCCACCAAAACCTACTCAAGACGACTACCACATTATGGACAAACCAGAACAAGTCATTATTCTGCGCCTCAGAATATGATGCAATAGATTACGCAACCATTTGTAAACACAATTTAAGATTCGTAAATCAGCCATGTGCATATGTGGATTGGCGTCACATACAGCAAATCACATACTCCAAGACTGCCCAAAAGACAACATATCCAGGCAAACCTTCTGGCCTAGAGAGACGACAGTGGAAGATAAACTCTATGGATCGCTGAGTGAACTTAAAAAAGACAGTTAAATTCATACAAGAGACAACATTGCAGTTATAGACATATTTCAAGCGAACGAAAGAAGAAGACAAAAAATATCAACCAAGATCGAGCTATAAACCCGTCCACGACACAAGGTACAAGAGACGACCATAAGATTTGAAGACCGACCAAGAAAGAGTAATAGATGGAACCCCAGTAGAGACGACTGGTAAAACTCCCTGAAAAAAAACAACAACACCATAAGACGGGGTGGGTACACAATTACGCCAGGCCTTAACTAGTGTGCGGCTCTGTTCAGACATGTAAAACCACAAGGATGAAACGAACACAGTGACAACAAATCAGCAACGAGGAAGCCGATATAAGCATCTCTAGAGGAAGAACGAGATACACCATAAGAGCCCCAACTATAACCAAATCAATATGACGACGGTTGAAAGGGACCATTTGTTTCAAGAATTGGAATTGTAAAGCTAACAGCAAGGTAAGTGGTACTTATGAGGTATATTACGGCCGGGAGCATAATGGGGACGACCCGTTGCCGTGAAGTTGGAACCGCGACAAACTAACCAATCAACCAACCAACCAACCAACCAACCAACAACTAACTAACTAACTAACTAACTAACTAACATTACGGCCGGTCTGCCACGGACTTCTTTTGTAATTTTTTGGGTGGCATGTAGTTTTGTCCGTGGACATGCTCGGATAACAAATCCATTACGTGGAAAGTCCGAATCCCCGGGAAGGTTAGCCTGGTCAACAAACGCCCGCAGAAGTCGGATTCTTTACAGGACATCGCTGTCAACATCAGCATCTTTCAGCTGATTGTTGATTTCTTTGCAAGATTACGCCCAGCGGCCGGCTCACATGCCCCGTAAGTTACCGACGCGATTCGACACACACACACACACACACACACACACACACACACACACACACACAGAGAGAGAGAGAGAGAGAGAGAGAGTAATCAGTCCGAAAACACTTGGTGAAAACCGAAACAGACGAAAACCGAGGCAATTATTTCGATGTGAATCAATGTAAATCCACTTAATTCGTTCTAGAAACTCCAAAGTACATACCAAAAACCCATTTTATAGAGAATAATTATAGTGTTTAATACTATTTTTCGGCCCCAGACTTGTCCGAACTTGCACCTTCGTAGTGCCTAGTAATACTGTGTATGCCAGTGCTTCTCTTGTATTTTTCAAACCATCCTCTGCTGGCCTTAAAATCACTAAGTACACTAGCACTCTTCCCGGGTATTTTCTTAATAAGATCGGCAAAAAAGTCTGGCCATTTCACGCATGATTGCCTCCGAAACAGAATCGCCATCTAAATGGTTTTAATTTATCCAAACTAATAATAACTGTTCGACATCTACAATTGTTTGCGATCTCTGTTTCGTTAGCACATTCATGCCTTTCGCTACATTAACCTCCTTTGTTGCTTCCTGTTTCGCCACAATAGAACTTATCGTGGATGGCAATTTCCCGTACACGCAGCCGATTTCTGCAATCTTAATGCCGCCCTCGTATGTTATTATTAGCAAGTGATGCTCATACATCGAAAAACAACGTCACACTGAGCAGAAGAACGCTTGGGTCCCTTCATTTTAGCACGATTAGCAACGAGGTCATGTGGGCACGCCGACGAAATCCAAGGCAACCGTCGAAAACCGAGTCAAATTTCTCACGGGAAAAATAGACAAAAACCGAAACCGACGAAAACCTAAGGCAACGAAAACCGAAGTTTTACTCTCTCTCTCTCTCTCTCTCTCTCTCTCTCTCTCTCTCTCTCTCTCTCTCTCTCGCTCTCTCTCTCTCTCTCTCTCTCTCTCTCTCTATATATATATATATATATATATATATATAAGACAATGTGTGTGTGTGTGTGTGTGTGTGTGTGTGTATGTATGTATGTGTGTGTGTGTCCTTTGTGCGTTCCCGAACGGTACATCCGATTGAGATGAAATTTTCTACAGATGTTCTTCTCACTCCTGCGGAGCCAATTGGCATAGTTATTTAGTTTAAAATCGACGAATAAATGTCCCACCATCTTGCTGCAAGGGAACTCACTCTCTGATTAAACCAGAAATTAGTTAGGAACAGTTGTTGTTCTTCACTCCCGGGGATCAAACTGAAATAGAACGGGATCATCAGAAACAGACGAGCACGGGAACAGACGTGAACGGACAGACAGATAGATATACAGCCAGACAGACAGACAGACAGACAGACAGACAGATAGATAGATCCCTGACAGGAGCTGGGTGAAGCCGGGCTGGGTCCTCTAGTGTGTGTATATATATATATATATATATATATATATATATATATATATATATATATATATATATATATATATATATATTATATATATATATATATATATATAATGCCTTACCGGCTTATCATGGGCGATCATGCCTCTCCACAAATTACCATCTCTGACGTCATGGATCAATTCGTGTGTTGACTCCCTTCGTGGTATGACATAAGACTATCAAGAATCTTCTCACGCTGTCTTCCTTTATCTCTCTCTCTTGCCGCAAATATTTCCGGTTGTCACAACATGTTCCAGTTTTTGTCTTATATATTTTAAAAAAAGCGACTTCTCGTCCTTTTGGATAAAATCAAAGTGCAGTCCTTGGTCACCAGCAAAGGCGGTCTTCAGAATAACACACAGGGACTTGGATCTTCATGGAACGACTCTTGCCCCTGGGAAACCTCCTAAAACAAATATTCACTCACTCACTCACTCACTCACAGAGAGAGAGAGAGAGACAGAGAGAGAGAGACAGAGAGAGACAGAGAGAGAGAGAGATAGAGAGACAGAGAGAGAGAGAAAGAAAGAGAGACACACACAGACACACGCACACACACATGCACACACACACACTACCCATGAGGGACATTGAACTCTTTAAAAAATACAATAAGATTTTAATTTACACTGTCTCCTGACAGACAGGATAAACTCTTCTTTTATCTTAGTTTCTGGTTCCTCTGCTGTGTCTGATACCTTCCTGTACTTCTTGCAATTCGTATTCTAACTTAACTTTCAATCGTCTTAGTCATGATTCGCACGGAGAATTTGCTAGCATAACTTATTAGTTAGATAGTACGATAGTTCGTGCAGGTTTAAACGTCCTTTCTTGGGCATTGATTGTTCTCTTCCATTCTCTGAGCCAGTCAACGCTATATTACGGATCTTCACTTATAGTGCATGGTAGACATGAGCCCTGGCTTCTCTCCCTGTCTGGGTTAGTTCTGTTGGTACGTCATCACAGCCTGACGACTTCCCTTTTTTCAGGCTATGGCTGATCGCGAAGTAAAACTAAAAGACCCATTCACACACCTTAAGGTGAATTAGACATGTGGAACTAGGCCCATATTTGTCAAGATCAGTCGGACTCGGTTGGTGATGTCATCAGTCACGCCGGTTGTCTTTTCTTCCCAATTTAGCCTGGGTCTACCTGGAAGCATAGATCAGATTTAGAAACTCGAATCCGCCCTGATCTGGATCGAACCCGTGGCCACCGAGCCTGCGAGCGAGCGTCATCTCTAGCCACAAGTCTACCGCAGCTCCATTGCTAATCGTACTTTCACTAATAAATGTTCTGGTTGTTTCTCTTCGTGTAATCAGATTGCAACAGGCACCATTAGTATTGAGACGCCACGCTGGCTGTTGAAGATGATGACTAAGCACTTAAAGGAATGCCCGGAGTGCAATGACGTCGGTGCTTGACTCAACTCTCTTCGATTTCAAGTAAATTATCTGGATTCTTTGTCGTGTCTTCGTACATTAATTCACAGCACTCTTTCCGTCTTTCTTGTATATTTTTGCACTCTGTAATACAGTGGTACCTCGGGTTACAAATGCCTCGGTGTCAGATTCTCACCCATAGTTGCAACGCGTCGTCTTTACCAACGCCAGGCAAATGCAACCGGGCTCAACTATGAGCGATGTTAAACACTCTAGTTACAACGCGGCGTCTTCGGCGGCGCCAGGGAAGTCCAGCCAGGCTCAACTCTGAGCAACGCTAAGCCCGTTGCTGGTCAGTCTGTATAAGCGTGAAACTTGTGGGTCACGCAGGGGGACTCTACTCCGACTGACGAGAATGCTGAACGGCTCGGCAGACAGGCTTGGGATGTCGTAGCGGACAGACGGTTTGAATGGGGCTTGCAATGAATTGAATGTTTGAGCGTGAATCGATAGGTAGCCTGTACGAGTGTAGGAGACTGAGCTCCTGTGTTATTGACTTGTAAGTGTATTGCATTTATGTATTGATTGATTGCATGTATTCATTGTATGATGAATTGTGATTGCGCGATACATGCATTGATTGTGAAATGCGCGTTGCGAGAATAAAGTGTTTGAATTGTTGTTACCGTGTGTCACGTTGAGTTATTTAGTGACAGTATTTAGTATCTCACTTGTCAGCCAACGAGCCTGAGTTCTTGCCTACCGCAAGATCCTGACAAGTCACGAACAATTCAGGTTACGAACAACTTCGAAAATTGTATGTATCGGGTAACGAACAGTGCCTCGAGTTACGAACGAAGGCGAGAGAGAGAGAGAGAGAGAGAGAGAGAGAGAGAGAGAGAGAGAGAGAGAGAGGAGAGAGAGAGAGCAAGGTGTAACGTTGGAGACAAACGATCGCGTACAGTACAAACAGTACTACAGATGAGCTTGTGGATCTTCAGAACGAATAACTAAAGACAATAAAGGAGGAGTAGTCATCCGATGATGAGGAATCAGTGATCGTTTCAACTGCTAGGAGTAAAGAAATTTGCATCAAGTGGGCAGACGTGGAAGACTTCATTGTGAACCATCATTCAAACAAACTTGTTGCTAACCTGATGAATGATAACACGCTGGCCCACTTCAGAAAGATTCTCCAGCAAAGGAAGCGACAAATTTCCCTTGATAGTTTCTTGGTGCAGAAAGATTCCCAGTCGGCTGCCAAGACACAGTGACAAGATACTCCTGAAACTAATGGTTCATAATAACAAAGAAAGTGACCAATTTCCCATGAACGTTTTCTTGGTAATAAAGATAGACTAAATCTTTTTTTTATTTTTATTTTACATTTAATTCATTTGGTTGTTGTTTTTGTTCCTTCTCTTTATTTAATACGTGAAGTATACGTATTCTTTGCGTTTTGTCAGGTAAACGACCGAATGTTAATTAAAAAAAAAAAAGAACGATTCTTTCATCTTGAAACGGATTGTCTTTATTTAATTGATTTCAATGTTTCGGGTTACGAACGTTGCGGGTTACGAACCGAGTTCTGGAACGAATTAAGTTCGTAACCCGAGGTACCACTGTATTACTCCTGTTCCTATAATTAATTATATATACTTATGGTCTATGGCGACATTGTAATTAGTGCTCTTTCCTGCTGAGACAATGGTCCGGTTTCAATTCCTTGCAGAGGCAGGATTAATAATTATCCTTTTTCCATCATTACGTTTCTGGTGTCTACTCAGCCTCATAAGAATGGGTATCAGAAAAATTTTAGTTTTTGGAAAGGATAGGCACGGGGAAAGGAAGTTGATCATCCCACCTCATGTGTCATGGCTTAGAATGTGTAAAGGCCTAACACTTAACACCCTAAAAGCAGTATCTGCTGTAGGACTCATCATCATACTGTGCCATACCGATAAGCGTGGGTGGATATGTTTCGCCATCTCACCAGAGTATTGGATCAGCTCTGTGTTTTTGTCTCGATTATGCCATGTGACCAAACCATCCATATATTTACTTCTCTACTTTCCGTTTGTTCTTTTCCCCTCAATCTTGTCAGTTGTTACTATTTTCTCCAGTTTATTTATTCTCATGACGTGCCCACAAATTCTTGACTGTCTACGTCAAATTTCTCTGATCAGTTTACGGTTTTCATTTGTTTCTTATAGGACTTGCTCATTGGTTTTTCTGTCTGTCCATGGTATTCTTTGTATTTTCCCCAGAAACCATATTTCCACTGCCATTAGATTTTAAAAAAAAAAAAATTAGTTTGTGCATGAGAGGGTGCGACATGACTGGTTCAGGCGTATTCACAGATGCCTAGGGATATCAGTTATAACTTCTCGCCTCCCGTCCATATCATCACCATGGTTACTACTTTCTCGGCTTCGTCGTCCACACCAAGGGACCGGCTCAGTTACTTGAGTATTCATCTGCGTTTTCTGATAATCGTTCCGTCTTGTCTGGCTAATTGGAACTCTGTCATTCTCTACCAACTGCATCAGCTCACACTTGAATACAACGCTACACTCAGACACAGATGTGACTCGGACACACGAGTAGGTTTTTATGTATAAGCAACACTCTAGCGTAGACATTATCACAGTCACATATGCTACAATACACAATATATAACACTGCTACACAATCTATTAAAACGGTAGGCACAATCTTTGGCCATCACCATCTTCGGCCCTCGTGGTACGTCCGCAACGAACGGTCCACGGCTCGAATGCCCTTGTCACCTTCGCGATCACGTGGGTTCGCTCCGGTGGCAATCTCGGCGTGCCAGTTCATGACCTAAAGTCACGCGTGTCACGTCCTTTCGTGTGACACTCTTTCCCTATGCTATGAGTTAAACTGCACGACATGGCAGTGCATTTGCTCGCTTTGAACTCAAGCATAGTCAATACACGTGCTTTTAGTGCACTGGACTGATTTTTGCGCATAAATTAACTTTCCATATTACCAGTGTCCCTTGCCATCAGGTGAAACTCACCATGACTTCAGAGGTACTTGTAATGTACGCCCCCAAGTCAATGACGAGAAGTCAATATATTAGCCCAACTGATCAGTGTAGGGGTTGAACCCGCTACCTCGGCATCAGTACACATGTTTAAGAGCGAGTCTTCTCATTCATTCGGCCAAGCTGCCCTCCATACCTTGAAATGAAGAAGTTGATAAACTGGTACAGGAAGATGGAAGACTCTCTCAGTGCGAAATAGGCATAACCAATCAGGCTTGTCGTGTCTAGGAAAACTTTCAGTGGCGACATCCTGCATTCTTCAACAAGCTCTCGACTTTGTGCGTAGCGAACGCCGCATCCAGAATCAGACTGTGATTGTCTCCGACTCCCAGTTCTTGATTTGGAAACATTAAGAATAGATGACTATGTCCTGAGTGGCTGCCGCTCACAAAGGACCAAACGACTGGGAACTTATATAAATCTATTGTCCCGACATTGCGCGGAAACGATGGAGCCAACGTCTTGGTTTCAAAGACATCCATAAATGAACCACTAAAGGTGGACAGGGGAAATGAAATATACTGCTGGCAACAAATGGCAGCGTGCTGGATAGTGACACATCTTTTAATAAATTTTCTCTATTACGGCTGCTTTATTACATTAGGTTGGTCGAATCCTCGGTAAGGTGTGGATTATTTTCTGTCGAGGAAAATTGGGAATATAAAAGAGATCTCCATAACATTTTTGTGGATTTTAAAAAGGCTTATGATAGTGTCCATAGGAATAGTCTATGGAATGCTATGCAGGAATTTGGAATACCAAGGAAGTTAATCAACATGACCAGATTATGCATGGAAGATACTTATAATATAGTAACATATAAAGGCAGGAAATCAGACCCTTTCCAAATAACATCTGGCTTGAAACAAGGTGATGCACTATCGCCGCTACTCTTCAATCTGGCTCTAGAGAAAGTTGTAAGGAAGGTAAAGGAGGAATGTGATATTGGAGGAACATCCAAGCTTCTTGGTTATGCAGATGATATAGATATTATAGGGGAAAATGAACAAAAGACATTGGAAATATTGACTCACTTAAAGGAAAAGGCCCAACAGATGGGGCTGCTTATCAACCAAGATAAGACAGAATATATGGTAATTTCAAGAGAAGGAACGGCTAAAAACTCTGGCCACATACAAATAGATAATATGACCATTAAAAGAACGGAAAAATGCAAATACCTGGGTACAATCTTCAACTGTTCCAACATCTTAAGGGAAGAAATACAAACTAGAATCAATTCTGGAAATAAGATATACTATGCACTACAACATCTACTAAAATCAAAGGTGCTATCTCGTAACACCAAAATCACAATATACAAAACACTGATTAGACCAGTTGTGCTGTATGGCTCTGAAACCTGGAGTACAACGAATGGAGACGAAGCCTTGTTACAAACCTTTGAGAACAAAGTTTAAAGACGCATCTTTGGACCCATTAGGGATACACAAAGTGGAGAGTGGAAAAGAAGAAGTAACAAAGACATTTATGATCTGTTTAAGTCCTCGCTAATCACTGGTATCATGAAGGCTAATAGGCTACACTGGCTGGGGCATATAGAAAGAATGGAAGACAATAGGGAAACAAAATTCGCTTACACTCAGGAAATAAATGACCGTAGACCCCGAGGTAGACCAAGAAGACGGTGGAGAGATAATATATATACAGACATACAAGCACTTGGAATCAACGACTGGCAAGAGAAGGTCAACCAGAGAGACGAATGGAGACGGATTGTATCTACAGCAAAGAACCTCAATGGCTCGGAACGCTGAAGAAGAAGAAGAAGAAGAAGAAGAAGAAGAAGAAGAAGAAGAAGAAGAAGAAGAAGAAGAAGAAGAAGAAGAAGAAGAAGAAGAAGAAGAAGAAGAAGAAGAAGAAGAAGAAGAAGAAGAAGAAGAAGAAAAAGAAGACGAAGAAGAAGAAGAAAAAGAAGACGAAGAAGAAGAAGAAGAAGAAGAAGAAGAAGAAGAAGAAGAAGAAGAAGAAGAAGAAGAAGAAGAAGAAGAAGAAGAAGAAGAAGAAGAAGAAGAAGAAGAAGAAGAAGAAGAGGGTAAAAAGAACATCCTAACATGCACAGTTCGCGGTGACTGCACTGGCCATGCGGCCTTCATTCCTCAGGCTCACGATGCGCTCCCTCTCCCACTGCCCTACACTGCAAGCTCTCAATCTACTTCTCGTTTTTCAGTGATTCATTCATTCCTACACTGCAAGGTACGATAGGCAGTAGATGACAGTTGACAGATTAGGTTGGTTGTCGTGAAATCACTGTGGAGTAACAATCAGATAATACAGATAACAAGGACAGTCCGATTTGCAGCTGCAGTTGTTTTCTACGGGGAGTCGGTAAGATCAGGCAGTCTTTGAAGTTCCCCACAAGTCAGGAAATTGTAGGCATGTGGTTGTGACACGCGGGCTTGTTTTGGTTGTCAAAACAGGGGGAGACAACTGGTGACATTGATTAAACAAAAGGGAGATAAGATTTCTGGAAATAGTTAGTGCCATTGAGGACACCTGCGTGACATCAAAAGAACTTCACTGGAACACTCCCGGCTCTTTGTGACAAAAACCTGACTTGTTTACAGTTAGTGTTGAAGAAAAAGTTGACTAGAGTTGACGTGTTTGTGTACCGCTGTTAGGAATTCGGAGAGCTCTACAGTGTTAGATTAATTAAAGATTAAATAACATGTGTCTTTATGGCAAATTGTAGAGGCCATCCAGGAGTGATGCGGTGTTGCCTAAGGTATAACCTATAGTGTATTTAGGCCTGATTAATGTAGGCAGAAGCCTTGTTAAAACTAGCTAGGGTGAGGAAATGATTAGCTCTGCTAGTTGAGAATAGAGTAGTGAAGTGATGATTGGCTCTGTTAGTTGAGAATAGAGTAGGGAAGGGAGAATTAGCTCTGCTAGTGAGAATAGTGTAGTGGGGTGATATTCGGAGAAATTTAAGAATGGGTTGGGAGATGGGGGAAGCGTCCAATAGTGGGATCTTTCAGTGGGGTGCCCACTGGGGTTCTACACTCTGTTTATTGGTCTTTCCTTGTCATAACCTGATTCAGATTGAAGTGATGAGCCACTCTGATCCATGACAGAGTTTAGTTCACTGATAAATCCCTGAGCAAGGCAGTAGGCCTACATTCAGCTACTAGGGATTAGTATCAGGCGGCCTTCACCAGATGTGGTCTCTTTCTCTAACAGGTTCCCCTACGTCTATGAGGAAGCTTTACACTGGGTTTGATGGAGGTCAACTCTCATTAAGAAGAACATCCAATGAACATTCACTTTATTTTATAAGATGAATAAATACTCAAAAGAAAGTACAATCAGCACTGTTTATGCTAGGCCTAGAATCCAGAGGGTCCACACGAAACTGGCTCAGTTGAAAAAAAAACATTATAAACGATTCATTTACAATAGGGATTCACCCAGGGTGGATGATACTCGTTTCTTCACCACATACCACTGAACCTTAGCGTGTAGAGAAAGACATTTGAACATGAAGTTCTCGTGGAATAATTTAGTACAGTGAAGAAGTACTTTAGAACCGTTTGTGTGTGACAATCTATGAACATGGATTAGAACAAATGTGAGACCTGTGACATTGAAACCTAGTTTTGACGGTACAACGATCCGTACTTATTTGAGTTATAGGGACCTTAGTCTTTACAGTGAGTGACAGATCCATGAGTAAGGTTATACAATAACTATTTTTGGTGGATCATGCATCTAGTCGACCCAGTGGATCCCGGAGAAAGTCAACGTCTGGAAGAAGAGACGCATCAATCGGTGAGGTGTTCACGTACTAAGCTAGCATGCTGTGGTGTACCCTTGCTATGATGATCATCTGACTTGGCTCCTGATCTGCTGCTCTGAATCTACATACACACTAGAATATTCGACACACATTCTACACAGTACACACACACACTTCTCACCCACATACTCTTTGCTTTAATAAATTATTTTTGTATTTATTTGTTAAGGCTAGAGTTGTTGAGTATGTTGTGTTGGGGAAGAGTAAGAGGGGGCATGATCTAGGGGTGAGTGAGAGTGAGAAAGAGGTGTCTGCAGACTGACGGAGTTTTGTGGACAGAGTCTGGTGGTTTCTCTAGGACAATAATATTGGGTTAATAAAAATGTGGGTGTTGATTCCCCTCACTCCAGGGACGACACTAAAGTAAGAAAGGATAACTTACGACATTGGTAAAGAACGAGTGGTTGACTACAGTTCAGAGCTATCCCTGTTTGCCCACAACCCAACAAGTTCTCTAAATAGAGAACTGGTATCATTGTTCGGCAAGCAAGAACGGCTCCAAAATCCAGCCAACAGGGACAGACAGCGTCGACATAATTCGACTTCTGCTGAAAGAAGGCCTAGCACTTATGAGCTTTTCGGCAGGATTATTCATTTTCCACCATTACGTTTCTGGGGTTTACCCAGCCTCATAAGAATGAGTATCAGGCAATTTTTAGTTTTTGGGAAGAAAAGACATGGGGAAACTTCATCATTATCAAATAGATTCTTCATCATTATCAAAGCTGTTACCTCATACATTGTATATATGCACAAAACTGAATATGCACAAATACCACGGTTCTTCATTTCCATCAGATTTAAGTGGTTTCACTCCAATCCTCACGTCAAAAGTTGAACAAGACTTGACAAGAAGTACAATGTCGATTCCACTGTAGTCTTCCTGCAGCTTGGACATTGAATGTAGTTCGAATTTTTCAGATCTGGAAACAGTAATACGTATTTCTGGTTTTAAGAAATCTTCTGGTATAGCCAGGAGTTGACAAACAAGAGTAGTAGAGTAACATAAAATTATAGGTTACACATTTGACTCCTGAGTGGGGTTTGAGTTAGTGACGGCCAGAGCATTTTCCAATCACCGGGGGAAACTGCTCCTGTATCTTAGAGAGTCTCAGAAAAGTCCCAAACAGGATACACTGCAGCACTATGGGTCCAAACCGCAACAAACTTGGTTGACACACTTGTGACGGAGAGCTTATATTATAGAAGCATAATGTGGAAAAGTAGACAATATGTTCCCCGGGGGTCACTGCATTTGGGATGCGTGAGGTTGTGTCCCACTTCTGACAATACTCCCGTGTGTTGCCGGGGCCCATAAGGGAAGCAAAGAATAGCAACGCTGTAGCCTACCACGCATGTCGTAAGAGGTGACTAAGGAGGCTTGATGGTTCCGTCGCCTTGCTACTGAGTGAGTGCGTGGCGCGACACTGTGAGCTGTGAGTTTCATGTGAAATGCTTTTGAATCTGCCCAAGGTTTTTTGGAATGTGACTGCATGTTCGGAGCGATGGCAGATGGCTATGTCCCAGAGTTGACCGGTTTTTGCCTTATGCAGAAATGCGTGGCTGCTGGGCTTCTGGTTGACTGCCACTGCCATCGACGATGAACTGTATTTCGTGGACTGTGTGGGTGAACATCTAGGAAACATCCAGATGGGAAAATGACTGCCGATTCCATCAGAGATAAACTGGGTGTTTCGTGGGGGACTATTGTGTTGACATTCTGGTGGCAGCATTGTGCACAGTGTGTCTGTGCGGGCTGTTGTTTATCGAGACTCCTGTCTTTTCCACTTTTCACATTGGGCAGCGTTTTGTGTGATATTCACTGGCACAGGAACCGAGCATAATGGGGACGACCCGTTGCTGTGAAGTTGGAACTGCGACTAACTAACTAACTAACGAGGTTGTGTATGCATTAACACCCATTTATAGGCCTACAGGCCGAGCGGCAGGGTCCAAACCTTTAATGTGGGCCAACTAAGGCATTTTCTCTAATGAATGAGAACTTTGTACTAGCAGAAACATATGTTCCAGCATGGCAACGGATTGTCGTTAGTGGAACATGCATTCGACCGATATTTAACAACGCTTTGTCATTAATATAATTTTTTTTAAATGTTGCATATCACTTACAGGACGTTGCAATCAACACCAGCATTTTCCAGCTGCTGGTGATGTACTAGGCAAGTTTTACGTTCAGTAGTTTGCCATTGCTTTCTGAACGACCGCTCCCATACCAACACGTTATAACACAACGCGACACGATCTGCTGCACAAATCGGTCGCAGCTGAGTTTCGAACGTCTGGTAAGCGGCTCACGAACCGCGTTCGCAAGACTTTGGCCACGGAGACCGGCATTAATAGAATAGAACATAGCTTATCCGTAATCTGCAGTGCTATTCTGTTCATGTATGATATGAAAGTGAGCTGATAAGAATCAGTCTTCACCATTTCGTAGTTTCTGGTTACCACATCTTAGAGAGTTCACGAATCCTCTCAATCTCTGCTGGGCATTTCGTTTTGGGTCCGTAACAACCATGGCATTAATCTACAGTGTAAAAAAAAACAAAAACGCATGGCAGAAGAAGCTTTGCAATGAAGTGCCGCACAACCAGCAGGTTCCACTCACTCCTCATCCACCACAAAAATAAACAATTGCTTCCTCGGCAGTCCTGTTTGTGAAACACATCAACATCCATTTATGTAGGCCAAGTCCAGACTCCACATAGAGACATACAAAGACCCACTTCACCTTCAGTGCCTCACATCTGGTCAAATCGGTACCTTTCTATAAAACCACGATGGTAAATTCCCCTTCCTCATCCACTACTACCACCGCCCCCACAACAGCAGCACCTCTTCCTCTACCTCCTCTTTCACTGTAAACGTCCAGATGCTATATAGTCTAAAGATACTTGTTAAAGCAGCAATTAACCTTACGTTGTTGGTCTCAGGTTTCTTTTGAAATAACTTTTATAGTCAGTGTCCACGATTCACAGACAAACACTTAGATTTTGGCCGGCACTGGCAGAAACCTGGCCTGTTATCTTCAGATCTAGACAGTTAGAGTTCAGTGCTCTTTATTCACTGAACCTCAAAATGGCTGAGCATACAGTGATGTTTGAGCTGGATCAAGCTTCCCAAATATTTATGGTAAAATGGACAAATCATTTACCGTATGGTGGCAAATAAACTCGTGCTTATAGTTGTTTGTCTGATATGTTATTTTATGGTGTCTAGAATTACGTTCGTGAGAAGTAAATATATTGAAATGAAGCCTATAATTATATAATAAAATTAAATATTAATTTGGAAAAATTCACCTCACTACAAAATTGAAACATTTCATACTTTTTTTTTGTAAACACAGAACAACAGTAACATCCCGCCCTCTTTTATTATTGCAAAATTAAAGAAAGTAGCAATGCAGCATGAGAATATCCTGTTCATTGCAAAAGTAAACATTATTTAAGAGGGGGAACAATTAGTTGCAGTTCCAACTTCACAGCAACGGGTCGTCCCCATTATGCTCCATTCCTGTGCCAGTGAATATCACACAAAATGCTCCCCACTGCCCAATGTGAAAACTGGAAAAGACAGGAGTCTCGACAAACAACAGCCCGCACAGATACACTGTGCATAATGCCGCCGCCAGAATGTCAACACAATGGTCCCCCACAAAATACCCAGTTCATTTCTGATGGAATCGGCAGTCATTTTCCCATCTGGATGTTTCCTAGATGTTCACCCACACAGTCCACGAAATGCAGTTCATCGTCGATGGCAGTGGCAGTCAACCAGAAGCCCAGCAGCCACGCATTTCTGCATAAGGCAAAAACCGGTCAACTCTGGGACATAGCCATCTGCCATCGCTCTGAACATGCAGTCACGTTCCAAAATACCTCCGGCAGATTCAAAAGCATTTCACACGAAACTCACAGCTCACAGTGTCGCACCACGCACTCACTCAGTAGCAGGGCGACGGAACCATCAAGCCTTCTTAGTCGCCTCTTACTACATGTATGGTAGGCTACAGTGTTGCTATTCTTTGCTTCCCTTATGGGCCCCGGCAACACACGGGAGGGGGAACAATGATAAAAAAAAGTAAAAGGTTTTAATTTTGATGTATAATAATAATTTAATTTTAAAAAATGAAAATATTTTAAATAATGGTCAAGGCAGATTTATTGATAAATAACAAAAACAAACTTTAATTTGATAGATTCAGTGCAGTGATAGTAGAATAAATGTATGCATCAGATGGGACAGCGATTGCAGACAACAAAAGCCTGGCAGTTTTGGTTTGGAGACAGAAGTTGTCTTATGTCTTGACATTTGAAAAGAGGGTGATTGAGTAATCTTTTGGAGACAGAAGTTGATGTCTTGACATTTGAGAAGAGGGTGATTGAGTAATCTACACAGATGGATGTGTTGTTTGCTATGTGAGGAGCTCATGGGCTTTAATAGTTCCTATCGGAGAGAGAACAATGAAGGAAGACTTTGTCTTGTCATCAAATCTTCTATGGAGGTCATGATAGTAACTAAAGCAATAACCTGGCTGGAAACATACTTTCACTGAAAAATAAGTGTGCTTAGGGAAATTGAGATGGGCTAGGCTTGAAGACAGTGAACAGTCTGTAAGGTAAAGAATGACAACAATTTTTCATTTTTGTGCCATGATGCACAGGAGTAGAATGAAATTAATAAAGGCCATAGGCTTGTATGCGGGGATGCTCTGAAAAGGGAAAGTGGATGAGCACTGGACCAGGATGATATATTGAATGCCTTCAGAGAAGCAGGATGATTAAATGAAGCAAGTGATAACTGAATCTGCACCTTTGATCAGACAGCAAGAACAAGTAAAAAGAAATGAAGCCAGACAAGAGCACAGTGCAGGGGATTAAAGAAGAATAGTAAACAACACAGAACTGGTGTCGTCAGCATCTACATGATGAGGAAAATCCTGAGATGGGGGGGGAGGGGGGATTTCAGCACTTATGGACTGAATGGTTTGGTGTGCAGTGAGGATCTGTCAACTTATTAACTAATATGATGGATCTATACTATTACTACTTCACTACTATTCTTTTGCTGTGTTGATTAGGAAGGCAGACAATGAATACACAGCTGTTTTCTCTGTTCTGCGTAAGTTGGACACTCCATAAGTTTAGCTGTGTTTTTACCAGTTCTGTAGTTACATTCAACAGTAACTCCTATGTTTAGTTTATTACATGAGTGGTATTATATTTGAAGGTTACTTGTTCTGTATTTTGGAATTTGTAGTATGCATCATCTTTCTAGTGGCATGGATGCTCTGACCTCCACTTGGTTTTATAATTTGTATAAATCTCTTGACTTCATCATAGGTTATGTTTATGTCAGGCTGATAGTCATCCATCTTCCTTTGCCAATCTGTCAGCTTGTTCATGTCCATGTATTTTGTAGAATGAGGGGATCCATTGTATTACAACCCTCTTGGGTGTCTGACATAGTTTGTATAGTACTTTCTTAGGTTGTGTAGTTCTACACTGGTTCTGCTCTTCAGGATTGAAACAACTGGCTTTGAATCTGCATGGAGAACTATTTGTTTCTCTATATTTTTCTCTGTCAACATCATTTCTGCTTCAGTTTTCAAGGCATCTATCTCTGCTCTGAAGTTACTTAAGAACTTTCCAGTTGCCACTAACTGTCTTTTTTGCTTCTTTTTTTTTTACATTCAGGAGAATCCGCCTCCATGTTCTGTAGTATTTTGCTTATCCGTCTGTATATGCTTGGGTCCAGGTTCTGCTTGTGTAATGTTCTTTTATATAGTTTATGGTTGTCTTCTTTCTAATAAATTGAGTATTGCTTTTCAATACTAGGAATAATTTCTGTCGCTTCAGGCAGGCACTGTTGTCTTCAGGCTTAAAATATTTATGTTATTAATGGGTTTGGCTGTTATGTTCTTCTTCTTTCGTTCGCTTGAAATATGTCTATAACTGCAAAGCTGTCTCTTGTATGAATTGAACTGTAGGCTGTTATGTTGAGTATGGGGTCTGTCCTAAACTTTCTTTTTGCAGAATTTACAAAGTTGTTTCGCTTTAGTCTTTCTCTGTCAGGACTATTAAACCTCTGATACATGGAGTGATCTGTTAGTCATTCTTAAATTGTTCTGCTTGTGGCTGGGCTCTGCTGTCTCCTGTCTACCATAGGTTGTAGGTTTAGTTGTTTAATGTGTTGTTCTAATGCTTCCAGTTATCATCCACATTCTTTGATTTTGGACTTTGAACAATGTCCTCCATCACTGTTATTTCTAAATCAGTGTGATTAATATGGCCAAAGTATTTCAGTGTCCATATCATGATGCTCTTTGGGCCAGTTTTCTTCTGTGTTCAGACCATGCAGGATGTCAGTGTTTCTTTTTCTTGGTCCACAATATTCTAAGAAAATTTCTTTAACGTTTCAGTTCAACAAAAGTCCCATTTATTTCTTTAATGAGTGTGCAATAGTCAATGACTCACAACTGTCATGTTGCTTCAGGAAACATGTATGCCCTCAGAAATTTTACCGTTATCTTGTTTGCTGGTGTTGTGCTATAGGCTCGCTGGTGTTGTGCTGTAGGCTCCTAATACTGTTTAACTTATACATTTCATTGTAATATAATTAAAATTGCATTTTTTTAAATCTCCTGGGAACATCCAGATTTTCTCTTTCTGCCCCATACTACTGTTTCTTTAATATGACTATTTGTGTCAATATTGATAATTGAATATTTTCTAAAAAGTGTTGCCATTATTCACTGTGGTGTTTCTGGGTTGTCTTCTTTTGGCATACCAATGCCATTCTTGTGGAGTTGCAGGTCCTGTGCAGCTGATCTAGAAACTCGAATGAATTAGTAACTGTTGGAGACAGCTGTAGCATCTTTGCTTCCCCTGGTGTTAGGAAGTACAGGGCACTAGAGAAGAAAGTGGTCGATGGTTTCATAAGCGTGAGAACAGTATCTTCACAGTCCATCACTACTATAAATAGTGTGTATGGACTACGCTTAAATCAAAGCGAGCGAGCGCCCCCCCCCCCCTCCCCCCCTAAAAAAAAAATCCCCTGAAAGTTGGATTTTTTTTCTGTTGTTCTGGAGTCAATAAAGACTTAAAGCATGAATACGAGAAACTGAGGTTTGAGGTGAAGTAATTGGATGATGTAGTTTTTACCATGATGTCACTCTAGTGCCATTTGGCATGGTAAATAATCATATTCCCACAATGCCTGAATAGTGTGTAAAACTGTTTGTCCCCATGCAGTGTCCTACTATGAGCCTGCGATGTGATAGGGCTGATACATTTTGCAGACCTGAATATGTGGAATAGGTGGTTACTTAGAGAGATGGTGGGTGCAGTCATCAAACCCTTGTTTGACAGTGGTCATGATATTATCAGCGCAGCCTAATGTCAACTCCTATAATGTGCCTGCTAGTAGAGTGTAAAGAGTTAACAAAAATATTTACTTTATATTACATGTGCATTTAAAGTAAATAATGTCAGTTTACATTGAAGTATATATAATTTATCATGTTTGGCCATGTTCTTAGTGACCATATTGCACAAGAAGAAGAAGATATGGTCAGTATCATACTGGCCACAGTTACTTTCCCAGAGAAATTTCTGGTAACAATTCTGTGAGATCACCCGTGTGTTATGGAGGCCCATTAAGAGAGGCGAAGAATTGTAACACTGTAACCTACATGTCATACAAGGTGACTTCGAAGGATTCACATGAACTTGGCGTGAGGCCTGCATCTCATCACATAGAAAACTTTGCTGCAGAATCCAGCCAATCATGAACAAGCCAAACAAGGGCTTGGCACGAGTTGGTTTGGAGGTCTATGTACTTTTGGGAGGTGAAGGCAGCAGTGGTATTCTACAAGATCAGGTCAATCCCAGAGCTGATGCATTCAGTAAAACTCCCTCCCAATGATAGGGATAGACCCTGATTACTGTGTTGATAAACTTGAACATTTAATTCTGGCTGCCATTTAAACATCATAAATGTCCATTACTTTTCTCCAGGCACCACCTGATGTGGTAACACGAGAGCAGAGACAGGCGGCACAAGATTTTATCTTAAATTTCCGCAAAACCCGGATGCCATACACCCTTTGCCAGTATATATTAGGTACAGGATTTAGTAATGTTTCATAAAATTTGAATTTATTTTAAATGGTTTGTCAATATTGTTTAAAATTTGCTGGTGATCGGCAATAACATATACATAATTAAGAGATGCCTGATGTCTACAGTAATTATTTGTTATAGGAAATTATAACTACAAGTTGCAACAGTTCTCATAATGTAATGAAGAATAATGTGGGCTGCTGGATTGCTGTTGTGGTTGATCCCCCAACAGGTGCGTTGTCTGCTCTTGGCTGTATAGTGCTATCGTTATGAATGTGCAGGTCCTTTGCAGCTGTTCCAGGGACCCATAAAATAAGCTTGTAATTATTAGATTGGTTGCAGTAGCTGTGCCCTTATGTCTGAAAGTGCAGCACACTTAAAGAAAAGTGGATCTGTTTCAAAAGGCTGAATACAATGTCCGAAAAGGGCTGTATGTCCGGGATTGGTTTCATTTTGATGGTATTTAATTCTAGCTTGCCCTGTTTAAAACTGAAAAAATTATGTTCTTGCCTCTTCTAAGGCGTTTGATAATGCCATTGACTTTTGTTGGCTTATTTCATTAAAAGGAGTTTGGTTCATTGTGTCCTTTGCTAATCTATTCATCCCGTCTTCTTTTATGTTTCTGAGAATCTGTTTGACTGTTCTCATACAGCAGGGTCTATTCACCATTGCTGATTTGTGGCTCCTGCTTTAGCAAGGTCTGTCAGCCAGAATTCTCATTTCCCCTGAAATTGCTGTGACTGAAAATCCACTGTAATGTTACACTAATGGAGTCAGATGCTAGTATTTGTAGATATAATTTACTTAAAAATGATGATAATGATTCGGTTGAATATCAAATATCCTGCATAGTCAACATATATGTTACTTAATTTTCCTACAGACAGAACAAACAGCCTTTTTTGTGTAGCTAAGATGATTTGTGGGAGTCATTGTAGCATTGTGACTAGATGCTTGCCTGCTAGTCCAATGGTTATGGGTTCGGATCTTACTATCAGGGTGGATTTTTAAAATTGACCTGGGCTCCCAAATCGACTCAGCCTAAAATAGGTACCAGGAAATGTTTTAGAAAGTAAAGGCAACTGAGGTGGTAGTGACCACACCACCCACCGAATGTTGATTGGTCTGTAAAAATAAGAGTCTCACACCATATGCCCAATACATCTAATGTGTGTAAAAGAGTACTTTCATTGTATTTTTTTTAACTTACTAGGATGATTTGTGATGAAGTTAAATACAGACCTAAAAGTAATGGATGTTGACATTAATTAAGTACAGCATTTCATACGCAAGGTGAATTAGTTATATCAGTGTTAAGTTACATTTTAAAACAAATCTTATTTCTTTTTACAAAGATGTGATTTATAATTGTAACATTAACTTTTCTTGTCTGATATTTGCGCAGAGAATAGCAAGAATGATTACAGTCTCTTCCAGGCAGCAACCACTATTAAAGAAGCCATAATTCGCGACTGGGCATTGATGAGTTCTGACTCCATAGAAGCACTTCGCTCATTTCTGCTCCGTTACATTACAAACCATATCACACTCCAGGTATGTTTTTTGAAGAATTAACACTAAAATATAGACACCCACCAGCTAATTTTAATTTGTAAATACTTAATTAGATTTTTGTGTGCAGTGTTTAAAAAAAAATAATATAATACATTACATAATTATATTAAATATTAATATAATATTTATCATAAATGTATTATATAGATAGAAGTATAGTAGTCAGGTCTTAGTCAGATATGACTGAGCTACCGTATGACAGTAGGCGGTAGTACCTGCTTTCTGTCAGCGCCGAATGTTGGGCGGCGCTTACCAAACCCGACACCCCACATTGTGCCAACGGCTTCGGGCGGAAGAGCGCAATTGGGAGGGTACTAGCCTTATCCTGGTGCGAGGAAATGCAACCCAAAGACAAAATAAGTCATGGCAGGGCAGACCAGGCCCTAAGCCTTGGTTGGCAGCTGGTCTAGGATCGAAGCTCCGACAGGCGGACAGTTAGAGCATTGCTTTGCTGATCCGGCAGCTTCTGCAGCTTGTCTTGTTCCAGATTATAGGTGTCAACTTTCCTCTGGAGTGAACTAGGCAGGCCGAGAGAGGGATCATGCTGCATGGGCAACACATGATCTCTATATTTTAGCCCAGGCTTTGTGCTATGGAGAGGCAATAACTCCATCCCTGGTCTTAACCGGTCTTGGAATCAAAGCGAGAGGCAACTGTTACGGGTTATAAGTCCTTGTCAGTTGGCGTAGACATGGGGCGCCACGCGTTACCTCTGACGGTGGGAGACACCTACAGGTGTCACTGATCAGCTACCGCCCGCCTCAAGCTGGGCAGCCCCCAGCCAATTGGGTGCTGATCCGCCACAGCCTGCCTGCTTCAATGGGTGCTTGGGGCTAGGACAAAATCTGAATCGCAGGCTGTAAAACCAATGCACCAGGTACTAATAAAAAGAATAGAAACCTCAAGCTACGGCTTGCAACCTGGAACGTGAGAACCATGTGTCCAGGATTTTCCACTGACTTGACAAATATTGACGATGTGAGAAAAACGGCTGTGATTGATGCTGAACTCAATCGTCTTAACATTGATATTGCTGGCCTGCAGGAGACTCGCCTCGCTGAGGAAGGGTCACTCAGGGAAAACAATTACACCTTTTTTTGGAAGGGAAGAGGGCAGGCAGAAAAAAGGCAACATGGTGTGGGCTTTGCAGTGAAGAATTCGCTACTGGGAATGATTGATACCCCAGCTGGAGGTAATGAAAGATTATTATCACTGCGCTTGGCAACCTCTTGTGGATTTGCCACCATTCTCACTGCATATGCACCGACACTCGCTTCCTCTGATGATGTGAAGGATACGTTCTATGAGCAGCTAGACTCTGCGATCAAGGCAGTTCCAAAATCCGACTACATTTATATGCTCGTGTGGGCAAGGACTCAAGTTCATGGCCAGTGTGCCTTGGAAAATACAACATCGGTCGCATGAATGATAATGGGCAAAGGCTGCTGGAGCATTGCACTAGAAATGACCTATGTATTACAAACTCCTTTTTTAAAACAAAAGAGATGCATAAGGTCACATGGAAACATCCAAGATCCGGCCATTGGCATCAGCTGGACTTCATTATCACACGGAGACAACATCTGAACCATACATCATTAACTCTAAGTTACCACAGTGCTGACTGTGATACAGATCATTCTTTGGTTGCTGCAAGGGTTAGACTGAGACCAAAGAGAATCTACACAGCTAAACACAAGTCTAGCCCCAGGATTAATATTACTAACACTCACGATCCTGGAAAGTGCTTTGAATTTCAACAGCAGCTTGAAGACGCTGTCAGCGTGTTGGATGTCTAGGTATCTGAGCTCGGGCTCACACAGGCAACAATAACTCCGTTAAATATAATATCTAACATTTATTGTATTTCAATATACAGTGCGTTGGCACAGTGGGTTTAACAAGCCCGCACTGAGTTGCATATCACAGAGGTTTAACATCATCACACAGTTTAACATCATCAAAAATTCTAAGCAAACTATCTAGCATATGTCTATGAACCCCAAATACACATGGGTCTAAACTATTGAGTCCCTCTAAGGCAGGCCCTGTTGCCTCTTCGATGTCCCGTCTCTCTCTGCCCATCCACACGTGTCGCAATCCGACACGGGTGGTAACTCTGTTCGAGTTCCTCGTGGACCCCGCAATAGGCGGGCCACATCAGTGTCCACGGGACAGTGGACTCACTGACCAGTCCTTCGAGAAGGTTCTGGAATACTCTGGCCTTCGAGGGTCTTACTTCTTTCCCTTGGGCGGGAGTTGTAGCCCTTGGCTAATATCTATTAACTAATGTTAGTTTACCGGATAATGTGGATAATGTGAGGCTGTGACAGACGCTTTCAATGATACATCAGAAAACTGTATAGTAAATGATAAATGGAGTAAACTTAAGGAAACTATTTATAAAACAGCGGTAGGGGTTTACGGCACTGTGGATCATAAGAGGCAGGACTGGTTTGCGGCAAACAGCCAGATACTGCAGCCCTTGATTGATAAAAAGAAGATAGCTCTCTTAAGAAACAAGGAAAGACC
This sequence comes from Cepaea hortensis, assembly GCA_963921405.1. Taxonomy (NCBI): domain Eukaryota; kingdom Metazoa; phylum Mollusca; class Gastropoda; order Stylommatophora; family Helicidae; genus Cepaea; species Cepaea hortensis. The sequence continues at coordinate 85,156,687 of OY992886.1, forward strand.
AACGCGTAACACTCTGAGTGAGCTGAAGCAAGCGAGGAAGGATGTACAAAAGGCTGCCAGGCAGTGTGCGAATGACTATTAGATCAGATCAAGTTATGTGAGTCCATTCAAATCGCAAGTGATAAGGGAAACATCAGAAGCATGTATGAAGGGATAAAGAAAACCTGTGGTCCAATGATCAAAAGAAGTGCACCGCTGAAAACCTTGACTGGAGAAATCATCACTGATAAGAAACAGCAGATGGATAGATGGGTCGAGCACTATTTAGAGCTTTACTCAAGTGAGACCAAGCTAGCGGATGATGCCCTCAACGCCATAGAGGCCCTGCCAACTCTTGACCACCTGGACACACTTCCCACTATAACAGAAGTTAAGTGTGCTATAAATGAGCTTGCATCTGGCAAGGCTCCAGGTAAGGATGGGATTCCAATAGAGGTAATCAGGAGTGGGCAAGACACACTCGCTCTACAGATCCACCAGCTAATAGAGCTATGCTGGCGAGAAGGACAAGTCCCACAGGATTTCAAAGATTCAAACATCATAACGCTGTACAAGAACAAGGGAGATCGGAGCGACTGTAACAACTATAGGGGTATCTCACTACTGTGTATTGTTGGGAAAGTATTTGCCAGAATTGTCCTGCACAGACTTCAAGTCCTGGGAGATCAAGTCTACCCTGAATCACAGTGCGGCTTCCGTCAGAACCGGTCTACCATTGATATGATATTCTCATTGCGACAGATGCAAGAAAAATGCCGGGAACAAAATCAGCCACTGTTTATTGCCTTCATCGACCTCACAAAGGCATTCGATTTGGTCAGCCGTGAGGGTCTGTTCAAAGCACTAAAGAAGATTGGTTGCCCACCAACTCTTCTGTCCATTGTGGAATCGTTTCACACAGGCATGAAGGGTATAATAAAGTTTGATGGCTCAACTTCAGAAGAGTTTGAAATCAAGAGTGGAGTAAAGCAAGGTTGTGTACTATCCCCCACCCTCTTTGGGATATACTTTTCACTTCTACTGAAATATGCCTTTCGTGATCAGGATGACGGTATATACATTCACTCACGCTCAGATGGTGGCCTCTATAATGCTCAGAGATTGAAGGCCAAGACCAAAATTAGCAGGGTACTAATCAGAGAGTTGCTTTTTACGGATGATGCTGCGATTACGACCCACTCTGAGGAAGAATTACAACATCTACTATCTGCATTCTCCAATGCTTGTTCTGAATTTGGTTTAACAATTAACAAAAAGAAGACACAGATTATGTCACAAGGTGCACATGGTGTACCGTCAATCTTTATTGACGACGCCGAACTGGAGATAGTAGACCATTTTACATATCTAGGATCAGAGGTAAATAGCAAATTATCCCTCGATCAGGAAATCAACATCAGAATTGGCAAGGCAGCAACAACAATGAACATGTTAGCAAAAAGAGTCTGGGAGAACAGAAAGCTTACTGCCAAAACAAAAGTCCTCGTCTACCAAGCCTGTGTCCTTAGTACTCTTCTTTATGGCAGTGAAACCTGGACAACTTACTCACGCCAAGAGAAACGTTTAAACAGCTTTCATATGCGGTGTCTGCGAAGAATACTTGGTATTAAGTGGCAAGACAAAATCACAAATACTGAAGTATTGGAAAGATCAGGCTGTGTGACGGTGTATTCCATGCTCAGTCTTCGTAGACTTAGATGGATAGGACACGTTAGGAGGATGGATGATGGTAGAATACCAAAGGACATCTTTTTTGGGGAATTACAGACGGGTAGGAGATCTCAGGGTCGGCCTCTACTACGATACAAAGATGTGTGTAAGCGGGACATGATTGATACAGGCATTGATAATGCACATTGGGAGCACGTCGCCGCTGAACGTGTTGTATGGAGGGCAACTGTCTGAAATGGAATAAAGACAAAGGAGAAAATGATTGCAGATAAAGCACACATAGAGCGTGAGAGACGTAAGATGGTGGAAGTGACCATGTTTTCACATGCACCTACTGTGGGCAAACATTTGCAGCAAGAATTGGCCTTACCAGCCACACTCGCCACCGCCATGGATCGTAGTTATTAAGCCTTTTTGAAGCACAATGTACCAAACTATCGTCTGTCAAGACGGAAAGGTGCCAATGTTCAAGATAGAAGTATTTACTGAACAGGAATATGTATTCCATTTCTAGTACAAATAGATGCATATTTTTTAAATAAATGAGTGTTGTATTGATATAATTTGTTTGTGATATTAAAATAATCTGTATTTAAAAATGGTAATTAATTAATTTTTAAACAGTTTATTTTTGTTTTTAGAGCTTTGTCCGAGAGCAAATTTTGCAAACTGTTGCCGTCATTTTGAAACGGGCCACACTAGACAAGAAAGGGAAAAGTTGTGATAGATTGTTTGAAGATGTCTCAACTCTCATTAGCAGTGGAAATATCACAATGGTAGGTAAAATGTATGACAGTGACTACTGTCAGCTGTTACTTTGTACATCTAGTCGGATAGCATGTAATAATACTAACATTTATCTACAGGCCTCTTGTTGCTAGATTGAGTTTGTATCAATTCACATTTATGCAAGGCATTAACCAGTTTTATACATAATTATGTGTGCTCTGTATTTGTAAATTGATAGTTTGAAACAATCAACAAAGCATTTGGATATAGAAGAAATTCTGACCTATTTGAGTCACAGTACAACAAATTGCTTTACTTACTACATCAACCATCAATATCAAATGGCCTGCCAGCTGGCGTAGGCGTTCATGTCTCTCCACAGGTCTCAGTCTTCCATGTACTATATTAACGTTAAAAGACATAACACTGTTATAAAAACCAAACTAACGGTTCAGGTTGAAGGCAAGCAAGCAAGAGGTAGACAACGATACAAGTAGGAAGATAACATCAAGAGATAGATGAATAGCAGTGTGACAGAATATACAATCGGGATGAGAGATAATTATCTCAAAACAGTCATAACATCTGATGGGAGATGTCTTAAAGAGATTAGAACAAGAATCGCCGTGGCGAAAGTAGCCTTTAGCAAGATGAAAAACACATTGACCAATAAAAAGATGTCAATTGAAACGAGAAAAAGTGTGTACTTTTGTTTGGATGTGAAGCTTGGACAATGAGCAGTCAAGCTGAAAAACATCTGATGGCTGTGGAAATGTGGTTTCTGAGGAGAATGCAAAGAATACCATGGACAGACAGAAAAACCAATGACCAAGTACTACAAGAAACAAATGAAAATTGTAAATTGACTAGAGAAATTAAACGTAGACAGCCAAAATTTGTTGGGCATGTTATGAGAAGAAATGAATTGGAGAACTTGGTGACAACTGGCAAGATCGAAGGGAACAGACCAAGGGGAAGACCGAGAAGTAAATACCTTGATGGCTTGACCACATGGCATGGTCAAGACAAGAACACTGAGCTGATCCATGACTCTAGTGATCGAGTGAAATGGCGAGTCATGACTGCCCACGTTTTCCAGCATGGCACATGATGGATGGATGGATGAAAGACAGACAGTGTTGGAGCCGACATTGCAGCCGACCTTTATTGTGGAGACGAAACCTGATTGATTATTACAAATTGTTAACCGGAAACGGACTGAGCACTCAGGACTGTTTTCTCATTTTGCTGGTAGCTAATGTACAACCTTCTAATCAGAAATGTTTCTTTTATATTCCAAAAGCAACTTGTGGCTTGCTCCATGTTGACCTCATTATTGAACGAATATTCATACACTAGTCGCACTAGTAGTGTTGGCTTAACTTGGGAATTCCACATCAAGTGCAAACGGGCATTTGAGGTTAGTATTTGTGTCAGCATGCACTGATGTTAATTATTATAGCTCATTTGTCTTTGTAACGTTCCTGAGAGTTTATCTGTCTTTCTGAAATCTGTACACGACAGTGTCATTCTGTTGTGCATTTATTAATTAAAGTTATTTCCTGTGCTCATTTCTTTAATCACAGATGATACAGGTGAATCCTAAAACACAATCTAAAATATGTATTTGCAAACATTTACTCATTCTAAAGCTAGTCCTCATCACCTATTGGGCCACTACTTTTCCACAGATGCCCCTTTAGTATTGCAAAGTTTCCTCATTCGGTAACCATTTTTCCCTGAATGATCTTGTGTTAGTGAGCTACTTTGACTTATAGTATGGATTACAAACAATTAGGTATATTTAGCTCCTGTGAAAAGCTGAGACATACTAAACTCAAACACAGTGTTCTTACCTTTACAATGGATTCCATACAGGTGAAACAGTGAAAATTATCCAAAACAAGAAACAATCAACAAATATATAATGATAAAGTAATAAAATAAAAAAAATAAGTATTATAGGACACCGATGTTTCGATTCTAAGAATCTTTTTCAAGGACAGGACAACACATATAAAGAAAAGACACAAAATGAAAACACAACTCCTCTGTTGGCGTACAAAAGGCACAAAAGTGGGGTTCAATATGGTTTTGAAAGGTACTCTATTACTACAAAGGTTGAGTACAGTTCAGCTGCCAAAGTGCTAGATTGGATATGTGTGGCCAAAGATGTGTAAACAGTCAGATCTGAATATATAGACGGAATACAGCAGAGTTATATGGTTGCATCCACAATAGTATTGATTTCCACTGGATGGATGCATCCCAGAGAGTTTATCAACTGGCTTTCAATTTTAAGCCTAATGAAGTTCTTAGAGAAGCAAAGCTTCAATGCAGTTACCCATACATCATCGACTCCATTATGATGCGATGAATTAAAATGGTTCAGAACAGGTTTGTCAGAGTTTTGAATAATATCTCTAAGGTGTTCCCTAAAGCGGTCGGAAGCCGTCTACCAGTCTGACTTTGACTTAGTTTCTTAACTCATCTCTTCATGGGTGTTACAGCTATTTCATGTCTCACCAACAAACCCATAATTTCCCCCCAGTTGCTCTAAGCACAACCCTGTATTGACCTCTACCCTCACAGTTATATACATCAGATCGGCCTAGAAGACCAGGTCAATGACAAAATCTCCAGTTTGAGGGAGATTCAAATGCATAACCACTGGACTGGCTATATATGTATACTCAAACAGTTATGTACATCATGGTCTATTGAAAGGATGTAATAAATACGAATCATGACAGTCATTGCTTACTGAGACAGAATACGTTTTTCTTTCTCTTTCCTTTGTGTTCAATCTTCTGTTCAAGACTTGTATCCTAGAGTGTAGAGAACAGTAAAAGAGCTTGCATATTTGTACATTTGACATAGTCAAGCATTCATCTTCTGCCAGACCAAGACATCAGTATAATCATCATCATTGAGTGCCTTGTTAGCTGACATGACATTCATTCTTGACAACTCCTGTCTTCAAGCTGAATATTTCAGTTCATGTACTGACATTTTTCTTTGACATGACATAAGACAGTCCAGAATCTTCTCTTGCCTTTAACTGTCTTTTCCATTAACTTTACCAATTGTTACAGTGTGTTCCTGTTTTTATCACCTCATGATCATGAAAATGCAGTATTAATATTTTCTAGTTGCTTTTCTAGTTTGCTAGTTGCTTTATTCAATCTTTTCATTGCCAGTAATTTACATACATTTTTGTACTGAGACCCTACACATTTATGTAGGACATAAAACATGAAAGGCAAGTCCGCATGGCCGAATGGATAAGAACGTGTGTTCTTAAACATCCGGTGTGCTGATGCCGAGGTAAACGGTTCAACCCCTACAGCGGACAGTTGGACTAAAATGTTTATCTGTCGTACTTGACTTGGGGATGTTAATTACAAGTACCTCTGAAGTCGAAGTGGGTTCGCCTGATGGCGGGGGACACTGTTAACCTTTTACAGGGCAGACGCTTGTCCGTTTTCTAGCCCTGAACGGGCAAGATTTTTTCAGGTTCGGTAAAATTTCGGGTCACGTTAGTAAAAACATCACAAATAAGGTGTTAGTCAACCGATTTTAATTAAATAAACAACACAATGAAGGGAAAAGCATGCAGAATATGTACTCACATGATTGTTGTCGGTAATCCATATATGAACACAAATATTTACGAAATACGGCATGTTGTTTGTGATTTTCCGTCATCTATGCAGCAATTTACAAACACATTTTCAGAATCATAATCACTTTCTTTAAAGTCCGACTCAGACTGCTAATGCAAAGTAACGCTTTGCACTGATATCTAGCGCCAATTAATAGTCAACTTCGTGCCCTTTAATGTCATTTAAATTGAACCTAGCGAAATCTCGGCTATCACTTGAAGAATCGCCAAAATTCATTTTGAAAAACAGCGTAAAAATCCCGAAAACTATCAAAAATTTTCTGTAAAAGTCCGTTCAAATTCATACTATCGCATTTACAAATGGCGGCCACGTTGTCAACCTGTCGGCGAAAGTGAAAGTAGCCATCGGAAGTGTCGGAAAGCCGAGAGATCGCGTTTTTACAATGCATAATAGTATAGGCCGGAATCGGCCGCTACGATCGTTTTATGTCATCGGCCGGAATTAGCCGCTGTGACCTGTAAAGGGTTAATAGGGAAAGCTAACCCATGCGTAAAATTCAGTCCATCACTACTATAAATAGTGTGCATGGACTACGCTTGAGTTCAGAGCGAGCGCCAAAAAAAAAAAACATGAAAGGTTAATAAAATGGAAGGTTATTCGCCCATGTATTACCTATGTCCTTTAGGGCAGAGAAGAATAACAACACTGTAACCTACTGTGCATGTAGTAGGAGGTGAAAAGCCGGCTCCATGGCGTAGGGGTTACAGACACAGTTCGAAATCACGCATACCCGAGTTCAAAACAAAGCTGTGGGCGATTTGGCAGCAGACCGACCACCTTACATTGGTTTTTTATGAAATGGTATGGGTGCCGGCCGTTCAGAAAGGAAAGACAAACTACTGAACGCAAACCTGCCTAGGTATCATGAACAGCCAAAAAATGCAGGGGTTGACTGCTACGTCCTGTAAAGGATATGCAAAAACTTTAGGAGGTGAATTAGGAGGGTTGGTTTGATACTGGCGACCCCCATCTCATAGACAAGTTTTCAACCAGTCAATCCTTGTTAGTCACCTCTTACGACATGCATGTAGGTTACAGTTTTACTTTTCTTTGCTTCCTTTAGTTTCCCTTATAATACACAGGTGGGATATTGATTCGCATTCATAAAAGATATGGGAAAGAAGTAGAAATCACTTCCAAGGTACCCCAGCCATTGATCTTTCAGTATTCTCATCTTCTTCTTTCGTTTGCTTGAAATGTGTATATCTGCGATGTTGTCTCTGTATGAATTTCACTTTTTTTTTATTCACTCATTGGTCCGTAGAGTTTTATCTTCCACTGTTGTTTCTCTAGGCAAGAAGTTTTGCCTAGACTGTCATATTTTGGGCAGTCTTGGAGTATGTGATCTGCTGTGTATTTTCATCTTAAAAATAGGCCTCTTTCCATGCCTTGAGGCATGTTGTGTACATGGAGTCAGCCCTATGTTTTTAGAACAGAGGGAACTTGATGGATAATGTGGTCCATATCATGCCAACCACTTTTACTTCCAGGGAAAATGTCGGGTACCCAGCGTAGACTAAGTCGGCCTGGAAGACTAGGTCAATGAAAAAATCCCTGCTTTAAGGGAGATTCAAATTAATGACCACTGGACAGGCTGGCAAGTGTGCTAGCTACTGCGCTACTATGGGCTTGCATATTGTTAATTGAATTTGTCCATGTTTAGAAGTGTAAATATGAAAAGAAATGTTCTTGAATTCCCATGTATGTGTTTAATTTACAGCAGTCAGACTTGAAAGGGGTGTTTATGTTTTAGATGTTAATGAAGTGAAAATATGAAAAGAAATGTTCTTGAATTCCCATATCTGTGTTTAAATTACAGCAGTCAGACTTGAAATGGGTATTTTATGTTTTAGATGTCAGTGAAGTGAAAATAAGAAATGTTCTTGAATTCCCATATGTGTGTTTAATTTACAGCAGTCAGACTTGAAACGAGTGTTTATGTTTTCACTGCAAGTGCTCAGTGAAATTGAAACACAGCCTAGTCCTTTGAGCAGGGAGGCCACAGCTTTCTTAAACCGCATCTTGTGCATTGCTGAACAAGTCCTCAGCTGGGAGTTTACACTTCGGGGAGGTTTGTAATGACTGATAATTTTCTTCATTCGCAAAGAGGCATGTCAATATTTTTTCCTAACGTGATCCAAGTTGCACCGAAAAGAGAGGAACGCAGGGGCCAATTCATGCCAAGTCCTGTGTATACTTTTTTTTAAATGTTGCAGCTGAAGTTGTCTACAGTATGAAGTAGCCAGTCTCATGCCAACCCTGCTTAGTCACTTCTTCCGACAAACATGATATGCCAAGCCTCCTTAGTCACTTCTTATGAAAAACATGATAAGCCTACCCTCTTTAATCACTTCTTATGACAAACACGATAAGCCAAGCCTGCTTAGTCACTTATGACAAACACGATAAGCCAACCCTGCTTAGTCACTTCTTAAACAAACATTTTAAGCCATCCCTGCTTAGTCACTTCTTCCGACAAATATGATATGCCAAGCCTCCTTAGTCACTTCTTATGAAAAACATGATAAGCCTACCCTCTTTAATCACTTCTTATGACAAACACGATAAGCCTACCCTCCTTAGTCACTTCTTATGACAAACATTTTAAGCCATCCCTGCTTAGTCACTTCTTCCGACAAACATGATAAGCCATCCCTGCTTAGTCACTTCTTCTGACAAACATGATAAGCCAGCCCTGCTTAGTCACTTCTTAAACAAACATTTTAAGCCATCCCTGCTTAGTCACTTTTTCCGACAAACATGATAAGCCATCCCTGCTTAGTCACTTCTTCCGACAAACATGATAAGCCAACCCTGCTTAGTCACTTCTTACGACAAACATAAGTTACAGTATAGTTATTCTTTGTTTTCTAATAAATCCTAGTAACTCTGCGAATGGGACATGGTGACTCTATTTTGTCCTTACCGGCTCAAAAAATCTCTTGATGCCCATCTTACGAGGTTGTGCTGGCTCCAAAGCTGTAATGGACAGAAAACAAATCCTGCCGTTACTGTAGAATGAATCCCTGTGTTAGTAAGGCAGTACAGCATCCACTACACTACAAATAGTTCAGATACAAACCTTGAAAGAAGGGTTATTTACTCATGATAAAAAAATGTTATGTCCGTGGATTTTCAGATCTTTTGTGTGAACTGAGGATTCTACTTTCAGTTCTGAAGCAAACTTTAGTGCTATAGACTGAACAAATGAGGACTTTGGTGATCTTCTTCTTCTTCGGCATTCATCCGGAGTTTTTTTCCAGACGTGATTGTGTTGTGCCTGTTTACAGCAGAGCTGCGTTCTTTCGCCTTTAGGCCGACACATCCGACCTCTGCGGGCATTTGTTGACCGGGTTAACCTTCCCGGCGGACTTTGGTGATGAAAAGTTAGCTGAAAGTGTCTCTTGTAGCTCACAAAACACACATTTTTTGAGAGTATATGTTATTTTGGCGAAGGGCTTACGGATGCGATTCGTGAGCCCGCTTATCCGAGTTCGAAACACAGCTGCAACTGCTTTGGCAGCAGACTGCGTTGTGCTGGGTTTTAATGTGTTGTTATGAGAGCCGGTCGTTCAGAAAGCAATGGCAAACTACTGAACGTAAACGTGCCAAGACATCAACAACAGCAGTAAAATGCTGGTGTTGACAGCGTTGTCCTGTAAATAGGATATGGAAAAAAAAATGTTATTTATGAAAAATGAAATGCCGAAAGATTTACTTTGCTTGTGCAAATATTGTATTTTTAGTAGAGACATGGACAATGAAAAAAGCAGCTGTATGACAAAATTTGTTTTTTAAATATGGCTATACAGTAGAATAGGCGTTGCTTCGTTGTTATAGACGAATATAAGCAAAGCAGTTCTAGAAAATTTACGAATGAATAAAACATTTACGAACAAAGCCATAGTTGATTATTAATTCATTGCAGAATTCTAGTGCTGATGGTTATAAATGTGATTTGTTGTGTATGTCTGTTTTTTCTTCTTCTGTGGAATGACATATTTCTGTTTATTATATCATGACTGGATATTTTATTTTATGCTTAATGTGACCAAAGTTAGTCAGGTAATATATTCTGGAAATATGAAGTTAACACAACACCATGATAACTATAATGATGTGAAGAATGGCTGCAACTATGCATTATATTATGAGAGGTATATTAGAACTCTTGAACGTTCACAGATGATATATTTACTTTGTCAAAAACATGTTTGTTTCAGTGAGAATGCATACTCATGCTTTCAATGAAAACCCAAATGCGGCCCTGAAACCACCAGAGAGTTGGAGAGATGTCTTGCTAGATAAGAACACACTGTCCTTATTTTTTAGGGTATGTAAACTTAACCAGTACATATACATTTGTTTACTTTTTCAGACAATTTTGATCTGTGTTCATATTTCAGCACAAGTTGCTGCCCTAAGTAAATGAAAGGATTTCATCCATGTTTTGTTGTTATGAAAGGTACAGGTAATCATATAAAGAGTACATTTTTATGAAGAATTTAATCCATTGAACCCTAAAATTTTACACCTGGTCTCCTCATCATTATCACTAACAGCTAGTCCAGCAGCATAGAAGGCTACCAAATAAATCAAGAATTATGAAGCAGACAGGCTGAAAAACATCTGATGGCTGTGAAAATGTGGTTTCTGAGGGAAATGCAAAGAATACCATGGACAGTCAGAAAAACCAATAACCAATTCCTACAAGAAACAAATGAAAACCGTAAACTGATTAGAGAAATTAGACATAGAAAGTCAGTTTATTTGACACGTTATGAGAAGAAATAAATTGGAGAACTTGGCGACAACTGGTAAGATTGAGGGGAAGAGAACTAGGGGAAGGCAAAGAAGTAAATACCTGGATGGCATGGCCACACGGTCGAGACAAGAACACTGAGCTGATCCACGATTCTGGTGATCGCGTGAGATGGCGAAACATGAACGCTTATGCTTATTATATGATGATGATGATCAAGTGACCAGTCCCAGAAAAAGAACGAATCAGGTACAGGAAGTGACAAATGACAAATTACAAGCTATGCCAGTTTATTCCAAATAAAGAAATAAATACAACTTTATGAAGAATAATGTTACATCTTGTGAGTAACAAAGCTCACAAAGTGGATGAGTTAGCAAAACTAGATACTATGACAAATCATGTGTTCAGTTCTGCTAAGTCTCTCTGGAAATAACAGTGATGGAAGGCAAGGTTCCAGCATAAAGATGGACACAAGACATTGGCCATGAACATTTTCGTGAGACAGGAGGATTGGGAAATGATGCAGGATCTTTTCGGTTGCTGTGATGAGAGTGACATTCTGCTAAGGACCTTCTTCAACATAATGGTGATGTCAAGTTGACTGAAATCATAATCTTCAAAATTTCCCCCCCCCCCCCCCCCCCTCCCCCCTCCCGCTTGCTTTCAACATGAGCCTAGTTCGCACTGGACTGATTTTTGTGTGTGTGTGGGCTAGCTTCCCCTATTACCAGTGTCAATCACCATCAGAGGAATCCACTCCAACTTTTGAAGTATTTATAATTTACGTCCCCAAGTCAAGGACGAGAAGTCAACAGTTTTGGCCAACTGACCGATGTAAGGGTTGAACCCCTTCCTCGCCATCAGTACACCGGAAGTTAAGAGAAAATGCTCTTATCTATTCCTTCTTATCATGCCAGTCCTCTCATGTACATTCCTTTAGGCACAGAAAACTGGAAATATTTACACCAAAATTCAGTTTTCACTTTTCTAAATCATCTATGCTTGTTGGAAGTATTTGGAAAATCACTGAAAATGTTGCTAAATATTTATATACACAAACCATGAATGTTATTGCTTGTGGTGCTTCGTCTTCTTCCTCATTCCTCTTTCGAGGACAGTGCTTCACACATAGAGGCCAATGTGTCCAATTTCAGCATACATTTGTGTACGGATTACTTTCTCTTGATAGATTCCATTCAAAATAACAGGTTGGTTTTATTTTCCTAACAACTGTTACCAGAGTCTTATCTTTGTAATTTTCAACTTCTGTAGCATTTATTTACATGCATAACTTGCACACAGGACCTTTTGTTTTTTATTTTTATCTGAGAAGGCTATGTATCTGACTTCACTACCCAAGTGATCATGGGGACATGTGATACCATTAGAAACCGGTGGTATTTGTAAACATGCGGGCACTATGCTGGGATTTGAACCTGGTAAGCTTCTGAGCCTGGAGGGAAAATTATAAAATGTATATTTTTAAAATATGGCTGTACAGTAGAGTAGACAAGTACAAGCAAAGAAGCCCTAGAAATGTTAACAAATGAAGAAAACATTTACAAAAGAGGCCATAAAGATGATTATTAATTAATGGCAGAATTCTGGTGCAGGTAGCTATAAATGTGATTTGCTGTTTTTGTCTATTATTTTTTTTATTTCTTAAGTAATGTTGTGTTTCTGTTTATTATATTATGACTGGATATTCCATTTTATGCTTACCAAACTCAGGTTCTGTGTCTGCTTTTCAGATCCACCAGAAGGCAAGATTTAACAGTGACATGGCTCATCACTCCATGCAGTGCCTTGTACAGCTGGCCTCTTTAAATGGCATTATATTTAGTAAAGACGATCAGTCACAGTATTTGACACATTATATTGAGGGCCTTCTTCATATGCTTTCCCAGTACGTGAGTGTTTTCACATGTTAGCTTTCAGTGCCCCTAGATGCATTGCCACCATATGCTTTCCCAGTACGTGAGTGTTTTAACATGTTGTTAGCTTTCAGTACCCCTAGATGCATTGCCACCAATTAGTTTGCTGTTGAGGAAATACACAAATGAGGACTGTAAACTGATTAGAGAAATTAGATGTAGTCATACTATTTTAGGCACATTATGAGAAGAAATAAACTAAAGAACTTGGTGACAGCTGGCAAGATTGAAGAGAAGAGAATAAGAGGAAGGCAGAGAAGTGAATATCTGGATGGTTTGACTAAGCATGGTTGAGACAAAAACACAGCTGATCCATGACTCTGGTGATCATGTAAGATGGGAAACAAGATGACCCACTCTTATCGGCATAACACTTGATGAGGATCTGTCTTTAAAATGTATCATCCAAGTAAATGGGAAAATTATTAAAGAGGTGAATTGATATCGCTGTTGGAACAGTCTTAACATCTGATGGAAGATGTCTTGTAGAGATTAGAACAAAAATCACATGGGGAAAAGTAGCCTTCTGCGAGATGGAAAATATACTCGCACATAAAGAGCTGTCATTTGCAGAGGGAGAAAGTGTTAATGTGCTATATAGAAAGATAAAAAAGATTGGCAATAAGCAGACAAGATGAGAAACATATAATTAGCAATGGAAATGTGGTTTCCCGAGAAAAATGTAAAGAATATCATCGATAGACAGAAAAACAAACAAGACAATCCTTCAGGACACAAATTAAAACCATAAACTGATTAGAGAAATCAGGATTTTTTTGGGCACATTATGAGGAGAAATAAACTTGAAAATTCAGTGATAACTGGCAAACTTAATGGGAAACAATCTCAGGGAAGACAGAGATACATACATGGATGGTTTGGCCACATCACATAATTGGGACAAGAACACAGCTTTGATCCAGGACTCTGGTGATAATTGCTGTTTTAACCCTTTCTCGTGATTGTTCTTTGTAACTCAGAATCTGTGTTCCCCAGGAAGTTTAACCCGGTTAACAAATGCTCAAAGAAGTCGGGTGTGTTGGCCTAAAGGCGCAAATAAACAGGCACAAAGCAAAAACGTCATGAGTGAGAGTGGAATGTCCTTTGAAACACCCGGGAAAGTTAACCCAGTCAACAAACGCTCGCAGAAGTCGGATGTGTCAGCCTACAGGCGCAAGTAAACAGGCACAACGCAATTAGTCTGAAAAAACATTCCAGATAAACACAGAAGAAGAGAAAGAATCTGTGTTCTAAGTTTTATAAAGTTGAGATAACTTGTGGAAGTTTAGAAAGAGAAATCTTCACATCAAGAGCATCTCACACAAGTCTTGAATGGAGGAGAGACATGTTAAGAAATTTCATATCAAACTTGTGACTGAATAACCTAACAATATATAACATGAAATGCACATGTTCTTTTCCCATTGATATTTCAAAGTGTTGGTGAATCTGTAAGCAGGCATGCACACACAGTGATCAACCCACACACGCAACTTTTGAGTTATCATAAAATTTCTTGTTATTTATACATATATTATTTGTTTCATCATGTTTCATCTTGTACTCAGCATAAATTTTTACAGCGTGTTGTTAAGTTCAGCCTTTTGAAGGCACTTTCACATTGTGAAAGTAGACATGCAATTAACATTGAAATTCTGCTAGAATACCTTTATCAACTATGTGTTCGAACAGATGAAACTGGTCTGCCCTATTCCTAAATGTTATATAATACAGTGTCTGAATGGTTTATATACAAGTATTACGCCAGGTTATTAATGTGCTGAATTTCTTTTATTTTTCAGCATTGACCTGCAAGAGCATGAAAACTTTGGCGTTGCTTCCATTTTCAAAAACCTGCTACTTATGTTTACTGTACAGAACTTCAACAGCATTGATGCCTTTTTGTTTAAGTCCTTTATCCAGACATTCACATCTCTCACGTGTACTGTAGGCAGACTGGCAGCTCAAGAAGAATCAGTTAGTATAACTTTTTCAAACTTTTAAATCATACGATGACATTTAATATTTTCTCCAGCTGTAGTTTATTTTTAACGTGTTTAATAATGCATTTAGTTAGTTATCTTTTTCATAAAGCAGTAGGCTTATCATAGTTCATATACTTGCCAGTGAAGAACAGTTAGGTACACATACTTGCCAATGAAAAACAGTTGAGCACACAATTAAAGTCAGGTACACATACTTGCCAGTGAAAAACAGTTGAGTACACAATTAAAGTCAGGTACACATACCTGCCAGTGAAGAACGGTTCAGTACACAATTAACCCTTTACAGGGCAGAGCGGCCGATCGCTTAAACGAGCGGATCGCCCGTTTACGTCCGATACTATTATGCACTGTAAAAACGCGATCTCTCGGCTTTCCGACACTTCCGGCGGCTACTTTCGCTTTTGCCAACAGCTTGACAACGTGGCCGCCATTTGTAAACGCGCTATTATGAATTTGAACGGACTTTTACGGACTTTTTTTGATAGTTTTCGGGATTTTTACTCTGTTTTTCAAAATGGATTTCGGCGATTCTTCAAGTGATAGCCGAGATTTGGCTAGGTTCAATTTAAATGACATTAAAGGGCACGAAGTTGACTATTAATTGGAGCTAGATATCAGTGCAAAGCGTTACTTTGCATTAGCAGTCGTGAGTCGAAAAAGAAAGTGATTATGATTCTGAAAATGTGTTTGTAAATTGCTGTATAGATGACGGAAAATCACAAACAACATGCTGTATTTCGTAAATATTTGTGTTCATATATGGATTACCAACAACAATCACGCGAGTAACATATTCTGCATGCTTTTCCCTTCATTGTGTTGTTTATTTAACTAAAATCGGTTGACTAACACCTTATTTGTGATGTTTTTACTAACGCGACCCGAAATTTTACCAAACCTGAAAAAATCTTGCCCATTCAGGGCTAAAAAACGGACAAGCGTCTGCCCTGTAAAGCAAGTCAGGTCACATACTTGCCAGTGAAGAACTGTTCAGTACACAATTAAAGTCAGGTACACATACTTGCCAGTGAAGAACTGTTCAGTACACTATTAAAGTCAGGTACACATACTTGCCAGTGAAAAACAGTTGAGTACACAATTAAAGTCAGGTACACATACTTGCCAGTGAAAAACAGTTGAGTACACAATTAAAGTCAGGTACACATACTTGCCAGTGAAGAACTGTTCAGTACACAATTAAAGTCAGGTACACATACTTGCCAGTGAAGAACTGTTCAGTACACAATTAAAGTCAGGTACACATACTTGCCAGTGAAGAACTTGTGTACACAGTTAAACTTTGTTAGGTACACATACTTGCCAGTGAAGAACTTGTGTACACAGTTAAACTTGGTTAGGTACACATACTTGCCAGTGTAGAACTGTTGTGTACACAGTGAAACTTGGTCAGGTACACATACTTGCCAGTGAACTGTTGTGTACACAAACTCACTCAGGTACACATACTTGCCAATGAAGAACTGCTCAGTACACAGTTAAAGGCGTTAGCTACACGTTCTGGTGACACTTTCACTTCTTTCTTTCAGATACATAAAGATGACACAGTCTTCATGGAGTCTTATGAAAAACTTCTGGAGTCGTGGGCATGCTTTACAAAGGATATCAGTTCCCTTCCTCCAGGAACCCTCATGACTCCCGCCACAGAGATTTTTAATTCTTACATGCAGTGCCATCTATCGGCACCTGATGGCATACGTGGTTTGGTGAGTGAAAGACAAATTTTATTATTATTATGTTTAATTATAAATATCTCTCCACAATACTCCAGAAAGTAAAAATATATTTCAAAGATGGATGGTTCATTCGTTCGTTCGTTCGTTCCATCCATCTTTGCAATATATTTTTACTTTCTGTTAAAGTATTGCCATTTCTAAAAATGTAGATAAGCAGATGACAGTCTTTCTCTGAAATAGTGCTAAGGATTAAAACTTATAAAAATTGTAAACGAAGAATGTGTAATTATATTGTTGATCTTATGTCCTCCAATGGCGATTCCTCTCATGTCTATAACATTTTAAATTTCTTCACTATATATAGAAAAAAAGATTCAGGCCTCTGTTAAGTTCATTCGTAGAAACATTTTTAGGATACTTAGAATCAAGGAGACAAACTACTGACACTGTTCAAGATTTGAACAACGTAGAAAAATGGCACATAATTAGCTGTCTGTCCTGGAAATTGAACGAGTTTATCATTTTTGTAGCAGATCCTTTGTAGAACTTGGCTCTTATCACAGCCTGCCAGAAAGACTCTATATCTTTTGCCTGATCCCCTGCCACATGCATTTTGATACTCAAGATGTCTTTGGTATCCTGTGTCCATCTTCGTGCTGGTCAACTGGTGCCTCTTCTACCAGGAACCATGTCTTCAATCACTGTTTTTTTTTCCAAACAACTGTGACTTTTAATGACAAAATATGTGGCAATATGACAGACAGTAGTTTGTAAACTGGAGTTATACCTCTCCATAACACAAAGCCTTGGCTGAATTTAGAGACCATGTGTTGCCCATACAGGATGATACCTCTCTTGGCCTGTCTAGTTTACTCCAGAGGAAAGGTAACACCAATACATCTGGAACAAGTTGCAGAAGCTGCCGGATCAGCAAAGCAATACTCTTAACTGTCCGCCTGTCAGAGCTTCCATCCTAGACCAGTTGCCGACTGCCTTGACTCAACTCCCGCAATAATTAAATGGAAAGTTAACTTAAAGCTCTTGGCTCAATTAATAGTGAGAAACTTAAAGTCTCAGCTCAAACGTCGAAATGTAACGCGATGAAGTAACTGACGCCTCCAAATGAAAGTGCTCACACACGTTTTATTAGTGTGCTAGATAATTACAAAGGTTTCATCCAGACAGTAAATTGCCCTTCTACCACAGGGACGGGATTTACAAAAACATCTGCGACTATATCCCTATGCTATCCGACTTTACCTTGGAGCGCAGCCTATCTCGCCATTCCAATTTCAGCCGCTGTCTAGGTATTCTGTGCTTTCGGGTCTTCTAATCGATATTGATCATTTCCTCGTTAGACTAATCCTCCTCATGATAATTCCCAGTCCAGCTTCGCACTCCTCACAACCATGATCTCCAAACAAACACGGGCTCCACGAAAATATGTCCATGCCTCAGACGAATCACACAAGGTCTCCTTCTGTTGTTGTCTGACGTAGTCAGTTCCTAAGCTTCCCTTAGTTTTTCCGTGTTCGTTGTTTATTTTGGTACGTCCTTCTGGATCATTATGGATAGTCCCTTTTTTCCTTTCACTTATTTCTTACTGGTGCATACCCGTCATATGGCACCGACTAAGGCTTAGGACCGGGTCTGCCCTGCCATGCCATTTAGACTTTAGGGTGCATTTCCTCGCACTAGGGTAAGGCTTGTACCTTCCCAATTGCACTCCTCTGTCTGAAGCCATTGACCCAATGTGGGCTGTCGGGTTTGGTGAGTGCTGCTCAACATTCAGCGCTAACAGAAAACAGGTAGTATAGACTACTGTCATACAGTAGCTCAGTCATATCTGACTAAGACCTGACATCATCATATTTGGCAATACACTTATTTTAAAAATATTTGCACATAAAGGAAAGAGGTCTGTAATATTAAAATATTTGCTGGCTGTGACAAGAAAATATTACTTATTATATCCCAAGTATTATAAAACAAATACAGTGGAGCCTCGCTTAACGAGCATAATTCATTCCACAACCTTACCCGTAAAGCGAAACACTCGTTAAGCGAAACAGTTTTTCCCATACAAATTAATGTAAAATACGATAATGCATTCCATGCCGAAAAAATACTCAAAATATTTTGTATAACGTTTATTCAATGTGATTCATATTCCTCTTCCATCGCGGAATGAACAAACCTGGAATGAGAATTCAATTTGTAGAAAAAAAAAAATTGAAATAATTAATTTACGATTTATAATACATATCTAATTCTTTTTTACTAGAAAGCTGTCTAGAGAAATTTGTTTTTGCCGACGCTTCAGAATTTGGTGGAATGCGACACAGCATTATCATTAAATAAATTAGTAGCTCTCATAGCCACTGCCTTATTAGGGTGATGGTTCTCAATTTACGATGCAACAGTTTCCCATGCTTTCAGAATTTCTCTTATTGTGCCAGAAGATTGTTGGTTTGCTGTTACCTTCTCCTCCTCCTCGGACAAACTCTCCTCCACAACTTCTTGCTGTGAAACACAATGTAATTCCATAAGCTCTTTGGTGGTCAGCTCTTGGCTATGCTCTTCCACAAGCTCATCGATATCTTTGTTATCCACCTCCAGTCCTATGATCTTGGCCAAAGACACAATCTCGTTGACTAAAGGCTCCACAGGTACTGTCTCAAACCCCTTAAAGTCACATTCGACAACGCTCTCCGGCCAAAGCTTCTTCCAAGCAGAAGTGAGGGGTCTCTTGGTAACCCCTTCCCACGCCTTTTCGATCATCTTGAGGCAGGCAACGATGTGGAAGTGATATTTCCAAAACTCTCTGAGAGTGAGATTGGTCCCTTCAGTCACCTCAAAACAAAGCTCGAAGAGCGCTTTAGTGTAGAGCTTCTTAAAGTGAGAAATAATCTGCTGGTCCGTAGGCTGGAGTAATGGAGTAGTGTTGGGAAGCAGAAACTGGATCTTGATGAATTTAAATTCTTCAAGAAAGTCATCTTGTAGTCCTGGAGGATGGGCAGGAGTGTTGTCCATAACAAGCAAGATTTGGAGTGGTAGATTCATCTCAAGCAAATATTTTTTCACGGAAGGACCAAACACTTCATTGATCCAATCAGTTAAAAGGTCAAGTGTCACCCAAGCCTTGTTGTTGGACCTCCACATCACATTTAGCCTGCTCTTCTGGACGTTACAGTTCTTGAAGGCTGATGGAGTTTCTGAATGGTAAACAAGCAGCGGTTTAATTTTGAAATCGGCGCTTGCATTGGCACAAAATAGCAGCGTGAGACGGTCTTTCATTGGCTTGTGGCCAGGTAATGCATTCTCCTCTGCTGTTATATAGGTTCGCTACGGCATCTTTTTCCAAAAGAGACTCGTTTCGTCACAGTTGAAAACCACCCTTGTCTTCCGACCCTCGCTTGCGCAAAATCTGGGACTTCCCCTCCCCGCGTCACTCGTTATGCGAAATGTCGCTCGTTCAGCGAGTCATTTTTTTTACAATTTATTTTGCTCGTTATGCGAATTACTCGTTATGCGAGGTGCTCGTTAAGCGAGGTTCCACTGTATATACATGATATAGACAGAATTTGACTTGGGATTTCAGGTCCATCCAACCTAAAAGGTTACCAAGAATGTCTGGGCAAGTAAAGATGGCCGGAGTGATACTGACCATACCACCCACTGAGTGCTGATTGGTCTATACAAATATGAGTATAGCACCATATACTGAGCACTTTATAGCATGCAAAAAGGTCCTTTAATTATTTACTTTTATGGATAAACTTCGGAGACAGAAGCTGTCTAGTAAAGTTTAGGGATGGATACCAGATGCACCAGCAAATATGCTGATACCAAGGGTAATACTCTACAATAGCTAATGCACCACAAAAGATTGGCTGACTCTACAAATAAGGAATGCACCACAAAAAATAGGGTAGGTCAGCATGGTTGAATGGATAAGAACGTGTGTTCTTAAACATCCAGTGTGCTGATGCCGGGGTAAGGGGTTCAACCTCTACACCAGACAGTTGGACTAAAATGTTGACCTTTCGTCCTTGACTTGGGGATGTTAATTACGAGTACATCTGAAGTCGGAGTGGGTTCGCCTGATGGCGAGGGACACTGTTAATAGATAAAGCTAATCCACACGCAAAATCCAGTCCCGCTCTACTAGAAGTAGTGTGTATGGATTACGCTTCCCAGGAAGGTTAACCCGGTCAACAAATGCCCTCAGAAGTCAGATGTGTCGGCCTAACGGCGCAAGAACACAGCTCTTCTGTAAACAGGCACAACGCAATCACGTCCGAAAAAAAAACTCCGGATGAATGCAGCAGAAGAAGATGAAGAAGATTACGCTTGAGTTCAAAGCGAGTGAGCGCAAAAAAACAACAACAACAACAACAACTAAAGATAGACTGACTATACATCTAATGAATGGATAACAAAAGATAGGCTGACTAGTCATCTAATGAATGGATAACAAAAGATAGGCTGACTATACATCTAATGATTGGATAACAGCTGACTATACATCTAATGAATGGATAACAAAAGATAGGCTGATTCTACAACTAATGAATGGTCCACAAAAGATTGGCTGACTCTGTAACTAAATGAATTGACCATAAACGATTGGCTGACTCTACAACTAATGAATGGACCACAAAAGATTGGCTGACTCTACAACTAATGAATGGACCACAAAAGATTGGCTGACTCTACAACTAATGAATGGACCACAAAAGATTGGCTGACTCTACAACTAATGAATGGACCATAAAAGATTGGCTGACTCTACAACTAATGAATGGACCACAAAAGATTGGCTGACTCTACAACTAAATGAATTGACCATAAACGATTGGCTGATTCTACAACTAAATGAATTGACCATGACAGATTGGCTGACTCTACAACTAATGAATGGACCATAACAAATTGGCTGACTCTACAACTAATGAATGGACCACAGAAGATTGTCTGATTCTACAACTAAATGAATTGACCATAAACGATTGGGTGACTCTACAACTAAATGAATTGACCATAAACGATTGGCTGACTCTACAACTAAATGAATTGACCATAACAGATTGGCTGACTCTACAACTAAATGAATTGACCATAAACGATTGGCTGACTCTACAACTAAATGAATTGACCATAAACGATTGGCTGACTCTACAACTAAATGAATTGACCATAAACGATTGGCTGATTCTACAACTAAATGAATTGACCATAACAGATTGGCTGACTCTACAGCTAATGAATGGACCACAAAAGATTGGCTGACTCTACAACTAATGAATGGACCACAAAAGATTGGCTGACTCTACAACTAATGAATGGACCATAAAAGATTGGCTGACTCTACAACTAATGAATGGACCACAAAAGATTGGCTGACTCTACAACTAAATGAATTGACCATAAACGATTGGCTGATTCTACAACTAAATGAATTGACCATGACAGATTGGCTGACTCTACAACTAATGAATGGACCATAACAAATTGGCTGACTCTACAACTAAATGAATTGACCATAAACGATTGGCTGACTCTACAACTAAATGAATTGACCATAAACGATTGGCTGACTCTACAACTAAATGAATTGACCATAAACGATTGGCTGATTCTACAACTAAATGAATTGACCATAACAGATTGGCTGACTCTACAGCTAATGAATGGACCACAAAAGATTGGCTGACTCTACAACTAATGAATGGACCACAAAAGATTGGCTGACTCTACAACTAATGAATGGACCATAAAAGATTGGCTGACTCTACAACTAATGAATGGACCACAAAAGATTGGCTGACTCTACAACTAAATGAATTGACCATAAACGATTGGCTGATTCTACAACTAAATGAATTGACCATGACAGATTGGCTGACTCTACAACTAATGAATGGACCATAACAAATTGGCTGACTCTACAACTAATGAATGGACCACAGAAGATTGTCTGATTCTACAACTAAATGAATTGACCATAAACGATTGGGTGACTCTACAACTAAATGAATTGACCATAAACGATTGGCTGACTCTACAACTAAATGAATTGACCATAACAGATTGGCTGACTCTACAACTAAATGAATTGACCATAAACGATTGGCTGACTCTACAACTAAATGAATTGACCATAAACGATTGGCTGACTCTACAACTAAATGAATTGACCATAAACGATTGGCTGATTCTACAACTAAATGAATTGACCATAACAGATTGGCTGACTCTACAGCTAATGAATGGACCACAAAAGATTGGCTGACTCTACAACTAATGAATGGACCACAAAAGATTGGCTGACTCTACAACTAATGAATGGACCATAAAAGATTGGCTGACTCTACAACTAATGAATGGACCACAAAAGATTGGCTGACTCTACAACTAAATGAATTGACCATAAACGATTGGCTGATTCTACAACTAAATGAATTGACCATGACAGATTGGCTGACTCTACAACTAATGAATGGACCATAACAAATTGGCTGACTCTACAACTAAATGAATTGACCATAAACGATTGGCTGACTCTACAACTAAATGAATTGACCATAAACGATTGGCTGACTCTACAACTAAATGAATTGACCATAAACGATTGGCTGATTCTACAACTAAATGAATTGACCATAACAGATTGGCTGACTCTACAGCTAATGAATGGACCACAAAAGATTGGCTGACTCTACAACTAATGAATGGTGCCTTGATGCATAACGTCGCTCGTTAATACAAATTAACAATCTTTAAAGTTCTTACCTCAAATTCATGAACTTGAAACGAACAGAAAACTGACGGCAGTCATGTTTAACAGATTTTAGGCATTTATTAATGCACTGCAGAGAGTCATAATTGGGATCAACTAATCTCAAGAAAATAAACTGTTGCGTTTATGTATATATCTTCTAATCAGTTTCCCGATTCCCCTCCGTTAACCTTGACGCTCAGTCCTTTCGATTCATCATTGAGTCGTCCTTTCTTCCTGAAGATAGTCTAGGTTGATCCTGGCCCGGTATATTAATTATATGAATTCTCATCCACAGATCGTCCCTATCCTTTTCCTGTTCACTTGCCGAATCTTTGCAACCATCGCTTCATCCAGATCGAATTTCACACGGAGCTCTCCAAATACACAGCCACTTGTTGTCGTAGTCTGATGGCGTCCCCGTTGTTATGTTATGACGTTTTTATGTTCCTATTGGTTTCTCCTTTTTGTCTGTCCACTTTAGTGTTCAACTGGGAAAACCCTTATTTTTCCTTTTGGTGGCGCATGCTGTCATGGCAAATGGACCACAAAAGATTGTCTGATTCTACAACTAAATGAATTGACCATAAACGATTGGCTGATTCTACAACTAAATGAATTGACCATAAAAGATTGGCTGACTCTACAACTAATGAATGGTCCACAAAAGATTGTCTGATTCTACAACTAAATGAATTGACCATATGTCTGATTCTACAACTAAATGACTTGACCATAAACGATTGGCTGATTCTACAACTAAATGAATTGACCATAAACGATTGGCTGACTCTACAACTAATGAATGGACCACAAAAGATTGGCTGACTCTACAACTAATGAATGGACCATAAAAGATTGGCTGACTCTACAACTAATGAATGGACCACAAAAGATTGGCTGACTCTACAACTAATGAATGGACCACAAAAGATTGGCTGACTCTACAACTAATGAATGGACCACAAAAGATTGGCTGACTCTACAACTAATGAATGGACCACAAAAGATTGTCTGATTCTACAACTAAATGAATTGACCATAAACGATTGGCTGATTCTACAACTAAATGAATTGACCATAAACGATTGGCTGATTCTACAACTAAATGAATTGACCATAAAAGATTGGCTGACTCTACAACTAAATGAATTGACCATAAACGATTGGCTGATTCTACAACTAAATGAATTGACCATAACAGATTGGCTGACTCTACAGCTAATGAATGGACCACAAAAGATTGGCTGACTCTACAACTAATGAATGGTGCCTTGATGCATAATGTCGCTCGTTAATACAAATTAACAATCTTGAAAGTTCTTACCTCAAATTCATGAACTTGAAACGAACAGAAAACTGACGGCAGTCATGTTTAACAGATTTTAGGCATTTATTAATGCACTGCAGAGAGTCATAATTGGGATCAACTAATCTCAAGAAAATAAACTGTTGCGTTTATGTATATATCTTCTAATCAGTTTCCCGATTCCCCTCCGTTAACCTTGACGCTCAGTCCTTTCGATTCATCATTGAGTCGTCCTTTCTTCCTGAAGATAGTCTAGGTTGATCCTGGCCCGGTATATTAATTATATGAATTCTCATCGACAGATCGTCCCTATCCTTTTCCTGTTCACTTGCCGAATCTTTGCAACCATCGCTGCATCCAGATCGAATTTCACACGGAGCTCTCCAAACACACAGCCGCTTGTTGTCGTAGTCTGATGGCGTCCCCGTTGTTGTGTTATGATGTTTTTATGTTCCTATTGGTTTCTCCTTTTTGTCTGTCCACTTTAGTGTTCAACTGGGAAAACCCTTATTTTTCCTTTTGGTGGCGCGTGCTGTCATGGCAAATGGACCACAAAAGATTGGCTGATTCTACAACTAAATGAATTGACCATAACAGATTGGCTGACTCTACAACTAATGAATGGACCACAAAAGATTGTCTGATTCTACAACTAAATAAATTGACCATAAACGATTGGCTGATTCTACAACTAAATGAATTGACCATAAAAGATTGGCTGAATCTACAACTAATGAATGGTCCACAAAAGATTGTCTGATTCTACAACTAAATGAATGGACCATAAAAGATTGTCTGATTCTACAACTAAATAAATTGACCATAAACGATTGGCTGATTCTACAACTAAATGAATTGACCATAAAAGATTGGCTGAATCTACAACTAATGAATGGTCCACAAAAGATTGTCTGATTCTACAACTAAATGAATGGACCATAAAAGATTGTCTGACTCTACAACTAAATGAATGGACCATAAAAGATTGGCTGACTCTACAACTAATGAATGGACCATAAAAGATTGGCTGACTCTACAACTAATGAATGGACCACAGACAATTGGCTAAACATGAACAGTAACATGATATATCCACACTGTTTAATTTCATCACAAAATTTAAAAACGTGTCTCTTGGCAGTTTCTAGGTTTCTTCTTCTTCTTCTGCGTTCATCCGGAGTTTTTTTTTTTCGGATGTGATTGCGTTGTGCCTGTTTGCAGCAGAGCCGCGTTCTTGCGCCGTTAGGCCGACACATCCGACTTCTGCGGGCATTTGTTGACCGGGTTAACCTTCCCGGGGGTTTCTTAGGACGTTTGACTCTCACTGTTGTGGTGTTATCTCCCATCCTAGCTGGCCCATATAGAACAGCCAAAGACATCCTTGTCAGCCCTCAAGGGAAGGCAGGGGCAGACCATGGGCATTCCCCGCCATCCAAGGAGGCTTCCATACTTGCATAGCCAACACACAGCGCTCTGGTACTGGGCTCACCCAAGGAATCGTCACGTCCTGCACATGGCTGCTTAGCCTCACTTCCGTATATTGGGCCTTCCGTTCACCATAGGCTGTTCTTCCGGAAACCAGAAGAATGCAGTGTGCAGATGACATCCACACAGCGAGCTTTCGATTCAGACTTTCCACATAATGGATTTGCTATCCGAGCAATATTCCATTTCGTGCCACTAGGACACTTTTCCACCTTTTATGGAGCCCACACAGTGAGCTTTTGATTCGGACTTTCCACGTAATGGATTTGCTATCCAAGCAATATTTCATTTCGTGCCACTAGGACACTTTTTCCACCTTTTATGAAGCCCACACAGTGAGCTTTTGATTCAGACTTTCCACGTAATGGATTTGCTATCCAAGCAATATTCCATTTCATGCCTCTGGGAGGCTTTTGTAACCGACATACCTGTGGTATGAAGTGTGGCAGTCTTAATACTTCTTCATACACCTTTAAATGTCAACCTGTATGTAGTTAAAGTAAGCTGCGGTCAACTTGAGCTTGTTGATAGAGCTTGTCCTCAAAAGAAGCAGGTGTGGGCCAAAATATCTTTCTCTGTTCTGCATATATTGGGCAATTCTGCAGCAAATGTTTTGCTGTCAATTTCTAGGTATGAGTCTGTGATGTAACAGGGCCATCACATTGTGTAGGCCTGAATACATGTAAAAATAGGCGGCTAGTCTTTCCCTCACTTAGCAGATGACAAGCCCTGGCTTCGAACCCTTGTCCAACTGTACTCATTACATAATCATCACAGTTCCTTATCATAATCTACAACCATGGCCAGACTGCGAGAACAGCAAGTTAAAAGAGATGTGGCCAAACAAGAACAAGGAAGCCAAAGAAGAGTAATAAACCAACACAGAACTGGTGTTGTGAGCTGCTACACGGTGCAGGATTTCCAAAGGAGGGGATCCGAGCACTTATGATCTGAATGGTTCGATGTGCAATAAGGATGATCTGTCGACTAACTAACTAGTTCCTTATAAACTTCACTAATGTAACGGATGTTTACTTTCATACTTAGAAAATATGAATAAAATGGCTATTGAATATTTGGCAAGTATTATTTTGTTTTCTTATGTATAAATTAATCTGTTCTTCTCCCCCAGAATGTTGCTGATTCTGAAGACATTGATGAAACAGAAGAGGACGACAGATACAAATTTTCAGACCAGCTAAGCTGCATAGGGACACTGGGTCGTATTATTCCTGAACACTCAGTGCCCTTATTGTCTAAGTATGATTGTCACACTGTTTCACTATGTGAAAATGTATGTGTCTGGCTCTGTGTGTGTGTGTGTGTGTGTGTGGGGAGGGGAAATGTGTGTGTGTATGTATGTGTGCGCCAGGGTCTTGTGTACTGTCAAACCTTATCTCTCTATATGTACATATAGCCTTCAGTCTGTGTACTGCCAAACATATATATCTATACATATGTTTGTGTGTGGATGGGGTTTTTTCTTTGTTTGACAGTACACAAGACAGAAGGCTATGGACAGACATAATTACCAACACCATATAGCAAGGACTATAAGAAGAAAAAAGATGTCTTTGAAGTCTGTTAAAAAAGTATCAGACATTTGGCCAGGAAATATACAGTTACTCACCTGCAGGTCTGAAACTCTGATTCTCTATAAAGTTCTGACTTTGGGATTGTCGTTGTTGGAAGCATTTCAGGAAGGCGTCCATGAGAATGGCCATCATGTTCCGCATAATATCTTCTCATTGACTCAGATCAGGTCCCTTCCAGGAAAATGTTCAGCTTGGGGAGCTTCCAAAATATGTAAAGAGCCATGTAGGAAGAGTATGCAGCCTTATGAGCCAGAGGAATATTGTATTTGGCCAAGAAAGTATAGATGCAAAGAATGGGTGGGGACGTTGTCAACAATGTGCTGCCATCTTGGAAGCAATTGTACCTCTCCTTAATTTATTTGATACTCATGGCTTAGTCCCTGAAAGCTTGTTGAATTTTCTTAATGGTTTCCATTTGGGCATCGCAGAGCTTTTGTCAAAGTTTATTACAATACTGCTGTTCAAATTGCTCTATCATTTTGAGGCAAATGAGAATCTAACAGGTGTTCACTTCACTGCACTCACTCACAGGCTGACTGCAATTTATACTCTGTAGGTGAGAAAAATTGTGAGTATGTGCATGACAGTCCCCTACATATTCTCCCCAGAGAAAACCTCCTGTTCTTCATTTGTTACCATGGGAAAAATTAAGTTACTGTGCTTTTTTTTAACAAACCTCGTATATCTTCAAAAGATAACACCATTTATCATTTTCAAATGACAGTTTCTGTATCCACAAAGGAGCGACCCGTTTTCTTTCATATTTTAAGGACAAGATAGACTGTTTATTGTTTTAAAATGATAAGATTTCTGCATCCTAAGAAAAATGCAACTGTTTCTTGTTGCCATGACAGAGTTCTAGAAGACCGTATATCACACATCAGTAATCAGCTGCATAGGCTACAACATCAGAGAGACCTGGCCAGTAGCCACGAGTCCACAATTAACATCGGCACACTTCACGGGTTACATGAAGATTTACACTGGATCATTTTAGTTACAGGTGAGAACTCATTTATGAGATTTATAATAGGTTATATGGTATTTATAATGGTGTTTATTCGTTGTTGCATAATAGCATACCCATCTACTGTTTGAACATAAAGAAATACAATGGGTCTAACTGCAGTAAAGCTGTGATGCATATCATTGAGTAAAGAATGAAACAAAATGAAAAAGATCAGCTTTACAAGATACAAGATCATAAATTACATGGTGGGTATTGTAAGGTCAAAGCTTTCATCCGTGAACAGAAACAAAAGCAAATAGATGTGAATATAACTACATTATTTATCTGGCCCTATGGTGAGTCACAAAAAATGATAAGATATTTGTATGGTTTTGTTTGCCTGATGAAACTTTGTCATCGCAATGGCAACTGTCATTTTCATCTTCTCCATTATTCATATCTATTGTAGATAATAGGCATTTGTTTTCCATGTCTTCTTCTTCTTTGTGTTCATCCGGAGTGTTTTTTTCAGATGTGATTGCGGTGTGTCTAAGTTATGCGCCCTTGGGCCGAAACCCGTAGGCCAACACATCCGGCTTTAACGTGCTTTTTTTGACCAGGTAGCATTCCTGGGTGTTTTCCATGTGAGGCATCATACGCACTCTGGCCTCACTACTTATGTGTGTACTTTACACCAGATATGCAAAAACTATTGTCTTATTACACTCTGTATCCCAGGCTAGATTAGAAGCAAGGCAGATAGAAAAAAATAATGTATTGTTGCATTGATTACTGATGTACATATTTAGTGCATGAACGTTTTAGTCTGTCTCAGGAAATCATTCAAGTATTGGTTATTGATTTAACATAGCACAGTACTCAGGACATGTATAAATAAGGATACATATAAGTCGTCAGTCTCCTTCAGCCATTATTGTAGAGTATGGTTGTTAACTAATTCTATTCTCCTCCAATTGGACACAACATATAACTTGTTCATGTGTGTACAATTTGTTCCAGTCTACATCTTATGATACTATAGTCTTCATATTGTAGTCCTATCATGGGCTGTATCATTACATAGTCTTTCCATGATTGTTTTCACTGTTGAAGATTTGACCATGCATGGACGTGGACCAATAAAGATGCTTTAGAGTTAGCCTGCTACTGTTTCCACAGACTCCTGCGTGTCATTAGCCATATTTCCATAACATCACCCTGAGGTTCTTGAAAGGCATTGTACATACCATATTAATTTGTTTTCACCTTCTGTATCATTGACAACAGAGGTGTGACAAAAGAATTAATAAGAGCTATATTGTGTCAATCCTGATATATGAAAGTGAATCATGGACAATTAGCAAATTGGTGAGGAATTATATGGAAACTGCAGATATATTGTTTTATAGAAGATGATGAGAACAACATGGACAAATAAAAAACATAATAAAGATATCTTGAAAAAAGTTAACTCACATTAAAAATCCCATGGCAATTGGAAATCACAAGTAAGTTGTTAGTCTGTTGCCCCAGCAAAATTGTTAGGCAAGAAATCCTACCCATGGGTGATAGAGCCTGTTACTTTGGATGGAATCTGACTAGGGAAAGCAAACTTTCCACCAGTGCTTGCTGAAGTCTTAACAAACTGACCCTTGAGGTGCATAACCATATGTGATGCACTCCCCATCAAAGAGGAATGAAAAAGAAATATCTCAGCCAGGGTTACAGACAGTTCGTAATTCTGTCTACCTGCTTTCGAAACACTGCTGCAGGTGATTTGGCAGCAGATCACCTTGCATTGGATTTTTACTAAATGGTATGGGTGCCGGTCATTCAGAAAGCAATGGCAAACTACTGAACGTAAACCAAAAGATCACAACAGCAAAAAATGCTGGTGTTGTCTGTAACGGATATGCAACTAACTTAATAATGTTCTTTTTAAGTATACAGCTGTTTGGGCCTACGCTAGTTCCATTACAAGGCAAACTCTGTGATGATGTCAAAATCTTCAAGTTGACTGCTGTTTTTATTTAATCTATTCAAGTTGACATTTGCAGATGTAGTAGGTTGAAGTAGGAGGAGGGGGAGAATTATTCATTTATAACGTTCTTTTTAAGTTTACAACTATTTGGTAGTTACTTTATCTAGCACATTCTATCATTCTAGATAAATTTCACCATTGTAATATTTCTGTTTTGAAATTTTGCTCAGGTCACCTTCTAGCAGATGATGCTGAAGGGGAGACACCAACAGTTCCGGCCACCATCATGAAATATTCCATTAACCAGGGCAAGACTGTTGATGTCAATCTCACAATGAAGATGCTGACATCAGCAGGGTATAAGCTACAACCATCAGAAGAGCATCTTGTTGATTCTGTTATCAGGTAGTAATGAGAACACATATGATATACGTAGTCTTGAAGTCTAGAAGATGTGTAAATGATGTGATATATGTAGTCTTGAAGTCTAGATATGTTGTGTAAATGTAAATAATATCTAGATAGTTGTTGAATAATAATTTGTTTCATAATTAATGCCAACCTCTAGTACTGACTTTCAAAATCGTACTGATCGCTCTGCCTGACGAAGTTAGATTTATTAAGGCATCACAGTCTTTGAGCATTTGTGAATCAAGAAAGCTAGCTACCCAGAGGAAAAACACTTCTTCTTATGACATACTGATCATCTCATCTCATCTCATCATGTTCCTCTTGTACCTTGCGGTGTCGAGGTGAAGTATAAACTTCGTGAGAGTGCCCGGTTATGGGCTTCATATATCGACATTCCCATGGATTCTGCTATTCCCTCCGTCCAGCGTTTACGTGGTCGGCCTCTTCCTCTGTTTCCATCTGGTCTGTACATCATTGCTTGTTGTGGCATGCTGTTGACTGGTAACCTACTTGCATGACCAAACCATTTGACTTGCTGCTTTCTAATAAAATCTAGTGCTGCTTTAACCCCCACTTTAGTCCTGATTTCTTCATTTCTGATCTTATCTCTTCTTGATACGTTGAGTATTCTTGTCAAGAACCTCATTTCTGTTGTTGTGATTTTTCTTTTCTCTTTTTCTGTCATTGTCTAGGTTTGGCATCGGTAGCACAGAGTTGGTAGGAAGATTGTGTTGTAAAGTGCTTTCTTAGTAGTTATTGATACATGAACTGATTTTTCCTGTGGGAAAACACTCCCTTCTATGACACATTGATTGACTGGTCAAAAATTGGT
This sequence comes from Cepaea hortensis, assembly GCA_963921405.1. Classification (NCBI taxonomy): domain Eukaryota; kingdom Metazoa; phylum Mollusca; class Gastropoda; order Stylommatophora; family Helicidae; genus Cepaea; species Cepaea hortensis. The sequence continues at coordinate 85,188,515 of OY992886.1, forward strand.
AAATAATTCTGTATTTTCGTTAATTACTGTGAGTCTGTGCTTCTGCACGATCTCTCTATAAACTTTGTCATCCAATCCTATCTTGGCATTCAGGTCATCCATCAAAATTTTGATATTGCTGTTTCTTTGATTACTTATAGTTACTTTAAAGTTTCAAGTAAAATCCCCCTTTAACTGATTCATCCTGGTGCTTAATGCTGGATCACATAAATGTTTACCATTTTTGTGGTTCTAAATGCTGCTGTTATTATTGTGAAACTCAGTGCTTCCCACTCTGTTAATGCATTATTTGCCTCTTTTGGTAGCATTATTCCTACTCCTTCACTGTAAGGGGCATTTTCCTCTGAGTGGCCTAAGAACAGCACTGTTTTACCTGTGCTTAGAAACATATTGCCATCTATCTTCCACCTTGTTTCACATAATCCCAAAAGATTAATCTTATATTTTGTTTATACTTACTACTTGCGCTGTTTTCCCAAATCATGTATAGTTCTAAAATTCTGGGTGCCAGTTCTAGATTTTTTCCAAGGTGAAAAGAGGCCAGTCTCTGATCCAGGCTCCTTAAGTTTTCTCCACATTGCACCACACTTCTTCTAGGATAACAGTCTCCTGTAATTTTGGTTGAGTTTTGTGTTTGCTTTCCTTTATTGACTTGTTCATAATTGGTTGGATTTTGCAACTAAATTATTGTTCAGGTTGAGGGGACTCAGTCTCACGCCAACCCTCCCAAGTAGCCCCTTATGACATACATGGTAGGTTACAGTGCTACTGTTATTTGTTTTTCTTATGGTTTCTGGTAAGACGCAGTAGAACCTGATGACATATCGGGAGTTAATAGTTACATTCACAAAGAAGAACTCCAGTTCTACAGAAAGATAAATGCATTTTTTCATCTTGACTAACTGGGTGTCAAAACGAACATGAAAATGTAGTGTGTCTGCCTGCCTGTCTTACAGCTGCATACATCATGGTTATTTAAAATTTATTATTGATAATGTGTGTGGGAGCTGCAGTACCGGAGTGGCTAGATGTTTACCTGCTAACCTGGTGATCATGGGTTTGAATCCACACTGAGGTTAACTTTTAAAATGGACCTGGCCTTCTAGGTTGATCCGGCTTAAAAAGGGGTGCCAGGAAATGTTTAGGAAGCAAAGACAGCCGGTGTGCTACTTACCCAATTACACTGAGTGCCAGTCAGACTATTACAAAATATGGGTCCAGCACCATATGACCAGGGCACCTCAAGCATGTGAAAGGGACTTTCATAATGCAAAACTGTTTTTTGTTAATTTGTTGAAAATGCAAAAGTTTTTGAAAATGTATTTCATCATCATGTGCCATGCCGATAAGTGTGAGCAGTCATGTTTCACCATCTCACACAATAACCAGAGTCGTGGATCAGCTCCGGGATCTTGGCTTGACCATACCACGTGGCCAAGCCATCCAGATATTTACTTCTCCACCTTCCCCTTGTTCTTTTTCCCTCAATCTTGTCAGTTGTCACCAAGTTCTATAGTGTATTTCTTCTTATAACGTGTCCAAAAAATTATTTGACTGTCTATATCTAATTTCTCTAATCAGTTTCTGTTTTTCATCTGTTTCTTGTAGGATTGTAGGACTTGCTCATATGTTTTTCTGTCTGTCTATGGCATTCTTTGCATTTTCCTCACAAACCACATTTCCACTGCTGTTAGGTGTTTTTCAGCTTGTCTGCTAATTGCCCACTTTTCACATCCATACAAAAGTACAGGTTCTATGTAACACTTCAACACTCTTTTCTTGTTGCAATTGACATATTTTTATTTGTCAGCATGTTTTCCATCTTGTGAAAGGCTACCTTTACCATGGCTAATCTTGTTATAATCTCTACAAGGCACCTTCCATCAGATGTTATGACTGTTCTGAGATATTTGTACCGATTCACTTGTTTAAGAATATTCTCATTTATTTATTTCTATTATGTATTTACTGCAGGTTAATTGCAGCAGTGTTTAGGTTGTGTGAAGTTGAGAACCAGGCTGTGGATGCAAAACTCACCGACTTCCTGAGTCCTCAAGTAGGCAGCACGGTCATGTGGTTCCTGGAGAGGTGGTCTGATGCTTATGTTCTGCATGATGAGATGGATTATGTGGAGGTAAGATCAGTACCAGCTGCAGGTGTTCATAGATTGCTCATAACAACCATAAGGAAGAGACAAGTGAAATCTCATCTCATCTCATCATGTTCCTCTTGTACCTTGCGGTGTTGAGGTGAAGTATAAACATCGTGAGAGTGCCAGATTATGGGCTTCATGTATCGATATTCCCATGGACTCTACTATTCCCTCCATCTAACATTTACATGGTCGGCCTCTTCCTCTGCTTCCCTCTGGTCTGTACATCATTGCTTGTTGTGGTATGCTGTTGAATGGTAACCTACTTGCATGGCCAAACCATTTGACTTGCTGCTTTCTAATAAAATCTAGTGCTGCTATAACCCCCACTTTAGTCCTGATTTCTTCAAGTGAAATGTATGGGTTAAATAACAGTTATGTTGTGCTGACAATGGCATGAGACAAGGGTTCTCAGACAAGGGTTCGATGACAACGCTTGTCATTCATAATGAGAGAGAAACACTGGCTACATATTTTTGGCTACATATTTTTTCTTTGCACTCAGATCACCAAATAATGTGATGGTCGCATCACTTCACAAACCCACAGCCGGTTCCTGCTACAGGGGGAGTGTTAGTTTTGATGTTTTTTTAAAATCAATCAATCAATCAATCATGTGCCATGCCGGAAAGCGTGGGCGGTCATGATTCGCCATTTCACTCGATCACCAGAGTCGTGGATCAGCTCAGTGTTCCTGTCTCGTCCATGCCATGTGGCCAAGCCATCCAGGTATTTTCCTCTCGGTCTTCCTCTTGGTCTGTTCCCCTCGATCTTGCCAGCTGTCACCAAGTTCTCCAGTCCATTTCTTCTCATAACATGTCCAAAAAATTTTGACTGTCTACGTCTAATTTCTCTAATCAATCTACGATTTTCATTTGTCTCTTGTAGTACTTGGTCATTGGTTTTTCTATCTGTCCATGGTATTCTTTGCATTTTCCTCAGAAACCACATTTCTGCAGCCATCAGATGTTTTTCAGCTTGACTGCACATTGTCCAAGTTTCACATCCATACAAAAGAACAGGTTCTATTTATCCCCTCAACACTCAATATTTTTTAAAATATCAACAGTTAAAAGCATATTTTTTACAGAGTGTCGCAATCAACCCCAGTATTTATTGGCTGTTTGCGATTTTCTAGGCAATTTTACAATCAGTAGTTTGCTGCTTTCTGAATGGCGTATGCCATTGTGAAAACCAACACAAAGCGATCTATTCCCAAACCGCCTGCAGCCGACTTTAAACCCGATATATCAGGTTTGTGAAAGTGTGTTCACTACCACTAAGCCACAGAGATGGAGACAAAAAAAGTTGAAAAAAGAAACTAACACTCCTTCACTGAGAAAATACTAGTCAGAAGATGCAATGGACGACAGAGTAAGATGTCTGTGGAAAACTTAAATAACTTGATAATAAATAATACTACAAGCAACATCAATAATATACACTGAAGAAGAAGAAGAAAATTAAATAATTGTTAGTTTCCCCCCACTGCCGACGCAAGGATGCTGGTGTGTATTAATTTGCTGAAAGATCAGATTAGATCCATCCGTACATTGAAGATAAGCTGCCGTCGATCTCCAGCATTTTCTGTCTCTCACCAAAACATCCTCTTTCTAGCCCATCATTTGATATTATCTTTCCCATTTAAACCCTTGTCTGGCCTTTGCACACCTTCCACCTTTCCTCCAGTATTGTTTTCTTTGTGTTACTCTTCTTATATACTCAGGATATTTTATTTGTTCAAACCTTCAGCTTGTTGATTGAGTCTCTTTAGTATTTTTCTCCAATCTGTTACTGGGCTGTCTGACGTGCGAATGGGTTCTCCAATGTGTTAAAGGGTTTTTACGCTTGTTTATAAATATGATCTACAATCCAACAGGTTTAACGCGCTTGAGCTTACACTTTCTTTGCACCAATTGTGGCGTAGTGGGTTAATTCCACACAAAAGACAATTAGATTTCAACATTGACTTCTTGTTCAGAAAGCAATGGCATATCTTTTATAGGACAGAATTTCTGCCGTTGTGATCTCTTGGCAAGTTTACGTTCAGTAGTTTGCCATTGCTTTCTGAACGACCGGCACAAATACCAATGCAAAACCAACGCAGCGCGGTCTGCTGCCAAACTGCGCACAGCTGTGTTTCAAACGCAGGTGTACAGGGTTACGAATCGCGTCCGTAACCCCTTCGGCCGGCTAATGGCAAGCTACTGAATGTAAAATTGCCTACATAAACTCAGGGTTTATATTAACATCCTGCAAAGGGCAATCAACTTTTTAAAATCTACAATGTAATATTTAACTCTTTCAGTCCCAAGCCTTGAATCTCTGGCATCCTGTAGCATGTTCTCTGATTTGGCCAGGGCATAATCTGGCTTCTTCATTAGTCACTTCCAGCTTGTATTTAGCCTATTTAAAAAAGCATGTACTCATTATTTTTATAGTGGTGATCCTCGTTTGACATCTGCTGTGAAGCCTTTGTCTGAAAGAGTTACAACTACTTAAATATTAACTGAGAATTCATTACAGGTTTGATAGAGATCGAAATGTGTACTGTTGAAGCACAGGAGGCTGAACTAGATTGGCTTTGAGCATTACATTTTCTTCTCTTTACAGTAGAGTAGTTGATCTGAGTAAGCATTTAAACGCAAATATCCTGGCGCTACCTACAATGACGGATAGGCATAGGGTCCTTCAGGTCAAATGGTACCTGAGAGTTGCCGCAGACAGGGATCACCCGCTGCATGCAGCAATGGATATGGTAAAGGGTCATAGACTAAGACGAGGCAGGTCCTGGATGGCACAGGCAGAACTTTCTATAAGTCAGGTGTGTGATCTAGAGACCATCAATCATGAAAGAGAGTGGGTTGAAGTTCCGGATGACATGACAGACCGGCACAGTGTAATAATAACACTGGGTCGTGAGTGCAGAGAATGGGCAGCGGGCCGCACTGAGTTTGAAGTGCAACAGCTGATCCAGAGCAATACACATGAAGGTGACATAGTCATCTACACCGATGGGTCAGTGGTGAGAAACAGACGTAGTGGCTGGGGCTTTATTGCAAAGGCTAATGGGCGAGTCTTGAAAAAGGAGAGCCTGGCATATGAGACTACGACCTCCAGCATGAGAATGGAGGTGGAGGCAGTAACTGCGGCATTCCAGTGGCTAGAGGAGACTACTGCAACACATGTTGTGTTCATTGTGGATTCAAAGAATATGCTTAGCAAGGTGGAGAAAGGAATGTTTCTTGTGGAATGGCTCTCGTCGCTTCAGAGGTCACAGATTGTGAGAATTGTATGGATATTTTGCCCTGGCCATGCGGGTGTACGGGGGAATGAACAGGCTGATGCACCTCTTGGTGGTATCTTGCCTATGGACAAGGGGGAGGTGGTTGTGCGCTTGTGGGACCAGGTGGAGAAGGCGGAGGAACAGATTGAGAACCCATATGTGGAAAGAATGAGATTGTGGGGGATCGGCAGGAGTTCTGGAAGAATCTCAAAACTGAGAGGGAAGACCAGGAGAACATTTAATCAGATAGCTGTGGGAACGATTAGTAGTATGACTCTTCGCTGGCTGTTGAACGAGGGGACTGAGCACGTATGGGAATGTCCTGAGTGCAGTGATGTCGGTTCTTGACTCAACTCAACCCAAATAATAATGAGATGCCAAATATGACTCGCTTACAAGGTTTCTCGTGGAAATTTCAAAAAATAGTCTGGTTATTTCAGATAACACTGCAGATAGTAATCAATTTAGAAAAATGGAAATTTCCATAAAAAATAGAGAAAAATACATGGTTAATGTGAAAATATTCAAACGTCTTTAATGTCAGGACTTTCTTGTCATTGAGTGATGGTTTTTTGCAGGATATTTGTCTCTTGTGTGTGTTGAGAAACTTAGTATAGGCTGTTGTACATGAATGCAAAACCCAGGTCACAAACTATTTAAAATATCGGCCTCAAATACAGACCTTCTGAGTTAATATTAAATCCCACCAACATCGTATGTCTTGGCCTAGAATATGAAAAGGCCTAACACTCCAACCCCCAATGGCAGTATCTGTCATGGGACTACCTTTAATAGTGTGGCTATTTGTTATAGTTGGATACACAAGTGTCCAGACTCAGGCGATGAGAGCCTGGGAAGGCCGACACACCACAAACGTCCTGTGTCCTCGATTGCACGGCGTGTTTTGAAACCGGTCATGTGATTGATAGAGACAATGGGTTTCACATGTTGTTTTATTCACAAAATAGTCACTTGTTAATGTTTGCAGAAGCTATCATGATTAATCTACATAGACCAGTTTTGTGCAAACAGAAAGACATGATGGCCACTTTAAAATTACCGTGGTAGACAATTGAAATTACTGTGCGAACATGTGTATATTTCAGCTTGTAGGATTTATCTAGTTATTTTACTTTATGTTGTGTGTATTCTGCAGTATGTACCTGACGAGATGCAGCAAAATATGCCAGACAATACATCAGGCAATCTATTGTTTGTACCATCGTTATTCAAATTTGTTAGTGTTTTATTTTATATAGATTGTCTCATTCACCCTCTTTGTCTCATTTAGATGAGTTTAGCTTTAGCCACTGCATTCGGCATGGACACAGAGGGAGTTCGCTGGACCATGAATTTTATGTTGCAAAAGATTGTCACCACTATGTCTGTATGGGGATCTGAACCAGGACTCCTCACCGTTACCCTAAAACTTCTCACAGATCTGGCTGAACAGAGTTCTAGGTATGTATGCTTTATTACCATTATCAATTTCTCTTTAGATGTGTCCCTTAGTTACTGAAGCTATGATACTTATATTGACTGTAAATTTGATTTGCTTCTTACATTTGTTCTTTCTTACCATATCTCTAAGGAAAGATTGTGTCTTATATTCAATCTAAGCCCACCCATTCAAGCACTCAAAGGAAATCAGGTTGCCCTGCATATTTGCCCAGGGTTTAGTGCTCTGTTAGGAACAAACTATTCTTTGTGACCACTTGATCCTGGAAAGGAGTATACTGCGTTATATGTGCTGCTGGTACTATACCAAGGGATTGAACTGCTCTTTTGTGGGGAAGTCATCAAATTCCCAGCTTCCCTCTGAAACCTTGAAATGGTAAAGAAACTTGCGTGTTCCAATGGCCCCATACCAAAGCAAAGCCACTGGTAGGGGCTCCCATACCAGACAGGTCAAAGGATAGTGACTAGGCAATGTGAGACACTCAGCTGTTGCCTCTAAGAGAAACTCACCTGTTGCTTCTAGGAGACAATTCACCTGTTGCTTCTAGGAGACAACTCACTTGTTGCTTCCAGGAGACACTCACCTGTTGCTTCTAGGCAACAACTCACCTAGTGTAACCCCATTAAAAGTAGAATGTTGCTAATCCTGTGGAGTCCTGCCAGGTAGTGCCCCAGCCTCAAAGGGGTCCACCCAGTGCAACTCATGGTCACTTTCCCCTGTTCTGCAGAGTTAAGGCACAGAAGGATAAGGCAAGAGCTATTGACCAAAATACTCTAGACATTTAATATACTACACTGGTATGCTAAAGAAGTCCTTAACAAAATAGTCCCCCTGACAAATCAACTTCATGAAAAAATTGATGTGACTTGCATCCAAAAGACACAGATTTTCAGTCAGGGGATGTCAAACTGTATATTTCAGTCATCGTGAACACAAAGAAGGAGTTCTGATACTCACTACCAGGCAGTGAAGTATCAGTGAACCCTCACAACCAAACAGAAATTATAACTTGATTATATTGGGCTGATATAATGATAAAGGAAGTGAAAATAAGAATTTGTAATCTATACAGACAGACAAATAAATATCAAACACTTTCAAGCATGTAATGTATTATATGACACAAACTGTACAATACTCAGATATTTTAATAGCTGCTAAGAAAGATGAGTATAACCAGATACTGACAACAGAGGAGATGAGGACTGGAAAATAGATTTTAATCTCCATCTAATCAACAAACCAAGTGACAAACCCAGCTTCCACTCCAAAAGATGGTGTGCCACTTTCACTTGGCCTTCTGCACAAGAGACATTCTCCAAAATTAAGTGCTGGCACAATTAGCAGCCAGTGACCACAGACCTGTAAAACTTGTGATGAATATGGAGTTTGTTGCACTGGAGCTAAAGCCATTATCTCATTGGAATTACAGACATGCTGATTGGAATAGATTTGCTATATTCACAAACAAGTACTGTAAAATAAAATTTGACATTGCAAAATTAAAATAATGGTGAAAAGTCTAAATAGTTTAGTTTAGTCGACGGATCAACATCACGTCACATGGGTGTAATCCGTAAGTTCTCCGTTCTACTCCTAACTCAAGCCTGAGTCCGGAGAATTTCAGCTCAGTGCATGAACTTCATAGCACCAGCGAGGATCCTGAAATACTTTGGGTACCATTATCGTTTTCGATTTCCCACTGCCAAGGGATTTTTTGTGTGCGCAACAATACACACGGGCGTCTGATCTCACTACCCAGAGACCAGGGGAAGTTTGTTACTAGAAGTCCACGTGAAAAAATCCCGGCCCTCACCAGGGCTTGAACCCGGAACCTCCAGCACTCGAGGCAGACACCATTCCTCGAGACCACTCAGCTGCCGAAAAAAGGTAGCTGCAGAATCAATTCCAAAAGGGGAAAGAACTACACTGGTCTGAAGAACTACAAATTCTGGAGGACAATGTCAAAGGTATCAGGATGACAGCAGAGAGAAAACAAACAACTGAAGCAATGGAGATCTGCCTTGATGAGATTACCAGTGGGCTGGCAGGGAAGCATACTAGCCACTGTGCTGCCATGGCTTGCACCTGTGTAGCATGTGACATTTAAATAAATGCATACAAATATTTTGTTTGTGGCTTTGACATGGTTACTATTGGCATCATCATATTTTCTCAGGGCCATGTACCTGAGCCAGTCAGAAGTGTTATGGAATCTGGCACGGCTGGAGTCACGCCAGGAGCCCCCAGTCTCCACATTGTCACCCGATGCACGCAGACAGTTCATGAAGGCTATGGTGTTGGTGGGCTGCAGTATTAAAGATTCTACACAAGAAGAGCAGTATTGGAAACTGGTAAGACGTGTTCTTGTGAAATCCTGTAATCCCATCTTCATTTTAGCCTTCATTTGATGATATTAGCCTTGTAATGTAGTGTTTAGTTTACATTCCTATGAGCACATTGGTCTAATCTATAAAGAAACATGGATGTCTTTCATTATTTTGCAGATTTCCAATGTGTAATGTAATGCACATATTATTGAAGTTGTTATTGGTGTTTAAGATTAACCTAATAAGAGATCCATAAATGAAATAATGTATGAAAGGAGAGAAGGGCAGAATGTTAAACAGGCATACATGCCCATTTCTTAGCTTTTAAAAAATAAAGTTTGCTCATTTTAAGTTAGTCATAGCAGACTAGCCTAAAGTTGAGTGTCATCCGAATGTAAATAGCCTTTACCACAAGGGGAAGTCAATAAGTAAGTCACAAATGGCTGTAGAAAAATAACTAAACATGATAACAACTTGAAACCAGTTTATTTTTATACATACATTGTCCCTTTATTTCTCAACATAATTTCCACCAACATTGATGCACTTATCCCATCGTTTTATCAGTCCTCCCAAACTGGCTGCATAGAACTGCATGCTCCGCTTTCTAAACCACGTTTTCACTTCACATTCAACTTCGGCGTCATTCGCGAAATGTCTCCTGTCAAGGTGGGTTTTCAGTGGACCACAAAGATGGAAATCGTTAGGGGCTTAGTCAGGGCTGTAAGGTGGATGTTCCAGAACTTCCCACCTTAGTTGGTTAATTTTCTCCAGAGTTAATCGAGCCGTATGTGGTCTGGCATTGTCATGAAGAAACAACACTCCTCTAGTCAGCAGTCCTGGAAGTTTTCTTTGAATCGCATCATAAAGTATCCATAGAACTCCACGGTACGACTCAGAATTCACATTGTCACCTTTCTTCTTGAAATTGGTTAAAAGCACTCCTTGACAATCCCAGAACACTGTCAGCATAACCTTCCCTGCTGATGGCGTAACCTTGAATTTTTGGACACAAGGCGAACAAGGATGTTTCCATTGCATTGAAACATGGTTTGATTCGGGCTGGTAGTGATGCACTCATGATTCGTCCCAAGTAACAATCATGTTCAGCATGCCTTCTCCTTCATCTTTGTATTGACAGAGATGATGCCAGGACAGGCCAAATCGGTTCAATTTGTGTTCCTCCTTCACCTTGAGCACACTTTCTTAAATTTCAATTGATCATGCATTATGCTGTATGCTGAACCATGTGAGCACCCTATTGCAGATGCTACAGAGTCTATCGTTACTCGCCTGTCACCTCTAATCATCTCCTCCACCTGCTGCATGGATGCTTCTGTTGCAATCTCAACAGGACGACCAGATCGGATTTCATTAACAATTTTAGAGTCCTTGAGAAAATTTTTCTACCCAGCTATGCACTGCTTTACAGGACAAACATTTGTCAGCATAAACAGGAAGCATTTCCTTATGAATGTCCTTTGCAGGCAGTCCTTTTGCTCACAAAAAAACACACAAACAGCACGTTGCTCTTTGGTTGCACACTCCGTACGTACAGTCGCCATTTTGTTTATGCGCTGCGCATGTGCATGAGACACCTAGCGCCACCTGACAAATGGGAATATAAAGTTTGATGTTGCTATCACATAATGACACCTATGGAAAACACAACTACATTTACTTGCCATCCCACAGAACTGTGTGACTTACTTATTGACTCACCCTTGTAATAACCTATGTTTCTCTTACTCTGAGCATGCTTTTAGTCACCCCTGCATACACAGTTTAAAGTATTATCTGTATGACAACTCTCCAAACATTTCCCTGAAACATGCATTCATCACAACACATGACATGACAGTGTTGGGTTAATTAGTCTGTGGACTTGCATGAGGTCTTTTGAACATGTCCTTGCAGCATACATCTGGTTTTGTCATCAACATCATGTTGCAGGGTATATGCAGGTGTCATCACAGCTGTAAATATTCTTGATCCCCTGACAGTTATCCTGACACAAGCATTGTCATGTCTCTCCTGACACATGCATGTTCATGTTTCTCCTGACACATGCATTTTCATGTCTCTCCTGACACATGCATTGTCATATCCAAGATGTCTACGGTGTCCAAAATGGTATCAAAAATGGGGGATTGGCTACTGCGAGCTGTTACCAAAGTCTGAATAAAAAACACAAAATATGACTGAGAAGCTCAATGAATGGTAAAACACAGACAGATACAGACGTGTGCTTTAACCAAAGTCTTTATCAATAGAACAACAATAACAAAACAGTAAAAATAGATAATTCAAAGCAATACTTATCTGGATATTCTAGAGCAGTGTTTCCCAACCTTTTTTGTACCGTGCCCCACTTAAGCCTTTCTAAAATTCATATTGCCCCCCTCCCCCGCCCCATGCCCCCCCCTCAACATATACATTATTTTTAATATTCAAAAATTGAAATGTTCACTAAAGAAACTTGAATGATAGGTTTTAGGAAGAAATCACTAGGTAATTATTGAGCAAACACAGTAAGTAAATTTTCAAAACATATAATGGAGAACTGAAATTCAAGTACAAAATAATTTTAATGAAAGATTTTTCTATATTATTTTAATTATTAGTAATTATTTATTATTTAAATTTAGTGAGATCCTTGCGCTTGATGCTTGCTGCAAAGAGATCTTATGTCAGGTTCCAATTTAGTTAACTTCAGTCTCAAGTCTCCCTGTTTTGTTATATTCAGCCGATTTCTTCCATTTTCGAATTGCCCCCCTTAACAGTCGAATTGCCCCCCTGTGGGGCGTGGGCCCCACGTTGGGAAACACTGTTCTAGAGGTTGTCCTATCATAATCTGCAGACACTTACCTCTGAAGTCAGAGTGGGTTCGCCTGATGGCGAGGGACACTGTTAATAGCTAACCCACACGCAAAATTCAGTCCATCACTACTATAAATAGTGTGTATGGACTACACTTGAATTCAAAGCAAAGAGCGAGCAAAAAAAAAAATAAAAAATCTGCAGACACCTATGTCCATCTTCCAACATGCTTGTCAGGCCCTGCCTCTTAAATGGACATTGCCTGGGCTTTCCAAACCACTGTGAGGTTTAATATGTTGAGAAAGAGTTGAGTCAAGAACCGACATCAAAGCACATGTGACATTCCCAAAAGTGCCCCGTCCTCATTTACAACAGCCAGCGAAGAGTCCTGATACAAAGGTTACCAGTAGCATCTGATTATGTACCCATCTGACCTTTCCTCTTGAGTGTTGACCAGTACCTCTGGTCACTCCCTGCAGCACCATTCTCTCCCAAGCCATGACGATCTAACTATACACATGATTTCAAAGGGCCTCAACCACATCTGCCTTATGCTTGAATACCCACCAAGTGGTGCAGACCCAGCCAATCTGTCCGCCTGTTCATTTCTCACAACACCAGCAAGTCCTGGGAGGAAAAAAACCACAGATGCTCTTTATTTTTTATTGTTGAATGGAAGCCTGTCATGCTGCCTGAAGCATGCCAGTCCTTTTACAGAGTTCAAGACTTGAAACATTTTTATGCTTTCAATTTACAGTTGCTTCAGTCTAATCATGAGCGGTTCCTGCATGTGGTCGGGTCTGAAGGCTTCAAGTCTGGCAAAGAGGGAAGCAGGCAGCAGTTTCTTTACCTGTTGGAGTCTCTGATTGGTGTAGCCACAGCCACACAGAATTCCATAGCTGCAGAAATGTTTCAGGTATTATCATCATCATCATCACCAACATCAAGTGCTTTGCTGATTAGCTTTGGTTATCATGTCTCTCCACAACATTTGCTTTCTTGTGCAATATATCGTTATGTAAACATCATTGAAGTGACATCTTTCCATGCCATGATACAAGACTGCCATCCTCTGTCTCTTCTATCCATCCCTCCATCTCTCAACCTCCCTCTCAGTCCCTACTCCCTCTCTGCCCCTCACTCCTCTCTCCCCCACTTCCTCCCCTGCCTTCTCTCCCCCCTCTTCCTTTTTCTCTTCCTCAATTTCTCTGTCTCCCTCTATCTCTCTCTTCTCCCTCCCAGCTTCTGTCTCTCTCCCCTCTCCCTCCTCTTTCTTTCTTATGTTTCTCCCAAATTCCCCATCTTCCAATTATACCAGTTGATACAATTTGTTTTCTCTCTTTTCGTGACATGGCTACAGAACATTGACCATTTACTTCTGATGTCTGAAACAAGTTTCCTTTGTGTCTTGGCTTCTGTTAGAATAGTGTCGTCCCTCATTTTGACTATCTGTGGTATTTTTAACATTCTTTTTTTTTTTAAAGTTACTTGCTTGCCCTTTACAGGATGTGACAGTCAACCTCAGCATTTATTGGCTGTCTGTGGTTTTCTAGGTAGTTTTACGTTTGGCAGTTTGCCATTGCTTTCTGAATAGGAAAATCAGTGCAAAGCGATCTGTTCCCAAATTGCCTGCGATGAACCCGGTATTTTTTGGATTGTAAAACTGCTTTCACTACCACTAAATCACAGACGACAACAAAATTCTTTTAAGAAGCCATGTTAATGTAACTTCAATAGATTTTCTGGTTTATTTACCAACTGTACATAATTCACAGCCATACAATTTGTTCTATGTAGTACTTAACAAGAACTTTTCTGACTTCCAATGAAAAGAATTTATTGAATATGTTCTTGATTGTATTGGGGGGGGGGGGGGGTGTTGTCTTTGAGAGGTTACAGTATCTGCCTCAGGCGCAGAAGGTGCCAGGTTGGATCAGGCTGGAATGTTTCCAATAAACACTGGTATCTGATGATATCACACACACAAGATCTCTCATGGAATCATGGGTGGTCAGATCCGATTCCTTGCCTAGGGGAAAAAACAACAGGATGTCTCATGTTCAAGTTGTGTGCGTTAAAAATCCCACAACAGCCAGGGATCGTATAGTGTCACCCGAGAGGCTACTGGCCTGGAAGAATTATTAGGAAAGAAGCCTTACCCATAGGTAGATAGAGTCAGTTACCTTTGATGGAATCTGTCTAGAGGAAGTTAGCCTCGCAGAAATGCATGCCAATGTCAGACGCACTGACCTTTTGGTTGCATTATGATCACATCTACACTGTCGTTGATTGGTTGGTTGGTGAATCCTCTGGAGAACAGTTTTAAATCTTAAGTCTGCATTAATGTTCAGGTCATCTAAGCCCTAAAAAAGGCTTGCATCTATGAGAATGAGCTTGGTGTACAGATATTCCTCCTGACTCAGTGCCAAAGTTCCATGCCAACTGGGACTGTTGTAGAGCTCTCCTTAGTTTTAGTTTTAGTTTAGGTCGTTGGATCAACATCACGGCACACGGGTTTAACCCATAAGTGCTCCGTTTTCCTCCTAACTCAAACCTGAGTCTGGAGGCTTTCAGCTCAATGCACGAACTCCGTTGCATCGGCAAGGATCCTGAAATACTTTGGGTAGATTTTTAACTCGAAATTTTGCCCGGGCAGCGCCATTAGGCTACTCTTTTTTGATTTCCAACCGCCAAGGGATTTTTTACGTGTGCAACAATACACACGGGCGTCCGATCTCACTACCCAGAGACCTGGGGAAATGTATTACTGGAAGTCCACATGGATTTTTTAAAATAAATCCCGGTCCTCACCGGGGCCTGAACCCGGGACCTCCAGCACTCGAGGCAGACACCATACCTGGAGACCACTCAGCCCCCCTGAGTGCTCTCCTTACTCTCCCCAAGCCCAGAAGCCTGTAAAGCGTTGTGGAACGTAATGAGCATGGCAAGGCATGTAGAGCGCTCTGGTTATCCACTACACCTGTATTCGTCTCCAGTCATCTTGACTTTAGATGGACTCGGGCAAGAGAGTATGGTCGACGAATTGCGCAACTCTTCCTCTCTTAAATCCAATTCATCGTGTAAGTCATTCTTCATCCAACTTACCTCACTAAAAGCTTTTGGAATTCATCACGACACTTGGGAGACTGCTGCCAAAGACCAAAATTCATGGCATACATCATTACACAAGTGTGAAGTCACTTGTGAAGCAACCAGGACTGCAAGAGCTGTGAAGAAAAAAGGCTGAACAAAACAACCATAGCAGGATATCCTCCTCCTGGAGCATCAAGCTTCTTTGCCCACATTGTCAAAGAACACTTCGAGCCAAAACAGGCCTTACCAGCCATCTTAGAACTCACGACCCCAAACTTTCAACCCCACTGGATGAAATGAATGGTCATCATCATTCTTGATGGACAAACACCAGTCTCCCCAAGTCCAGAACCAAGTGGTAGTGCAGTGTGCAAGACTGGTACAGAAACTTCACATTTGCGTAGTGGCAAATTAGTATGTAACCAGGTCATGATTCAGCACGGCAGCTACATACTGGCTGAGATAGGCCTAGGTGGTCATGTTTCCTTCACAGGTTTTAGGCATATCGCTGTCAACAGATTCCAACCACGAGGCCTGAGGGAACAAGCTTCTTTAACCCTTTACAGGGCAAAACGTCCATTTGCGGCTGATCGCTTAAACGAGCAGATCGGCCGAACGCGCCCGATACTATTATGCATTGTAAAAACGCGATCTCTCGGCTTTCTGACACTTCCGGCGGCTACTTTCGCTTTTGCCGATAGCCTGACAACGTGGCCGCCATTTGTAAGCGACTACTATGAATTTGAACGGACTTTTACTGACGTTTTTTGATAGTTTTCGGGATTTTTACGCTTAGTTTTTCAAAATGGATTTCGGCGATTTTTCAAGTGATAGCCGAGATTTCGTTAGGTTAAATTTAAGTGACATTTTAAAGGGCACGAAGTTGACTATTAATCGCAGCTAGATATCAGTGAAAAGCGTTACTTTGCATTAGCAGTCTGAGACGGACTTTAAAGAAAGTGATTTTGATTCTGAAAATGTGTTTGTAAATTGCCGTATAGATGACGGAAAATCACAATCAATATGCTGTATTTCATAAATATTTGTGTTCATATATGGATTACTGATAACAATCACATGAGTAACATATTCTGCATGCTTTTCCCTTCATTGTGTTGTTTATTTAACTAAAATTGGTTGACTAACACCTTATTTGTGATGTTTTTACTAACGCAACCCGAAATTTTACAGAACCTGAAAAAATCTTGCCCGTTCAGGGTTAAAAAACGGACAAGCGTCTGCCCTGTAAAGGGTTAAACATGTAGTCTTCATCATCAGTGTTATACACATATAAGAAAAACCGAAATGTAGCTGTGATCTGTACTAGATTCTTCCTGTATTTATACTTAAGAAATATTGTTCTTTGTTTTCTTCAGTTCATGGCTCCTTTGCTGAGTCATGTGGTCAAGGCCATTGGCCTCCATCACAATTATGCAGATGTTGTAACCACGTGTTTTGAGTTGTTTTCTGAAGTTGTGGCCAAGATGCTACCATTCCTGAGTACTGTAAGTATATTTGTTCCTTTAGCGAGCTGCTGTTGTTTTGGAGGTGGCGGGTTTAAATTCTGATGTAGCCACTATAGCTTTTAATGTTTGTATTGTCTTGTGTGTCCTCTCATTTCTACTTCTTTCCTCTACTTCTATATGTGCCAATCAGTGTCTGGAAATTTATTTCTTATGCTTTTTAATGTTCTTAGGAGTTCTCCAACAATTAATATTTCTGTGTAGTACATACTATTACAATGGAATCAACCAACTTTAAATGTTTGTAATATACTAGTCCTAGCATTACTAAACAACGTGTCTTGTGTGTTTGTTATTTGACCAGAAAGCAGAAAGCAATGGCAAACCACTGAACGTAAACTTGCCAAGAAATCACAAACAGCCAAAAAATGCTGGGGTTGACTGCGACGTCCTGTAAAGGATATGCAACTAACTTATTTGACCTATGCTTGGTTAACATAAATTTCTAAGATTTGTGGTCGACGATGAGTTACCAAGGAACATAAGGGAAGCAGAGAATAGTAACACTGTACTCTACCATGAGCCGGTCTCCCTGGCCTAAGAGTTAACGTCTTTCTCTGTAATCTAGTATATCCACGTGAGGAACACAACCTGCACGAGAATCGGTAGCGGTTCTTGCCACGTTGGTAACTTATGCTGTATGTGAGCCGGTCGCTCAGAAAGTAATGGCAAACTACTGAGCGTAATCTTGCCAAGAAATCAACAATCAGCTGAAAGATGCTGATGTTGACAGCGATGTCCTGTAAAGGATATGCAAAAAAAAAAAAGAAAAAACTCAACATGAATGTCATTAGAGTCTAGGAATAAAAAGAGTTGATGAAAGAAATAAAAAAGAGGCAAATTAAATATTTTGGTTATGTTAAAAGACATAACGCTCTTATTAAAACCTTACTGGAGGGTAAGGTTGAAGGTAAGCGAGCAAGAGGTAGACGATGATACAATTGGGAAGATAACATCAAGAAATGAACAAACAGCAGTCTGACAGAATATACAATCAAGGCGAGAAACAGACAGTGTTGGAGATCCATTGCAGCCAACCTTCGTTGTGGAGACAGCAGCTGATAGAATTGGAAATTGCTAAAAGTAGGCTAAATGGCTACTGCTCTGGAAAAATTGTCAGAAGGGGAAACCCTACCCATGGGTAGGTAGAGCCCGTTATCTTGAAAGCAGTTTTTGAAAGCAAGTAAACTTTCTTAATTGCATGTCAGAGTTGGACAAACTATCAAATGAGAGAGGTGCATAACGTTGATGTAAGGCATAACGCTCTTATTAAAACCTTACTGGAGGGTAAGGTTGAAGGTAAGCGAGCAAGAGGTAGACGATGATACAATTGGGAAGATAACATCAAGAAATGAACAAACAGCAGTCTGACAGAATATACAATCAAGGCGAGAAACAGACAGTGTTGGAGATCCATTGCAGCCAACCTTCGTTGTGGAGACAGCAGCTGATAGAATTGGAAATTGCTAAAAGTAGGCTAAATGGCTACTGCTCTAGAAAAATTGTCAGAAGGGGAAACCCTACCCATGGGTAGGTAGAGCCCGTTATCTTGAAAGCAGTTTTTGAAAGCAAGTAAACTTTCTTAATTGCATGTCAGAGTTGGACAAACTATCAAACGAGAGAGGTGCATAACTTTGATGTAAGGCACTCTCCTCAAAAGAACTGCAAAGAAAAATAAGATATGCATTGAAGGATATTTAACACATTTGTTTTTCATATTTATTTTGAACCCAGATGTTGTTATAGTTAATTCCTGAAAAAATGAATCATGGTTTCTGTGAATGAAGCATGATGTGTTTGTCTTGTAATGTAAGATTGATTCTTGTTTTTCACCAGGCTGATTCACAGACACTGTATCAATTGTGTCTCTCAGCCATCCAGATGTTTGCCAGACATAATTTTGGTAAGTGTTGGTTAAGTAAGTGGTAGATCTGTTGCTGGATGACAAAAGATTGCCCCGTGACTTTTATCATCCTTGATTCAAGATAATCTCTGCAAATATTTTGTTGTAATATCATGGACTTCTTGAACTTAACTCATAAATCTTGCGGTACATCGCAAGAGCTAATTTATCTGAGAACAGAGGACTTTGACGTCAGTGAATCCACATCGCTGTCCAGGATGAAAGACTTGGGAGCAAGAATCGGCATGGCCAGACGCGAGAGGTACATCGGGAAAACGAGGTGCCTCGTCAACCAACACTGAACTGGCACTATTAGCCACCGGACGCTTGGGGGGGGGGGGGGGTGTCTGAGCACCTATGGACCTGTCCGGAGTGCAATGAAGATACCCCAACTGATAACTAACTAACTAACTATCTGATAATTAACTTGTTGTCTTCTGTTGTTGAGGTCTCCGTGGTGAAGTGGTTAAGCAACCGCCTTGCTCTCCGAAGGTTGTGGGCTTGTTTCCAGACTCCATCATTGAGTTCACAGATGCAGTTTTCTAGGAGACTGCTGGGAGTTGTTGCTGGAGCTACAGAGTTCATGCTCTGTGTGCCACTTTTGGCAGACCAAAAATCCAGTGAAATTAGCCAACCTTCTTGCCTTAACACCCTTTCTCTACTAACCCTGTTGAATTATTGTAAGTAATGACCACTTTGAAATTTTTGAAAGCAAAACTGAAAATGTAATTTATAAAGCAGGGAGTTAACTGGGTTTGCCTTATGCAGAAATGTGTGGCTGCTGGTTTTCTAGTGACTGCCGCTTCCATCGACGGTGAACTGTATTTTTCGTGGCAGACTTTTGTGTTGGCATTCTGGCAGTGGCATCATGCATAGTGTACCTGTGCTGGCTGTTCCACTTTTCACATGGGGTAATGAGGAGCATTTTGTGTGATATTCACTGGCACAGGAATGGAGCATTTTGGGGCAACCCTTTGCCATGAAGTTGGAACCACGACTAACGACTAACTAAGCAGGGAGTGTTCTATTTTCATCTTCTCTCCCTTTTTGCCTTTTAGTGTCAGGTTAAGACGAGACATCTGGAGAGGGCTCTGGTGTGGGCGTTGTACATTGTACATTCACAGCATCAGATAATCCATCAATCCATAGTGTTCAGGGTCAACCACTTGCTTTGTTTCAGTTGTGTTTAAGTGCTGGAGCCTTTCATGTGGTGGTGTCTAGTGATAGTCTTGTTTTATGGCCAAACCATCTGATGTTTTAATAGATGTAGAAGCATCATCTTTAAAGCCATGGAATGGACGAAGCTGCATACAACTTGGCATGATGGTGTGCAGGTTGAGAGGGGGATTGGGTGCAAGGATGGTTTCAGGGATGGGATGAGAAACCACGTGCAGAATCAGAGTGGGTACACAGAATCAGAGAATGTGTGCAGATCAGTGAAATGGGAAAATGGGAGAGGTTGCAGGGATACAAGTGGGTTGGGGGGGGGGGGGGGAATGCTATAATAAAAGAGCTTGCAAGCAGTGTTTTATAATAGGAGAGTTTACAAGTAGCTAGTTTGGTCCAAACATAGACTTATATTGTACATAAAACAATCCGCAGAGTTTTTATTTCTCTCTCCAAAAGTGTGTTGTTACACAGAACAATTATAAACCATGGCAAAATTAAAACAAACAGTTTTGGGAAAGTTAGCAACCATGAATACAAGCTTCATATTACAAATATTGGCGCCACTTTCTACTGTTTAAGAGTTAATATTGTCACATTAACATGTTTCTAGATGGGGTAGATAGTTAAAAGTGCCATTCTGTTGCAGGTCGGCAATGCCTATCAGCAGAAGATGAACAAGAGACCAAATTTAAAGACATCATTCTTATAATGGAGATGCTAACTAATCTCATGTCGAAGGACATCTTGGACTTCAGTAAAGGTGACATTAATAATTATTTCTTGTATATTAATCATTGTTACTTGTCCCAATGTAGTGATGTACACATGTGTATTTTGTTTGTTTGTATGTTAGGACTGACTTGTTCAGATTGATTACTTCCTTCTTCTTTGTACATCGTCAGACATCACCCTGAATATATTTAAATAAAGCAGGTGTCATCTTGAGGTTGTTTACATCTTCATAGAATTTGTCTTGAAATGGTACTGGTGTTTGCCAAAAGCATGTTCAAAGATCTAGTTCCTATCCTTAGCTTTTTGAACAGGTAGTATCTCAGTTTGTGTCCTGCGCAGTATAACATTTGCCACTTGTTCGCTTCTGTGTAGTTTATAATATGCATTACTTTCTGATTATCTTGGTGGTGTGTTTCCCACATGACTCTGTAGCTGCTTCTTATAAACATCTAGACGTCGTAAGTTATGTCTGTGTCAATGTAATGTAGTCTATTGCCTTCTTCTGCTGATTTTTCAGCCTTTTTGCTGTCAGGTATGTTGCAATGAGAAGGAATCTGCTGTATTAACAATCATTTTACATTTTTGATATATTCTGATCAAATAATTCTGACCACATGTTAACAAGTGTATTTTGAAAACTTAATTTATAGGTCCTGCGTGGCATCTTTTGAGATTAAGTGAGATTAGTTGGCATGATGCTGATATAAAACACAATATTCGAGGATGCACATGTATAACAAGAGTGCTTTAATAGTGTTTGTTTAGGTGGTGGCAGCTTCTGTGCTTTTGATTTTGTCCCAAATATTGCAGTTTTAAGATTGAACTTATCATAATGTGGTTAATTTGTTCATTCTTGTGTGTGTGTGCATGTGCATCATGCATTCATAAGATGTATATGTACACACATACACACACAAAAACAAGGCTGCGTACACATTGTTTCTCTTTAGTCGCGGCATGCACCCTCATATATTATATTTGATAAATATATTATATTTTAGTTGCATATTCTTTACAGGATATTGCAATCGACCTCATCATTTATAGGCTGTTTATAATTGACTAGACAATTTACGTTCAGTAATTTGCCATTGCTTTCTGCACATCTGATGCCTCATATAATTTAAATCAACACAATGTCTGCTTTCAAGTCTCCTAAGTCTTTTCTTCACACTCTGTAATGTCCTTGTTTGATCACTATACACAAACCACATTCTTTCAGCTTGATTGTTCACACTTTCAGTTCAGAAAAGATATGCCTGTGATCAATATTTTTAATGAATTATTACATGTTTTGTAGTAGTTCATGTTTGGGTTTATTCTCTAGGATATTGTATTGTATGTGATATTTCATGTTCATGTTTGGGTTTATTCTCTAGGACATTGTATTGTATGTGATATTTCATGTTCATGTTTGGGTTTATTCTCTAGGACATTGTATTGTATGTGATATTTCATGTTCGGGCTTATTCTCTAGGACATTGTATTGTATGTGATATTTCATGTTCATGTTTGGATTTATTCTCTAGGACATTGTATTGTATGTGATATTTCATGTTCATGTTTGGGTTTATTCTCTAGGACATTGTATTGTATGTGATATTTCCTGTTCATGTTTGGATTTATTCTCTAGGACATTGTATTGTATGTGATATTTCATGTTCATGTTTGGGTTTATTCCCTAGGATATTGTAATATATGTGATATTTCAAGTTCATGTTCTCAAGGACATTGTATTATATGTATATTTCAGATGATCAACCTGAAGCAGGCAATTGCAGCATTGATGGTGCAACTGTTGTTATATTTGGCCTGGAGTTAATTGTCCCACTAATGAATGCTGAAATGTTGAAAGTAAGGGTCACTTTTATTTATATATATATATACACATGCACACGCACGCACGAGGGGAATTAAAATGAAAACCTTAAATGTATTTTTGTTGTTGTTTGGTGAATATATTCTGAAAAAGTAAAGAACAAACATATCATTTTTTTATGAAGTCACTGCTGCATTCAATGCAAGTCCTCCAAAGCCAATAAAGTGTTTGGATTGCTGTAGAAAAAAATTAACTTAGCCACGTGTGTAACCACTCATGTACCAACTGCTGTACCTTTTCATCAGACCAAAAAGTTTATCACAGAAGTCACGCCATTTTGAAACTTCCATCTCCACTAATACACTTGCTGGACAGGCATGCATCACCATGCTGGACCTTCAATCACCAATGAATTTCTATAGGTTTCACCCCTTCACTGAAAAAAAAAAAAAACAATGGATGGTGATTGTCAACATTGGATGGCCATCTTTAAATTGTCATTGTGTCGTCACCGTGTTTGTCTGCACTGTGATGTCACATGCTTAACACTCTTGACATATTGAGAGATTACAAGACAATGGCATGGTTATTGTAATTTCTATCACACTTTTAAAGTTTTCATTTGAAATCCCCTCGTATATAAACATAAGCCTGCTTCAAGGAATCAGAAGATAGGAAAGGGTGGTACAGCTGGTAGTTTTCCCTTGTGACCTAGTTCATACAGACTATTTGAGGTCACACAGAAACACAGACACTGAGATAGTGTGCAAAGAGACAGATGCCTTCTGGGAACAATCATTGAATGATTAGAAATGGAGACGTTTGGTTAGCTCAAAGTGGATTCAAAAACTGTTGAAATAGGCACTGTTTGGAAAACAGCTTTTCTTAACAGAATGTGGGGTGAAGTCAAGAAGTATGACTTATGAAGAACTCAGAAGATAGGTGGTTGTGGAGACACATTATCACCTATGTCACCCTTAAAGGTTTATGACGTTGATTGCTAGGCATAATGTCAAGTGTCACAGGACGCATTTATATTGAAACCAAACTATGTCTAGTCGGAAGTAAATTCTGGCCTACTTAGCTTCTTTGGTAACTGCATTTTCCTGTGTTTATGTATAAGTGTCTATTGTTTATGTATGAATGAGCACTTCAAGATGGAGAGAAATGCCTCTTTGAAATATCAATATATTGCTTCATTCTGTTTAAACCAGCATTGTAATTATATATATATATATATATATATATATATATATATATATATATATATATATATATATCATCATCATCATCATCATCATCATCTTCCACTTCTGCCGTCAAGCGTCGTGGGGAGGAATAATTTGCGTTCCTGCGCCTGGTGGACGGCACTGGATAGTGTCATTCCGTGAGGTTGTACAATGTCTCTGATGTCGTCAATCCATTTTCTTCTTGGACGTCCTCGTGGTCTCGTCGCAGATGATCTTTGATGTAAGGCCAGTGATGGTAGTTGTTGATGTTGCATTCTAATGACATGGCCAAACCACTTGATCTTCTGTCTGTCAATAAATGTGGCACAAGGTGTTGATCCCACAGTCTGTCTGATAGTAGCATTTCTTACTTATTAATATATACACATTAATTATTGATTAATTTGTATTAATTATAATTAGTTTATGTAATTAATATATGTATATATATTATAATTAATATATATTAATCGATAAGTTTTCCAGAAGGTTGTTATGGGAGCGAGGTTCTGCAAAGGAAATGCTACTGAATGAATGAATTAATATATATTAATAAATAAGCTAGCACACACTCACTCCCTTTTTTCTCTCTCTCTCTCTCCCTCTGTCTGTCCATCTGTCTGTCTCCCTCCCTCCCTGTGTGTGTCATAAGCTTATTTCTTAATTATCAGATTATGATCTTTGTATTTTCAGTTCCCAAGTTTGTGCAGTTGCTACTTCCGATTAATCTCCTTCCTGTCAGACCTTCACTCCGAGAAGTTCTGTACACTACCTGAGCAGCTCTTCAACAATATAATGGCTTCCATCGAACTTGGATTTAGCTCGTATCCTTGTAAACAATAAATGTATAATAGTCATAAATCTGAAACACTTGTTTTGGAAGCTTTATGGGCATTTAATTTCTTGTGTGCATTTTAGTTTTGTACAGTTAGTACTAACATAGATTTTAGAACCCTTTTAGCATATGTATTGGGCGCAAAGTGCTAACCCTTTATTTGCTCATCATCATCAATCAAGTGCCCTGCCAGCTGGCGCAGGCGTTCATGGCTCTCCACAGATCTCAGTCGTTGGTGTTCTGGATCAACTCTGCTAATGATGTTCTCCATGCCCATGTCTCAGTCCATTCAGCATCATTTCTCTTGGTCAGCTTCTGCCTCTCTTCCCCTTGATATTTCCAGTCATCACGATGTTCTCTAATATTTCTCTTCTCATCACATGACCAAATAAAGCTGCTTGTCTCTTTCTTATTGTTGTATATAATGTTCTAGTTTCGTTAGCCTGTTTCAGGCAATCATTGTTAGTTAGTCCGGCAGTCCAGGGAATTTGCAACATTCGTCTCAGGAACCACATCTTTGTTACTTCTAAATTCTTCCTAATTTGTTCATTTACATTCCAAGATTCACTGCCATAAAGCAAAACTGGTTCTATATAGCATTTCAGCACTCTCTTTCTTACATTCAGTGATAATGACATATTGCATAAAATACTCTTCATTTTCTGAATTGAGGCTTTTTGCTTGCCCTATTCTGCTCGTAGTCTCTGTTGTACATCTTCCATCTGATGTTATAAGTGCCCATATTTGCTACTTACAATTAATCTCCCAACAATCGTCAGGGGTGATGTGGTCAGTTTCACACTGGCCTCCTTTACCTCCCAAGACACTTCCTGGTTCCTATTTTAGGCTGGGTCAGCCTGGTAACATTGATTTATCTTGGTGGAAACCAAATCTCCATATATATATATATATATATATATATATATATATATATATATATATATATATATATATATATATATATATATATGAACGCTGTTTTCAGTGCAAGGTATTTCACCATTACATATTTTATGTATTTAATATTTTATGTATCCTCATTTTTAGAAAGAATTGTTGGCAAAATCAGTAGATTTGTGTATAATTTTTGTATTGGAATCAATTGCTGTCTTGGCATTGAGGATTGAATGCATTGAATCTCTGCCAACCTGTCTTTTGTATTTACTATGCTGATGGACATGGTTTTCTGGTTTCTTGAAATGCAGTCTTCACACATACCTTTCACCTTTCCTTCCATTCTTGTTTTTACTGGTATTTTATATTACTAATTTATCTTAATTATCTAATTTTGATCTTGTTTAGTAATTCTCAATTTTATTCCTAGCCTGTTTCAGAAGTATTTATCTATGTTATATATTAAATATTTTAATAATTTCCTTCCCTTTCCTCACTACAGCCAGGTCAACAGTATGTTTTGTCATGGTGTATCACAGCAATACTACCATTTTACTTTTTAACTGGCCACATCTATACAAGCTAATAATTTGTTTAATACACCTGGAGAGGTCTTTTCACATCCATGTAGACTTTTTTCCCATCAGTGTAGTCTAGTATTTTCACTTCAGACTTGTATTTTCACTTTGGTGTAGACTAGTATTTTCACTTTGGTGTAGACTAGTATTTTCACTTTGGTGTAGACTAGTATTTTCACTTTGGTGTAGACTAGTATTTTCACTTTGGTGTAGACTAGTATTTTCACTTTGGTGTAGACTTGCGTTTTCACTTTGGTGTAGACTTGTATTTTCATAGTATAATATTTTTACTTCCTCGTCTTCTTCCACTTTTAATCTCCCAGTGGAGCAAAGGACCTCAACCAACTCAAGGAAGCCCTTGTTGACTTGTTCGTGATTGGTTGTTTTGCAGCTCTAGTTGTATACAGGATGAGCTGGCCATTCTCATGCCAACAGTCCAATGTTGCCTCTTATGACATGTATAATAGGTTACACTTGTACTTATTCTTTGCTTTCATTATAGGCCCTAGTAAAACACAGGTGGTTTTCACGTCAGTATAGACATATTTGGTAGCACTAGGTCACAAGGCTGTGCAAAGTTTTGCTTGATCACATGTGCTGTTGATAGAAAGCTGTATTGCCCTTAACCATTGCCAAGTTCGGGAACAGATGTAACCCGAATGTTGTTTGAATCTCTTCTGGCACTAGCAACTCACTCTTTACAGAATTCACAGACATCGCAGCACTTACAAGGCATGCTGGGACACTTTTTGAAGGTAGGTTTTCTTTCAGATCCTTGTTTTATGTTTGGGATAGTAGTATCCCTGTGTGTCATATAAGAATTTAGTGAAGTAAATTACAGAAAGGATTTTTACATGTCTTGTAGGCTTATTGGGTGTGTGGTACCAGTCCCATATTTGTGTACAGCAGTCGCCACTCGGTGGCTAACATCAGTATTATGCTGGCCGCCTTTGCTTTCCATGACTTTTCCTGGTTCCCATTTTAGGTGTGGTTGACATGGAGCACATGTTGATTTTATAAAGCCACCTTAATTTAAGTTGAAATCCATGACCGCCAGGCTGGTTGACGTGTGCAATAGGTGTAATATACTGTCTTATTAATTGTAGAAACTACTGAACGTAAACTTGCCAAGACATCAACAGCAGCAGTAAAATGCTGGTGTTGACAGCAATGTCCTGCAGAAAGAATATGCACACAAAAAAAATTTGTAAAATACAGAGATGAGGGAGTTGGGACAAGAGAAAGATTCAAATGTGATAACAGTGAAACAATTGAGTAGCAGATCTTTGTGTGTTGTATACCAGTTTGTGCAAATCAAACATTAAACTTCATTTGCCGAGCAATCATTGTTTATGAGGGATTGATTGTGACTCTTATGTTTGACACACTGGCATTCATGTGCCACAGTGGTATGGCGGTTAGTGTAATTGCCCACCACAACAGTGGTCTGGGTTTAAATGGTGTCCAAGAAGTAGGTAGAAGGATATTTGAGAACTAAATCTAAAAGAATATAATAGACTGGAGCCAAATCACTTGGCTTTGAGAGACATAGAAACTTGTGTGCTTGCAGCAATGAGCCTCATAGGCTGGATTAACCCTACCAGACCTGAGGTCCTGAACCTAACTGTCCCTATTACCTAGGCTCCTGAGCATTAAATAGAAAAAACCAACATAATATAGAAAAATTTTTCTTACATGCAAACAAGTGGTTAGAATAAGATGTAACTTGGAGACATTGTAGAAAATAGGTCTACCTTTCATCTAGCTCCAATATTCCACCTTTGTGTGCCAATCCAGTCTGAATAAACCAAAGTATTGATCACCTGAACTGTGAAAAGCCTAGACCTACTTCGCTTTCTTGTTGAAGTGCTCATTTCATTGTGAATTTTCAGAATTGTTTCGCTTTAAACCACACAAAGTAAATTCAAACCTATGGGAGCAGACATTTGCAATGGCTAACCATGAGGTTAGACCACGATTGGTTGGTTATTTTTAGTTTGTGACACATTTTTTTCACGTACTAGGCAAAATACCGAAAATTAGGTACAGCGGTATAGCAGCGGAATAGGGAATACCGAAAAATTGGTACAGCGGTCTGGTAGGGTTAAGAGAGTAAAGAAGAAGAGAAGCTGCTGACCCCAGCTTACATGAGATCAACATATGCTCTTCTTCGTGAAATGTCTAACATATTCTTGTAATCATGGCGGTCTATTCCTTTAGAGCATAAATTGCCATGACATCTCAGTCAGTTGGTTTTACATGGCAGGGCAATGGAGAATATATATTTTATAAATAGATTCAAATAAAATATCATATCTGTTCATCCCTTGTAGGTGATAACTGGGAGAGAAAGAGTGTGTTTGTGTGCATGCATGTGTGATAATGAAAGTTGAATATTATATAAAAATATAAGAAGGAGACAGATGGTGTTCTTTGTCATGCAATAAGAAGAGCGGCACTGGAAAACATTGTGATGACGAGAAAGATCAGCAGTAGAATAGGCAAGAGCAGATACAGAGAAATGATGCTGGATGAATTAGAATGTTAGAATAGGCAAGGACAGATACAGAGAAATGATGCTGGGTGGATTAGGATGGTAGAATAGGCAAGGACAGATACAGAGAAATGATGCTAGATGGATTAGAACGGTAGAATAGGCAAGGACAGATAAAGAGAAATGATGCTGGGTGGATTAGAACGGTAGAATAGGCAAGGACAGATAAAGAGAAATGATGCTGGATGGATTAGAACGGTAGAATAGGCAAGGACAGATAAAGAGAAATGATGCTGGATGGATTAGAACGGTAGAATAGGCAAGGACAGATAAAGAGAAATGATGCTGGATGGATTAGGGTGGTAGAATAGGCAAGGACAGATAAAGAGAAATGATGCTGGATGGATTAGGGTGGTAGAATAGGCAAGGACAGATAAAGAGAAATGATGCTGGATGGATTAGAACGGTAGAATAGGCAAGGACAGATAAAGAGAAATGATGCTGGATGGATTAGGACGGTAGAATAGGCAAGGACAGATAAAGAGAAATGATGCTGGATGGATTAGGGTGGTAGAATAGGCAAGGACAGATAAAGAGAAATGATGCTGGATGGATTAGGGTGGTAGAATAGGCAAGGACAGATAAAGAGAAATGATGCTGGATGGATTAGGGTGGTAGAATAGGCAAGGACAGATAAAGAGAAATGATGCTAGATGGATTAGAATGGTAGAATAGGCAAGGACAGATAAAGAGAAATGATGCTGGGTGGATTAGAACGGTAGAATAGGCAAGGACAGATAAAGAGAAATGATGCTGGATGGATTAGGACGGTAGAATAGGCAAGGACAGATAAAGAGAAATGATGCTGGATGGATTAGGGTGGTAGAATAGGCAGGGCAGATACAGAGAAATGATGCTGGATGGATTAGGATGGTAGAATAGGCAATGACAGATAAAGAGAAATGATGCTGGATGGATTAGGATGGTAGAATAGGCAAGGACAGATAAAGAGAAATGATGCTGGATGGATTAGGGTGGTAGAATAGGCAAGGACAGATAAAGAGAAATGATGCTGGATGGATTAGGATGGTAGAATAGGCAAGGACAGATAAAGAGAAATGATGCTGGATGGATTAGGGTGGTAGAATAGGCAAGAACAGATAAAGAGAAATGATGCTGGATGGATTAGGATGGTAGAATAGGCAATGACAGATAAAGAGAAATGATGCTGGATGGATTAGGGTGGTAGAATAGGCAAGGACAGATAAAGAGAAATGATGCTGGATGGATTCGGATGGTAGAATAGGGAAGGACAGATACAGAGAAATGATGCTGGACGGATTAGGATGGTAGAATAGGCAAGGACAGATAAAGAGAAATGATGCTGGATAGATTAGGATGGTAGAATAATCAGGGGCAGATAAAAAGAAATGATGCTGGATAGATTAGGATGGTAGAATAATCAGGGGCAGATAAAGAGAAATGATGCTGGATGGATTAGAATGGTAGAATAGGCAGGGGCAGATAAAGAGAAATGATGCTGGATGGATTAGAATGGTGTCATGGGGGAGTATTGTTAAGAGAATTTATCGAGGACACCAAGGACCAAGATCTGGGGAAATGTGTGAACTCCTACACCAGTTGACCAGGCACACGATGATGATGACTGTAGATGTTTATATATGTTAAATGTAGTCTTAACTTCTTTTAAAAATACAACTATTGTTTATATGTTAAATATCATCTTAACTTTGTTCCAAAAAAAAAAACAATACCAACGGTTTTCTTGAAGGTCATATTCCGGATGCTGATTTTGGACAATTTTGACCTGTCTCTTCAAGAAATTGGAAGCACAACATTGTTTTGTCTGATATGCTGCAATCAGGTACTATGTTCTCATTGATCTTGTTGCTTTGGTTAGAGTGAATACATTTTTTCTCTAAATTGTGTATTCTCTGTTTTATTCATAAAATCTTTTTATTTCATGATTTGTTTTGTCTGTAATTATTTTGGCCTGTTTGCAATTTAAAAAATCAATCAATCATGCAGGTTGTGTAAGTTTTTTTTTTTTTTTCTTTGAAGTAATATCCTGTTTAACCTTTCCTCGTTCTAATGGGATATAGAATGTGTCATATTTGTAAGGGCTTGTCTGGTTCGCAAGATCAGTACCGCGTCTGGCGTTCGTTGTTTTGCATGTTCAGGATCTTCCCAGCCGACACAAGTTAGCGAGACAGGTTTTTCGAGAATGTGACCACAACGTGAAGCCAGAGTCGTAGTTTGAGCGGGCGAAAGAGCAAATTTGTACGACCATTCGACAAAGTATCAATAAGCGCCCACTCTCTCTCGATGAGTAGTGGGCCTGCAGTCAGTAAGCTGGCATAGCTTTTCGGTCAGTCCTGCCTGGCGTAGCTTGGAAGCTCGTTCGGTAGGCGTCCAGTGGTTATGCATGTATCAGCAGGTACAGAGGGAGTGTGCTGAGCGATTGCTACTCTTGGCCTGCATGTGTGTGAATAGTCCGTCTGTGCGATATATATCTGCTTGATCCTGCCAGTAGTCATATGTTTGTCTCAAAGATTAAACCATGCATGTCTAAGTTCACATTGTCTCATGGTGAAACGTCGATGGCTTATTAAATCAGTCGAGGTTCCTTAGATGACACGATCCTACTTGGATAACTGTGGCAATTGTAGAGCTAATACATGCTTACCAAGCTCCGACCCTTGCAGAAAGAGCACTTTTATTAGTTCAAAACCAATTGTCGTTGCCCTTTGTGGGGCTCGGCATTCCCACTGGTGACTCTGTTCCCACTGGTGGATAACTTTGTGCTGATCGCATGGCCTTATGTGCCGGCGACGCATCTTTCAAATGTCTGCCCTATCAAATGTCAATGGTATGTGACATGCCTACCATGTTTGTAACGGGTAACAGGGAATCAGGGTTCAATTCCAGAGAGGGAGCATGAGAAATGGCTACCACATCCAAGGAAGGCAGCAGGCGCAACTTACCCACTCCCGGCACGGGGAGGCAGTGACGAAAAATAACAATACAGGACTCTATCGAGACCCCGTAATTGGAATGAGTACATTCTAAACCCTTTAACGAGGATCTATTGGAGGGCAAGTCTGGTGCCAGCAGCCACGATAATTCCAGCTCCAATAGCGTATATTAAAGTTGTTGCAGTTAAAAAGCTCGTTGGATCTCAGATGCAGTCAGAAATTTGAAAATTTCCCACTTAAACTGCTCAAGCAAAGCCTTTGTATGAGAAGCAGTGTGGGGCCGCACTTTGTTGTACAGGATAATGACACCACTGGTAAACATGTGTAACAGTAATGGAGTACTGGGGTATTATTAGGATCTAGTGGGAAACAGATACAGCACGATTGAGCATTGAGACTGAAAGCGGGGAGAGATGCTCAATCGTGACGTATTGGGTTGGCAAGGGCAGTTAAGATCCAGCCTTCAATGTGAGTGGAGTTAACATCACACCCTTGAGAGGTAAAGAAGCAAGTTGTCATCATGAAGCAATAAACTATTTTAACTTAACCTCTGGCTTGTTAATCTCTGTACACACTGTTACAGGATTAATTATGGAGCATGTGACCAGGATCTGAACCTGATATAATCGCCGGAGAAAAACAAAAACAATGCGAAGTCAAGCCGAATAACATCGCGTTAGAGACCAATTAGTGAACGTGAGAACAGGCGCACCAAAAGATGGCCAGTAAATTTGTAAATCGTAGTTATCTGTGAATACAGAGGCCAAAAGCTCACCCAGGAGTGGTCCTCTGTAAGTCTTTTTCAAGACTTAAGATAACAAATAAAGTAGCGCCAAGAGCCTTGATATAACCGTCACTTTGCAGAGTCCGCAATTCAAGAAGTTTATTATAGCCGCCGTGCTGCAAGTTGATTGTCAGCAACAGGCTTAACATGGACGGTGCCTGAATTGTTGCGTTTCAAGAGCCATTACAGCCGCTGTGAGGGGACGAACCGGAATGATCATGTCCTGAGAGTTTGGGCAAACCAGCAATTCAGCCAGAACATTTTGTCGGTCAGAACAAGAACTCAAGAATTCTGTAGAGGAGCAATTCAGTCAGAACATTTTGTCGGGACAGCATGAAAGCCTCCTCGTTTCTTTCGTTGATCGGGCCATAGATTGTTGAAACAGTCAAATATCACTGGGCCTCGGCTGATCCTGATACTTTTTTGGGCCTCGTTATTACTAAGACCCTATCAAATCGGCGAAGATGTACCCCACCCGGGGTGAACGCAAAGACTAATATCAGATGTGACCCGACCAGGGGTTGAAGATTATCCAGGCATCCCATGAGAAGTGACCTGAGGGGAAGAGATAGGCTACCTAAACTCCACTACCTAAATTCCGCGACTGATGGTCAGCTGATGCAGGCACCTGGTGTTCGAACTTAATTTGACGGCGAGGGTAAATTTCTGTATTTAGTTTTACAAAACAAGTGAATTGTGCTCTTTAAAAATTAAGAAATTGCAAATGTGTGATACTTAGACCCAGAAAATAACTGCGCATTGCTATAATAAGTGAGTGCATTTCTTTAAATTTAGAAGTTAAAATGGTGTCTATAATAAGTAAGTGTATTCTTTAAATTTAGAGGTTGAAATTGTGTGTTTCTTTGCTTGCCTTGTTTCAGTATTATTTCAGCATGGCGGAACAGGACACCTTAGCACAGGTTTAGATCTGTTTAGGAATATTTTAGCAGAGCAGATTCATCACGACACAAGTGAGAATTATTTCGGCTGAGATAGCATAAAGAGTAAAAATGTACTTGAACAGAGACTTAGGACACGTGACTGCATGGTTAGGAGAATTAAAGGTGGCAGTCAGCGAGGTAGAATGTTTTGTACACTGGTTACAGAGCAATGTAAGAGGTAATGAGATAAAAAGGAATAACCGAGGACAGCCACTACTTGATGAAAATAGAGGGCAGTATGGAAGCATTTATGTTAGTCCAAGGATGACTAGGGTTAGGAGCTGGTACAATGATCAGAGATACAGAAATGGGCATGAGAGAGATTGTTCTAGGAGTTGGCCATCCTATACGGTAAGCGCTAGAAAAAAACGTGACGAGTGGTTTGAAAAAAGACAAAGACAATATCTAAACTCAGGTGTTGAACCTATAAATAAAATACAGACTAGTCCTAAAATGGTTGCGAAGGTGACTAGTAGACAGGAAAAGAAGACGACGGGATTGGTAAAGAAAATAAACCGAGAGACACAGACGCAGACAAGTAATATGATAGAACGTAGTACGCAGACTCAGATACAACCAGTCAGCAAAGTAACAAAGGAAACTCAAACTGACTTAATAGAGAATCAGTCAAAACCAACTCAATTGACTAAGAGAGACAAGGTTGAAGTTAGGAAAGATGGACAGACGAACGAAAGAAAGATAAAGAGGAGAAGTATTGAAGAAAGAAATAGTATGGTTGTAAATAGAGCTGGTGCCGTGTCAAGTTCTTCAGCTATAGACAAGAAACTAATTCCCAAATGGTGTAGGAATATTAGCTGCCAGAGTTCAAGTTACGGAGCAGATATTCTTACAGCCGCGAATTATAGTGATGCTGAAACAGATATTAATACGGATGATTCAGAAAATGAGAGTGCTGCACTACGAGCAGATCCTGAATTGAGGAGTGTTGTTCCCTCATACGGAATAGTGACTGGTGGACAGACGGACAGAGTTGTAGTTAGTGACTATATTGGGAAGGCTAAGGGACGAAGACCGAGAAGGAGAAAGAAAGTCAGACGTTCTAAAGGCGACTATGAGAATAGAGTCGACGTGGCTGCGGTGAACTACTATAATGAATCTGATGAGGGAACAATTGTTAGTGTGTCATCTGAGGACGAAATGGGGAGGTACAAACGTTACATAAGGTATACAGGGAACAGTGAGCAGACCGACGCTGGAAATAAGAAGAAAACATTTAAGAAGACAAATAGTAGACAGATAGCGGGAATTTACTCAACGACAGAAAGTGACTTAAGTAAAATAGAAGACCTTAGGACCTTAAGACCTGAGTACTTTAACAGGTTGACAACAGATAGTGAAGAGGACATAATAAGAGAAAGACGGGTTAATATATTGAGAGACAACGAAATGTTTAACTTGGACACACTCTATAACGGTTAAAATTCCTTGGGTGAGGAAGGAAAATGGAATAGTTTATGAGAAGAATTGAGATTTGAGCATATAGATATGGGAGCTGTCTGGAATAGACAGATGAATTTTGTTTGGTGTAGCATCGCATGGTATAGGGTAGGCGATGGAGTTGTTGATATTCCACGTGGATTACGTAATACAGGATATCATATCTTCTGTTTGGTTAAAATGTAGGGAGAGTACATTAAATAAAATAGGGTGGATTCAGCACTTAGTAGAGAGAATTAGTAGAGGGTGAGAGATAAATTAAGTATGAATGTTCGTATTAGAAGTGGTTTGACTCAGAGCTATGACGTGATGTCCGAGATAGTTTTGCTTGTTGGTTGGAGAAGAAAGAATAGTATTGTTAACAGGTGAACCGAGAGTGTCTGGTGAAGAGATATGGATCGAGGTGGTACTGAGCGTCCTGTGTGTAAAGTAGCCAGTTGAACACGAGAATATTAAGAGTAAAAGACTGTAGAAGTGGATGCTTGAAAAATACGAGTTACGTAGTGTTTGTGGAGAAAGAAAAAGTTGTTGTGTCTGGAGAAGTATAGAATAATAGTTACGAGATTTGTGACATGTTGGAATGAAGTTTGTTTTGAAGAGATAGTTATAGTGCTGTGAAAGCAATATAAGTTGCGAGATGTCATGTATAGGGTCTGACCTTCGTATAGGAGTAGAGATATAAGAAAACAGTGAATTGAGAAAGTCCTCTGGTTATGCGTTGTTCATACGTGAATATAACTGTAGTCAGACAGGTGTTCGGCGTAATGAAGGAAGTAGGAGAGAGGTGTGATGAAGTCGCCTAAGTGAAATACGTAGATAGAATGTAAGAGTGGCGTTAAAATGTCTTGTGTCAATGTGTGTAGAGGAGGTTAATACGTGTAGATATGTGGTAAATGATTGCTGGAATGTTGAGGTGGCGTCTAAAGTATTTTGTTGTAGTAATAGTATGGAGACGTTAGGTTGTCGCGATGCGAGAGTAGGCGTGAGATGAGAGCGAGGTTGTGTGTCATTGTCCGTGTGAATATGAGAAGAGCGGTTGATAAGTGACGTTGATAAATCGTGGTGGAACATAGAGCATGCGAAAATCGAGAGATAGAAAGAAAATAGTAATGTCTTTTCGTAGAATATCTGAACTTGGAAGGAAATTATGGAAGTTGTATGCTGAATTAACATTATGAATGTTTAGTATTCTTGACAGGAAAATGGCGAAGCAAGAGTGCCCAAGACTGAGAAGCGAGGAAAAAGAGGTCTGCTGTTGGTTATAAGTGGCGTAGGTTGCAGTTCTGAAAGAGTTCCGAGAAATAACAAGAAGAATGAAAGATGCGGAGGTAAACATGGTTAGTTAAATGAGTGTTGGAGAACGTGTTCCGAGGAGGGTGACCGGTTTGATTGTCGTCACGATGTAAGAGTGCTAGGAGAGACCTGAGGATAGTTATAGTAGTGCTAGTGAGACGTTGAAAGTATTGAAGCAGGAAGATGAAATGTTAATTGCGGCAGGTAGGCGAGAAAGTTGGAAGTGGAATTGGTGGTTTTGGTGAGAGGTCTATAATAAATAGACAAGTTCTTTTGATGGGAGTAGCATGGTGGAGATACTGTAGTTAACAGTAATGATTAAGAAGTGGTAGTGATGTTTTGTATAAAGCCAAGGGAAACAATAGCTGTGCCGAGCCACAGGTTATTAATAAGTGGATGATGGCTGGTACATTGGGTTGACATTGGAATAGTCGCCACATTAGGAATGGATGAAAGGAGTTGACCTGTAGTTTACAGTGATGGAATTACAAATAATATGATGTGTAAGGAGTTAGTTTGACTTCCAGAAAATGGAACGGTCAATGGTGGAGTGGTGATTGTGGTTGAGGAGAACAAATATTGTTCTAAGATTAAAAAGTTAGTCTGTGGTTAACAGATATATATATACGTAGCAGTGAGGTGTTTTGTTTTCTCGGTTATGGGAGGCCAAGATTGATGGGCCACTGTGTGTAGTAATTTGAAGGGAGTTGTTTTGTTATACATAACTTGGCTAAATAGATAGGTGTTACATTGGTTAGAAAAGGAGGCTAATGTTGCTGGGTCACTTTAAGTGGTTAATTCTAAGTGAATTATATATTTTTTTTTAAAAACCTTCAGTTGTGTTTATTGAAATTGAGCTTTCAATGCCTCATATGTAAAATTTTTTTTGCTTGATTTGGTCCTGTTATTATTTTAGAATAGGATTATTGTGTTCGTAGACCTTTATGTGTGAACTACTGGTCCGTAAAAGAGACCAGTAGTATTAGGTAAAAATAGAATAGGATGTATGTTGTATCATCATCACCATCATCATCACCATCATCATCATACCTTTAGTTGAGTTGCGGGGAAACATAAATGATTGTTACAAAAATTTGGGGGGGGTATGATGTTCTGTTGTGATTTTATTTCGCTGTTTTGTATGTTAAATGGTAGTTAGTTAAGTTATGTTTAAGTACAGGGTTTTGTCTAGAATAAAGACAATACATGGGCTTTATTTTAGTCCTTCGTTCAGAAAATAGTAATAAACTACTGGGGACTAGAAGAGAGACATTTATTTGGGATCCTTCGTTCAGAAAATAGTAATAAACTACTGGGGACTAGAAGAGAGACATTTATTTGGGATCCTTCGTTTAGAAAATAGTAATAAACTACTGGGGACTAGAAGAGAGACATTTATTTGGGATCCTTCGTTCAGAAAAGAGTTAATAAAACTACTGAGAGCTAATAAAGAGACACATTCTCTTTATGAAGAATAAGTTCATGGGTATTTTGTTGCTGTGATAATCAGCATAGTGAGGTTGAGATGGTTATGAAGTAGTGGAAATATATGGATGGTTATGGGGAAGTTTAGAGTTACACTAAAGTCAGCATTGATTGGAAATATATGGATTAGAAGCCATATGGGGGAAGAAAAGATTAATATAGCAGTGGGGTAAATGAGGAGAAAGTTTTAAACATGGGTTACATGGGGTCAGAAGAACCATGATGTACACAGAATGCTGGGTTATAGAAGAATAAGAAAATTACCCCAGAAAGTAAACATGAATTGGATCCATGTTTAACTAGACACTGTGGATAACAGTACAATAGTAAGGGAGTGTAGGTTGATGAACATAGTGGAGACATAATGACATGGGTTCTTGAGAGTCCGTTAAAGACGGGAGGTAAATGGTTATCCCTTTGGGTGTATTAAGTTTCAGAGATAGAATAATAAGTGGGTTGCTAGAGTAGTCTATATAGTGGTCAGATTACGATGTTGTGAAGTTACGGGTGTCTGTAATAAATAGACATTTAAGGTTGCTGTAGATTACGGCATGAATTATGAGTTGAGAGGTGGAAGATTTTAGAGAGACATTGGGTTACATGGCCTGGGCAGGATGTAAATGTTTATAAGTGGGGATTTCAAGGTTACTAGGTTGCTGTTGATGACGGCATAAGTAGAGCATTTTAGTAGATATGCCCATAATAAATGGACATTAAGAGAGAACCTGAGGTATTGGAGAAGATTAGTTATACGAGGATGAGGTTATGTGAGGTGTTCTTAAGGGATAATAGATTTTTTTAATTGTGTCTTCGGGATGTGTTTTGTAGTTTACATTACTATGTGAGGTTGAGGTAAGGTAGTGCCTGTTATATAGACACTTAGAAGTGAAGAATATTATTGGATGTGAATAATGTTTTTGATGCTGTAGATAGCAGCGTAAACGTTTACCATAATGAGTGGTAAAGGTGTGTGATTTAGGTGAGTGTGGTTTTAGACTTTATTACATAAAGTCTCAAATGACATAGGAGGGTAAAGGAGGATGGTTTGGTAAAGGGGGTGTGTGATTTTTTAGCTGAGTGTGGTCTTTGTGTGGAAGAGTCTACTGCTTCTTTTAAATACCGGTGGCCACCGATTCTTTATCTTTCTATCGTGTGAAAGTGATTTCAAGTTAGTCGAAAGGGGAGAATGGTATCAGCGTTTGAAATAGTAAGCGGAATGCTTACGAAGTGGAAAAGTAATATTTAAGAAGATGTGTTATAATGTATTTTATAAAGTTGATATTGAATTGTTATTAAAGATATGTAAATATGTTATGGTTGTTTGAAGAGCCAGAAAAGAAGTGGGTTGAGATATATATATATATATATAGCAGGGGAAGACTTAAAGAAATAGAATATTCACTAAGATAGAGTTGCTTTGGGGAGGATTAGGGGAACTGTGAGAGATAAAGAAAAGGAGGGAATAGAGTAAGGGGATTAGGAGTAAAGATTTTTCCTTTATAAGGAAAATTCTTTAATAAACATGGGGAGGTGTAACAGTAATGGAGTACTGGGGTATTATTAGGATCTAGTGGGAAACAGATACAGCACGATTGAGCATTGAGACTGAAAGCGGGGAGAGATGCTCAATCGTGACGTATTGGGTTGGCAAGGGCAGTTAAGATCCAGCCTTCAATGTGAGTGGAGTTAACATCACACCCTTGAGAGGTAAAGAAGCAAGTTGTCATCATGAAGCAATAAACTATTTTAACTTAACCTCTGGCTTGTTAATCTCTGTACACACTGTTACACATGCTACGCCTTTTGTTTTGGATCGACCGACATTTTTCACAATCTTCTGACGTTATTGTGGTCCCTAGTGTCATGAATTCTGTCAACAAAATGCCCTTGTGGTCACTGAACACTGTAACCATCATTTTTCTTTGCGAAAGTTTGCTTGAATTTTTTGGGCTTGCTTGGAGAATAAGTATACAATCACTGTTTTGACTGTTCCTTCATCTCTGCATTCACGAAGTGAACGCATCTTTCATCTCCAGTCACTATTCTGTCAAGAAATGCTTCCCCCTCTTCCCAGTAGTGCAGAAGGAATGTCAAAGCTGAGCCCATTCTTGAGTTTTGTGTACATCAGTCAGTTGCTTTGGTACCCATCATGAACAGAACTTGTAACCTAATCTGTCTGTGACAATTCAAAACAGATTAGTCCTTGAAATGTGTGGACATTTTGTAGAAAGTTCTGAAATTGTGAAACGGAGCTTTTCACTTCGACTTGGTCGACTTTGTGAATGAGCTCATCTGTCACACATGAATGTCCACCTTCATCATGCACATCTTTATGCCCATCTCAGAATTTTCTGCACCAATTCCTTACAGAACTGTCACTCATAACGTTATCACTGTACACACAACTCAACTGACGATGAGTCTCGACTGCATTTTGACCTTTTGCCATAAGAAAACGAATCACACCACAATTTTCACAGCTGGTCGGAAAGGCAATAGCAGTGTCCATGTTTATTCGTTCATGATTTGTGAATAACTGAACAAATGCGACTTAGGTTGATGTGTAGTGAGCTAAAAGACCACTGAATGATGCAAACAATGTACGGTGTCGCTATGGCAACCGGTTTATTTTTACCAGCCAATCGGCATTTGATTTTGGAATAGCCCTCATATGAAAATTTGATGACATTTTTTATATAGAATTGATCAGTACTAGCTTTACACAGTACTTTAAGATGCCTGGCTGACAAACTATTCTGTTATTTCTGCAGGATTTGTACAGAGATCTGGTAAATCAGCTAATACAGTTACAACCTGAAGAATACAAGCAGAGGTTGCTTCAAGCCTTCAACGATCTGACTCCTTCCTCACTGCAGCTGTGTATTACCAGACAGAACAAGATCACCTTTAGAGCAAACTTTGATGTGTTCTTGAACAATGTCAGGGGATTTCTGTGCATTAAATAGCGCCCATACATTTTGAGTGAAGTGGCCGGCCGTTGTGGGTGCATGAGTTCTGTAAGCTGCAGACATTTGGTGAGGCTCAGCGTGTGTTTCACAGCTGCAGACATTTGGTGAGGCTCAGTGTATGTTTCACAGCTGCAGACATTTGGTGAGGCTCAGTGTGTGTTTTACAGCTGCAGACATTTGGTGAGGCTCTGTGTTTCACAGCTGCAGACATTTGGTGAGGCTCAGAGTGTGTTTCACAGCTGCAGACATTTGGTGAGGCTCAATGTGTGTTTCACAGCTGCAGACATTTGGTGAGGCTCAGAGTGTGTTTCACAGTTAATTGAACATTCCTGCCATGGAAAAATATGAGTTATGATTTAGGATTGTGAAATGTGCAGTTGATTTCCTGAAAGAGTTGCACCTCTTGTTTTATGTGAGGTTTACGTTATGTACGGATTGGATTTGTTATGTTTGTGGTATGTTATTTATAGTGGTTTGCTTTAGGGGAGGAGGTAGGGAATGACTAGTGTTATATTATGTTAGATGGTGTGTTTTGTCCATTTTTTAAAATAGGGTATTGTCATTTCCTTGTGTGCTCGTTGTTTGTGTTAAATATCCATAGGCAGTGGGAAATATAAATAGCAGATCGAATAGGCACATTGCCTAAGTTAAATTTAAAAATTAGAAAAGATTGCTCACAAAAGAGAGCATAGATGATTCTTATGTACACAAATTTGGATCCTTTTCTATGCTACACTGATAAAAGCCCCATTTCCATTGTCTTACCTTCCAGAGGAGACAAAAATAAACAAAGCCAGTGAAATATTGGGAAGTAGATATACATTTGCTTACAACTTTGAAGGATAGAATTTTTGTTCTGGAATTCACTTTACTACTCATGTGTTTTGGCCAGCTTTTATAAAGTTATTCTGATTTACTTGTCTTTGATTTTTGCCTCTTTCTCATGATCTTTGATATTTTTGTTGTTCCTATAATTCTTATAGACTGGACAGTAATTTTTTATAAAGCAGCACCTAACCACATATTTTGTGACTGCAAAAGAATTTCTTGTGGAATTAATGTCATGCTTTCTTCTTACTTTCCATAGGGAAATAAAATTAAAAAAGCCAACAAACAAATGTTTTAATGGAAAGTATGTGTTCATATATTGCCAATTTTGAAAGATAGAATTTAATTGTGGAGTTCACTACACCCATTGCATATTATTACTATTTTGATACTGGCTTTTCCTGGTTTTTCATGTGTTACAGAACCCATAAGAGAAGCAAAGAATTGTAACAATAACATTTCACGTATGTCGTTAAAGGTGACTAATAAAGATGGCTTGCATAAAAATGGCAACATCATTCCACAGAGAAAAACTTCAGCAGCAAAATACAGCCAATTATGAATAAGTCTATAATGCTTGGCATAAGGTGGTTGTGGGCCAGTGCTTATTGGGAGATGACAGGCAGCAGAAGAAGGATCAGATGGGAAGAAGTGGCTTAGAGGCTGTGATGTCCTTGTCTAGCTATAACAGACCCGATTCATTTCACGACATGGACTGGGGATTTTTAAACTATGAAAAAGGATGGTGTGTGTGCATGCGGGGGGAAAAGAGAGGGAAAGAAGAGTTCTTCTGCAGAGTCTATAGAGATGGTACTGGGTCAGGAAAAAATTCTTTGCACCCCCTCACAAAGGATGTATGAAAGGAGATAGATAAGAAGGGCAGAATGTTAGAAAGGCCTGCATGCCCAATTCTTAACCCTTTGAACACAAACGTTTTATCTGTTCACTCAGATATATACAAGCCCTCTTCAGGGCTCAGATGACCTGTTAATCAATGCATTGGACTTAAAGAGTTAA
Organism: Cepaea hortensis; assembly: GCA_963921405.1. Lineage (NCBI taxonomy): Eukaryota > Metazoa > Mollusca > Gastropoda > Stylommatophora > Helicidae > Cepaea > Cepaea hortensis. The sequence goes on from OY992886.1 coordinate 85,230,603, forward strand.
AACTAAGTCTTGGAAAGATTCACAAAAAGTCTTAACCAGATTTCTGTTAGATATTAAAATCTATTAACTGTGCTTATATACTGGCACCCTGCTGTCTTCACAGATGATAGTTTGTTACATTGTGTTTCAAAACAGGTATAATAACCACAACCCAAGGTATGGAGTTTCACCTTTCCATAGCACAAAGCCTAGGCTGAATCATACTGTCATATGGTGGCTCAGTCATATCTATGACCTGACAGAACTGTGTTTAGGAAGCTTTAATATTATAAAAAGTATTATTTGAGATATGGAGACATGGAACAAATGTTCCTTTGTTATCCATGTCTTGTCTTTTATCAGCCATAGGATCATAGGCCATCAGTCATCTCATGCAACATTTCTGTCTGTAAACATGTTCACGATTGTTTAGATTTTATTTTTGAGTTTTTCTGTGGGATGAAGGAGCCAACCCCATTCAAATCCTAGTTAGATGTCTCTTATGACATGTTTGGTAGGGTATGGTGTTACTGTGCTTTGCTTTCCTTATGAGTTTACAATTGTTTGTACACATGTGAATGTTTGTTTGTGGTTTGACTCTAATTTCTCTGAAACAGTGCATTAGAGTGTGTCAGATTCTGAAACTTAAAATGTGTAAGATACAGGTTCTGATTTGTATAATGAAATATTGTTGCTCATCTTCTCGGTACTCCCAGACTGAAACTTGATGCCCATCTACTATTTACTCCCAGACTGAAACTATCTGAACAGACAGGGCCCTCAGTCTAGTCTATCTTACACCTGAACATATTGTCAGCATCGTTTTCAAGTTTACATTGTTATGAGAAAAAATCATATTTCAAAAGGGATAAAGCTGTCCTGAATTTCAAAAGAATTGGTCATTTCATGTCTGTATCATCATTATGTTGTTGGTCCCCAGCAGAATGTTGCTCTTGAGGCACCAGAAAGGCACCATGCCTGTCTAGTCCTTCAGTTCTGTCATACTTCTTAGCATATTGGTAGCAACATTGTAAAGCTGCACATTCTCTTAAGAATAATAAGTGTGTGGAAAGGATTAAAGTTGTATTACTGTAGCTCGTGCTGTATGTTGATTATGTGAACATGTTTGATGTGTGTCCATCCATCAAGTGATGGGGGAAATTAGCATACATGAACTTCATCCATGTCTGCTACTTATGGGTATGTGCTGAGTACTGTGAAACTGCTTCCGATAACTAGTCGTCAGTACAATTGTAAACAGACTGCTTTCAGAGTAGCTGAAATGTTTAGGTTTTTGTAGTGGAAATCATTAGAAGCAAACACATCATGGATCCCTGTGTGTGTTAAGACAGAAAGCACATAAAAACTTGAACATGTCTTAAGTATTCAAGGCTGCTTAGATTGTTTTCTTCACTTATACGTGCAAACATTTAATTTGCTGTGAAAATGCACCCACCAGAACTTTCTCACATAGTAGCAACTCTATCACAGTTGTTTATAAACATTATATAAACATGTGTTGATACAATTTTTTCAGAAATATGATTTTTGTGACAATATTACATTATATTTGTCAACTGCCAGATCACCTGTTTGCTGTATTTCACATGCCAGTTATGATTGTAACAGTTGCCGAGAGACAGTTACTTTAGCATAATGTATTCCAGTTTTCTCCCTCTCATTGCTGAAGTTCACCTTGTGAAGATTCTGTTGTATATTTTTGTATGCATCTTTGCAAATATGAGAGTTATTTTTGTAGGTGCTGCATTTGATCTATCCGTCGATGAAATCAATGTTTTGCTTGTTGTTTACAAAGATGCATATTCTTGAATCTAGCACATTTGTGAATCACTGTTTAACATTTATTGTACAGTGATTCATTGGGCATTTCTTTCATGTATGATGTTTCATTTTATTTCTCTCCAGCTGACATTTTTTATCTTGACTAAATCACATATCTGATTATTTGTAGTTGTCAGTCAAAGAAAAGACAATTTTATTGCACATATTGTATATGTATAGCCTTCACATTTTTTCATTTTGTTGCTGGTTTTTTTTTCTTTTTGTCACCTTCATTAATTAAACATTATGAGATTTGTCCCCCCTAAGGAATCTTACACAGAACGTTAAGTTGACAGTTTTAATATTAGAGTTCAGTATCATTACCCTTTCATATTTTGCATCCAAAATTCTAGTATGTGGATATTGTGCATTGTATAACTTTGTATATATTTATACAGTTTCCATAATCATTTCATCATGCTCTGTACAAACTAACATATTGTTATGTATTGACTTTTCACATTTTAAAGGCACTGTGATATTTTGTTTAACAACTTTTCTGTTGCTGCTGATATTTCATTTGTTATTTTATATATTTTATTTAGATATGCTTGTATTTTGTTTGCTTTTGTTCGTATATTAAGATAAGACTCAGCATTGAGCTTTATAGTCAAATGCTTCAATCATTTCTGTGAAATTTCATTTCTGATTTTGAGTAGTATTTTATCTTTATTTTGAATTTAGCTTTTGAATATTTTTTGTGTGCGCGTTCACTTGCTTTGAACTTGAGTGTAGTTGACACACATGTGCTGCTACAACTGCTAGTGAGTGCACGGAACTGATTTTGCTTGTTGGCTAGCAATCTCTGTTACCAGTGTCCCCTGTCATCAAATGGAACATCTCAAGACATGTGAGGTGCTTGTAATTTACATTCCCAAGTCAGGGGTGAGAGGTCAACATTTAAGTCCAACAGTCTATTGTATAAATGAAGCCACTATGTCATGGTCACCGGAGGAAGTTTAAGAGCAAGCGCATTTAACCTCACAGCCATGCTGACCTCCATATCATTTTAGAGGGTGCTTTAATTCTTTAGGATAGGAGGGTCAATATTTTTAAGCATAAAAGATGGGAATCTGACAAAGATAATCAGAACAAATCAATGAAATATATAACCCGATCTTCGTCGGTGAAACCTCACTTCAAGAGATGAAATCATCCACCTGTCTAGGTAGCAACAAAGACAATGATGGAGGATGAGATGAAGATATCAAAATATAGTTTTTATAGCACTATGCAGTTTGTGAAAGTCAACAGAAGTTAACCTTAGCTTAGAACCAAACTGAGAATATTCCATTCTAAGACTAAATCAGTAACTGTATGGATCAGAAATGTGGAGAGTGATTTAAAACAATTACAAATAAACCACAAACATTCATTAACTGTTTCCTACAAAAAATATAAGGATTGAAATGGTATGACAAATCACCAACGTGGAGCTCATGGATGGAACTAGACAAGTACCAGTCAATCAAAGGATGAAGAAAATACGCTGGATGGAACAGACATTGAGAAAACCTGAAAATAATATAACTAGAAAGATCTTTGTCTGGAATTCACTAGGCAAAAGAAATAGAAGAAGATAAAAAAAACACACAGAGAAGACACATAAATAAATATGGAGGGAGGACATAATCAGAGTCACTTGGGATAGGTAAGGGCAGGAGGCTTGGAGTGAGTTGGTTGAGGGCAATGTCCCAATGGGGGATAATGGGCCAAGTCAGAATTCAAGATGGGATAACTTCTGTTGAACTTTGTTTCATTTGTCCTGAATATTGGTTTTAAATAGCCTGTGTATTACCACTTATAACATCTATATAGTTTCGACAAACATTTAAAAAATTACCCCTTCATCTTTAACAGCCACAGTGACATAGTGGTTAGTGTACTTGCCTCCCAAGATAGTGGTCTGCGTTCAATCCCCATCAGAGACAGGATTATTTTTTCCGACCAACACGGTTCTAGGGCCGACTCACCCAGTCTCATCCAAACAGGTAAAAGATAATAGTCAGAATTATCTGGGAAGGAACAATGACAAAGAAGGAAACTCCCTACCCCACCCCACATGTTGTGGTCTAAAATATGTCAGGGCCTAACACTTACACCCCAACAGTATCTGCTACAGGACTATCATTACCTTTTCATCTTTAACAGTGAATTAAACCTCAGAAAGAAAAACCCCTCACAACCTTTAAGAGTTAAATAAAAGCATGCGTGGTTTAGCTTCTTTATTTTGTTCAGTATTCAGACCTGCTACATTTCCTGTTGTATTGAATTTTTACTCATGCTGCTAAAATTAAGCTACTCATGACAATTATAAATATTTTGCCATGTGAGAAGCATGCTGTCAGCATTCTTATTTTTTCGTTGCTCAATTAGTTAGCTGAAATATATCACTTAATAGCTTTTCTTTTAACCCTGTGCTGTTTCACTTTGTGTGGTCATGTAGCAGTGTTTATGGTACTTCATTTTTAATTCACCGCAACAAACCACATAGTTATTTTTAACACTGCCCTAGATCTGGTGGGATCGATGAATTTCAGAATCGGGATATTGGGATTCACTTCATGGTCGGTCGACAAGTGTGTTTGCAGCAAGATGTACTGAAAACCACATGTCATTGTCTTCACAAAGTTCCCCCAGATACATCAAAGATGAGCACAGACAGTTGGGACATGTACAAGATAAGACGAGTAGCACAAAATATGGATATACACACCGATGACAGTAAGGGCCCTCCGGGCCCCAGAAACATTTATTGCATCCACCAATCGGTCTAGCAGTGCACCACACACCGAACCGGAAGTATATCAACACACCACTACACCCACTATGGAATCACATGATTTCTCGGGAACTCCTGGGATTCCTTTGTTTGTGGTGAATTAAAAGTACCATGTTTAGTTTTCATTCTGTACTGTAGTGCTTTATATGAACATACCGTAGTATTTATGTATCATTCTGTGCTGTAGTGCTTTATATTAACATGCAGTAGTATTTATGTATCAGTCTGTGCTGTAGTACACACTGTGTATCAGTCTGTGGCATAAAACTCAGAGTATGTGCTGTAGTACTTTGTGTATGTATCAGAGCTTATGCTTTAGTACTTTATATGTACATACAATAGTATTGTGTATTTCAGTCTGAGCTGTAGTACATTGTATGAGCATACAGTAGTATTTATTAGAGTCTGTGCTGTAGTACATTGTATGAACATACAGTAGTATTTGTATTTCAGAGTCTCTGCTGTAGTACTTTGTGTATTGATCAGTTTGAGCTGTAGCATTTTACATAAACATACACTAGTGTGCATGGATCTAAGCTATAGGACTTTGTGCTCATGCAGCAGTATTCATATATGAGCCAGCACTGTAGTACTTTATATTCTCATGTAGCACTATTTGTGTATCAATCTCAGTGATGTAGTACATTGTATGATCTCATCAGCATACAGTAGTGTGAATCTGAGCCCATGCTTTAGTACATTGTGCTCACGTAGCAGTATTTGTGTATCATTCTGTATTGTCATATTGTGTGAGCTCTCGCTTCAATGTTTATATGTCAAAATTTGTGTTGTAGTATTTGTGTGTTCATGCTGGAGTGTTCATATATCAGCCCTGGTTCAGTGTATAATCCAATATTATTCATCCCCTCCAAGAGAGGATGGGTAAGTGGCTAAAAAAAAACAGCTAGGAGGTGTGAGTTCTCAGCAGGATGTTAGCTATATCTGTCAGAATTAAAATATTTCCCTACCTGTGTCTCATGTGAGTCTATAAAAGGCAAGGAGCCTTTACATCTTAGGCTTAAATCGGATATTAGTAGTGGTAAATGAACACACACAAAAGTAAAGGACCCATTTACACACTTTCCGTGCATTGGGGAATATGGTACTCAACCATAGTTACATAGACTTATACTATTATAGACCAGACGGTACTTGGTGGGTGACATGTCAGTATCACGCTGGTTGCAGTGGTAAATACATTATTTTTTTTTGTTGGGTTACCTTAAGTTTGATTAGTTTAATCGACGGATCAACATCATGGCACATGGGTGTAACCCATAAGTGCTCCGTTCTACTCCTAACTCAAGCCTGAGTCCAGAGATTCTCAGCTCAGTGCACGAACTCCGTAGCACCGGCGAGGATCCTGAAATACTTTGGGTAGATTTTTAACTCAATTTTGCCCGGGCAGCGCTGTTAGGCTACTCTTTTTCGATTTCCAACTGCCAAGAGATTTTTTACAAGAATACACATAAAAAAAACAAAAAAAAAACAAGAATACACATGGGCGTCCGATCTCACTACCCAGAGACCATGGGAAATTTTGTTACTAGAAGTCCACATGAATAATCCCGGCCTCACCCAGCACTCGAGGCAGACACCATACCTCGAGACCACTCAGCCAGCCCCTCGTTCCCTTGTCTATGTGTCTTTATGTTGCTTCTTCTCCGCTGTGGCTTTCGAAATTAGGTTACTTGATTTGTGTCTTTTGTTTGATGTTTTTCTCTAGTTGGTGTTGACTTCTCTTTTGCTTGGGACGTTTCATTCCTATTGCTAACGTCTGGCTTGGTTAGAGGGCTTCATATTTAAGGTTGTTGTGTTTTTGTTGTTGGTGTCTTGTGTTTCAAGTTTTTCGGTCCAGAAGTAGAGATCACCTTTAGTAGTGATCTCCAGTGTAGCTAATCAGAGTTCATTCACCACAAAAATGAGTATTGGGTTTTCCCTGGCTCATATGGCTCTGTGTTGGAGGTTGGCTCTGTTCCTGGTTCATATGAATCTATGTTAAGGTTGGATCTGTTCCCTGCTCATATGGCTTTATGTTAGGGGTCAGCTTTTTTCCTAGCTAATATGGCTCTGTGTTTGGGGTCAGCTGTTTTCCCCGGCTAAAATAGCTCTTTGGAGCAGTGGACATCTTTCACAATCTCCCGAGATAATAAGTCGAGGGATCGAAATTAGTTGCAGATGCAGTGGCAGCAAATCACCTTGTGTAGATTTCAATGGCGTTGATTGTTCAGAAAGCAGTGGCAAACGTTAAAATTGCCTTATAAATAGCCAAGAGCCAAAAAATGCTGAGGTTGATTGCAACGACCTGAAAAGGATGCTGATCTAGTATATGTGAAGGCCTATCACTACACACCCCTAATGCAGCATCTGCCATGTGTATATGTGTATACCTTGTCTGTCTTTACCAGTGCCTGCTTTTGTTCTCCTCTCTGCTGTGGCTTTCGAAATTAGGTTGCTTGATATGTGTCCTTTGTTTGATGTTTTTCTCTAGTTGGTGTTAATTTCTCTTTTGCTTGGGGTTTTTCATTCCTATTGCTAATGTCTGGCATGGTTAGATGGCTTCATATTTAAGGTTGTTTTGTTTCTGGCGTCTTGTGTTTCAGGTTTTTCGGTGCTGTCAAAGACCAGACCTTAAAAGGTTGCAACAGTATGTCCATCCCGCCTACTTCAGATTGTTTTTCTGCTTTTGCTGCCTTCTTTCTGGTCTGACTCTGGCTTTTACTTTTGTGGTTCTCTGTGGTGTGGAGCCTTTCTCTCCTCCTGTATTTAGCAGTTGCTTTTTTCATCATCATCTGAGCTTTCTGTTCTATTGGTCTATCTCTAGTGGCTTCTTTTCTTCTTCTAGGAAATGGGAATAGCAGGCTCTGCTTCTGATCATGTATTTTTTGGTCATCTTCTGAGCTTTCTCATGTTTCTGTCACTTTGAAACTGTTGTGGAGGTCTGTGTGAGATGCATGGCTTAGGATTTCCTCCTTCATCTGTTTGATTTTCCTACTTTCTTTCTGGATATTTTTCTTCCTTTCTTTTCCAAGTAGTTTGATGCATCCTGCATTTACAAGTGTTTCAGTTGTATTATACTATTTGAGTGAATACAAATTGTTTAGCTACTTCATCCCATAGAAAACCAGCTGCAAAAGTCAAGCAGCCTTGAACATGTCTACAAAGACCTTCAACATGTTTTGGTTGAGGGCCTGGCAACCATTGGGAAATGAGAGGCAGGGGAAGACAAGAAATAGTTCATTTATTTAATTACTCGCCACCAAAACTAATTCAAATTGAATGTTACTGTGTCCCTAGTTTAAAGCAGTGTTACACTTTACTTATGTGGAAATTAATTGTAATATCACTGACTAAAATATTGTCAAAGTATTTGACAAATTTCTGAAGAAAATGTACTATGATTTACCGGTACCACAAACACTGAGATTAACAGAAGTTACACAGATGTGTATATGTTTTAGATCTGTGTTCTTGTGCAGTATCTGTAATATTACATACTTCCCGGCTGCTTGCGGTCCTAACTTTTGCAGAATTATGATGAATAAGTGTCTACAACTACTCACGAAAGTCATGTAAAGGATCCTTTTGCACACCTCAAGGCACATCAGGCATATAGTTTGTTGTTGTTGTTGTTGTTGTATATCCTTTACAGGACGTCGCAGTCAACTCCAGCATTTTTTGGCTGTTTGTGATTTCTTGGCAAGTTTATGTTCAGTAGTTTGCCATTGCTTTCTGAATGACCGGCACTCATACCATTTAATAAAACCCAACGCAAGGCTGTCTGCTGCCAAATTACCCACAGCTGTGTTCTGAACGCACTATGTGGGATTGCGAACTGCGTCCATAACCCCTTGACCACAAACTGGCTGCTAGACCCACATTTGTATAGACCAATCGGCACTGGGGGAATGATATATAGACCAATCGGCACTGGGGGAATGATATATAGACCAATCAGCACTGGGGGAATGATATATAGACCAATCAGCACTGGGTGAATGATGAGGTCACTATCATGGTGGCCACCTTCACTCCCCCATGACATTCTTGGTACCCATTTTAGGCTGGGTAAACCTGAGAGCCTGTAAATTTTTTAAAAATCTGAATGTGCCCAGCTGAGAATAGAACCCATGACCACCAGGTCTACAGGCAAGTGTCTAGCCACTTCACAACCTCTCATAGTCGCACATTAAATAAAGCTAGCTGCTGAAGTTTATTCTAGAGGTTTCTTCAGCAGAGCTTTCTTTATTGTCATTTGTTTTCGTGCTTGTATATTTGCAAATAGTAAAATGTTCAGAATGATGATTGCCATAGATGCATTAGATATTATTATGTTAATTCACTTGATAAGTTCATTTGACTTTGTCAGCCGTTTACAGTTTGTGCAATCACATGAATGATTCAGACTGGTAGGTGTTGAAATGAATGCTTTTGATTTAAAATAATTGGTCGTTTTGTTTCTACTGGTTAACTATAACATTAAAAACTGGTCTAGTAAATTTGTTGTTGATTGTTGTTGTTTGGTTTTTTTCAAGTTTGATGATATATACAAGAGGCTTCTCATAAGTCTTTAGCCTGACCATGAAGGAGTAGGCGGAGAAAATTGAAATTTAGCACAATGCTTATTCCTTCCCAGAGTAGCCACCAACTGAATTTATGCATTTCTGCCATCTCTTCGTGACCTTGAAAAGACCTTCAGAATAAAACAACCTATTTTTGGAACTAAACCAGTTATCACAAGCCAGTATGACATCTTCGTCACTGTCAAAACGATTTCCTTTCAGCTGTTTTTTAAGATTTCGGAAAAGAAAAAGTATGATGGAGATAAATCTGGAGAATATGGTGGGTGTGGAAGAATTTCAATATTCAAATCATTGGCAGTTTGCAGCACAAGTCATTCTTAATGGGAGAGCGCGTTGTCTTGAAGCAAAGGCAGAATTTGCGTGCGCACTATCCCTCGTTTTCTGGTCACAGCCTTACTTAGTTTGATAAGATCTACATAGTACTGCCATTAACCATGTTGCCATGAAGCATGTAATCTTTCAGTATTGACGTCCCAAAAAACAGTCAGCATCACTTTTCTTGCAGATTTATGTGCTCTTGGTTTGACATGTGTTGGCGAGACCGGGGTTTTCCACTGCATGCTGACAATTTTGGATTCTGGGTCATAATGGTCAATCCAAGTCTCATCTACCGTCACCATGGTCGTCAACATGTTTTTCGACCGCCACATGTAGAGCAACTGGCCACACCAATCAACCCATGTGTGTTTCTGTTCACATGTCAGCAGGCGGGTGACCCAGCGGGCACACACTTTTCTCATGTTCAGTCTGTTGTGTAAAATTTTTAAAACTGTACTCTTACTAAGTTTTGCTGAACCATATATTTCTGCAATTGTCATTTTCCTATCCTGGTCTGTGATTTTCTTGACTTTTGCAGCATTTGCATCATTGCACTCTGAGAACGGTCGTCCTGATCTTGGCAGATCAGCAACTTAGGAACGGCCACACTTAAACTGCAAACACCAATTCTTTTTACAGAAGCATACAGAAACATAAGGACTGACTTCCTCAAACACTGGCTCCATCTCCCTGTGTATTTCTATAGGTGTTTTTCCCTGTAACGTCAAGAATTTTATCACAGTCCTGTTTTGACAAATCGTTGGATGTGCACATATCATCAATAGGGTGTGTTGTGCCATGCACCATATTGGGAAAACCAGTTGAGGAGGGAAATTCATAATTCATATGTCCATTACAAATTGAATGAACTATACATGTGCCAAATTTCAATTTTCTCCGCCTACTCCTTCATAGTCAGGCTAAAGACTTATGAGAAGCCCCTTGTAGTTGTTGACAGTATTAACAATGTGGAAGAGGAGAAGAAGAAGAAAATTGACCTTAAAAAGGTGCTAGACAGTTGTAGACAGTGCATGTTATCTCAGTTGTAGACTGCAGATGTTGTCTCAGTTGTAGACTGTAGATGTTGTCTCAGTTGTAGCCTGTAGATGTTATCTCAGTTGTAGACAGTGCATGTTGTCTCAGTTGTAGCCTGTAGATGTTGTCTCAGTTGTAGACTGTAGATGTTGTCTCAGTTGTAGCCTGTAGATGTTGTCTCAGTTGTAGACTGTAGATGTTGTCTCAGTTGTAGACTGTAGATGTTGTCTCAGTTGTAGCCTGTAGATGTTGTCTCAGTTGTAGCCTGTAGATGTTGTCTCAGTTGTAGCCTGTAGATGTTGTCTCAGTTGTAGACTGTAGATGTTGTCTCAGTTGTAGCCTGTAGATGTTGTCTCAGTTGTAGACTGTAGATGTTGTCTCAGTTGTAGCCTGTAGATGTTGTCTCAGTTGTAGACTGTAGATGTTGTCTCAGTTGTAGACTGTAGATGTTGTCTCAGTTGTAGCCTGTAGATGTTGTCTCAGTTGTAGACTGTAGATGTTGTCTCAGTTGTAGACTGTAGATGTTGTCTCAGTTGTAGACTGTAGATGTTGTCTCAGTTGTAGACTGTAGATGTTGTCTCAGTTGTAGACTGTAGATGTTGTCTCAGTTGTAGACTGTAGATGTTGTCTCAGTTTTAGACTGTAGATCAGTTGTAGACTAGATGTTGTCTCAATTGTAGACTGTAGATGTCTCAGTTGTAGACAGTGCATGTTGTCTCAGTTGTAGACTGCAGATGTTGTCTCAGTTGTAGACTGTAGATGTTGTCTCAGTTGTAGACTGTAGATGTTGTCTCAGTTGTAGACTGTAGATGTTGTCTCAGTTGTAGACTGTAGATGTTGTCTCAGTTGTAGACTGTAGATGTTGTCTCAGTTGTAGACTGTAGATGTTGTCTCAGTTGTAGCCTGTAGATGTTGTCTCAGTTGTAGCCTGTAGATGTTGTCTCAGTTGTAGACTGTAGATGTTGTCTCAGTTGTAGCCTGTAGATGTTGTCTCAGTTGTAGACTGTAGATGTTGTCTCAGTTGTAGCCTGTAGATGTTGTCTCAGTTGTAGACTGTAGATGTTGTCTCAGTTGTAGACTGTAGATGTTGTCTCAGTTGTAGCCTGTAGATGTTGTCTCAGTTGTAGACTGTAGATGTTGTCTCAGTTGTAGCCTGTAGATGTTGTCTCAGTTGTAGCCTGTAGATGTTGTCTCAGTTGTAGACTGTAGATGTTGTCTCAGTTGTAGACTGTAGATGTTGTCTCAGTTGTAGACTGTAGATGTTGTCTCAGTTTTAGACTGTAGATCAGTTGTAGACTAGATGTTGTCTCAATTGTAGACTGTAGATGTCTCAGTTGTAGACAGTGCATGTTGTCTCAGTTGTAGACTGCAGATGTTGTCTCAGTTGTAGACTGTAGATGTTGTCTCAGTTGTAGACTGTAGATGTTGTCTCAGTTGTAGACTGTAGATGTTGTCTCAGTTGTAGACTGTAGATGTTGTCTCAGTTTTAGACTGTAGATCAGTTGTAGACTAGATGTTGTCTCAATTGTAGACTGTAGATGTCTCAGTTGTAGACAGTGCATGTTGTCTCAGTTGTAGACTGCAGATGTTGTCTCAGTTGTAGACTGTAGATGTTGTCTCAGTTGTAGACTGTAGATGTTGTCTCAGTTGTAGACTGTAGATGTTGTCTCAGTTTTAGACTGTAGATCAGTTGTAGACTAGATGTTGTCTCAATTGTAGACTGTAGATGTCTCAGTTGTAGACAGTGCATGTTATCTCAGTTGTAGACAGTGCATGTTGTCTCAGTTGTAAACTCTACATGTCTCAGTTGTAGACTGTAGATGTCTCACTTGTAGACAGTAGATGTTCATTTGTGGGCATGTTATAAAAAGAAATAACTAGAAAATGTGGTGACAACTGGCAAGATTGAGGGGAAAAGAACAAGAGGAAGGCAGAGAAGTAAATATCCTGATGCCTTGGCCACATGGCATGGTCAAGACAAGAACACAGAGTGATATACTCAATCCACCTCTTCATAATAGACTCTCCCATAATATCGTTTCTGTTTTCTTATTTTAAACACCCTGTGCCGTAATTCTTATTTTTTTCCCCGCAAGCTCACTGATTTGTCTGTGCATATGTTTTCTTTCTTTAATAGAATGTAATTCAATTTTCTTGCACTGTTCGTTTAACCAACTTTCTTTTGCCTTCACACCTTTATCTCTTATTTCTTTATTTATCTTAACATATTCTTGTTTGTCATTTTTACTCTGTTTTCTTCTGTCCATCAACCTTAAGATTTCTTCAGTCATCCATGTTTTCTTAGCTTTTTGGCTTCACTCTGGTAATATTTCTTTGCTTGTTTGATGAATGGAATCCCTTAAGATTTCACATTGTTCATTTATACTCTGTGGTACAGAGTAGTTGTACAGGGGTAAATTTCACAACTAGTACAGCTCTGAAGTTGACCCGATCTCGTAAACAGCAACAAGGGATCTTTTGGGAAGGATGGGAGCTGGTCACCTTATATCCAAGTATCTAAGTCTAACACATCATACCTACACTGCAGTTACAGTTAGCTGCATAACCTTTACAGGACGTAGTCGTCAACCCCAGCATTTTTTAGCTGTTCATGATTCCTGGGCAAGATTACGTTCAGTAGTTTGCCATTGCTTTCTGAATGACAGGCACCCATACCATTTAATAAAAAACCAACACAAGACAGTCTGCTGCCGAATTTCCCGCAGCTGTGTTTTGAACGCGGGTATGTGAGATTACGAAGTGCATCCATAACCTATTCACCACAGAGCCGGCAGTATCTGTGATAATATGACCTTTACTATTGTAGGTACAGTTCATCTGCCATGCCGGTAAGATTGGGTAGTCGTGATTTGCCATCTCATACAATCACGGCAGTCTTGGATTAGGTCTGTGTTCTTATCTCAGGTATGTCTTGTGGTCAAGCTATCTAGTTATTTATCTCTTTGTCTTCCTCTTGCTCTTTTCCCCCATCAGTTTTGCCTCTTGTCGCTAAGTGTTTAATTTTATTTTAATTATATAGGGGGTCAAATCTACTAATGCTTATAGAGAAACCAGTGATTAGGCAACAGGTCTCTTATTTATGGTTCTCAGCCCTTGTGGGGCAACTAAGACAGTGTCCAGTAATTGCTGTCCCCTGATGGTTTGCAGGCATTAATTATGCCAAAATCAATTTAATATATTTGCTGTCAATGATACAGAAGGTCAGCATCATGGCTGTGGTATGCATAAGTACTGTCCTTAGTGCAACTAACCTAGGAACACATGGATATATTACCCTGGATATGGTAGTTCATGGCACTGAGATAGTGGATCAGCTGATAGTGACTTACTGCATAAGATACTTTTCATTTTCTGAAATGCAGCCTTTGCTTGCGCTTTTTGTTCTTAATCTCTGTTGTGCACAGCTTGGGGGGGGGGGGGGGAGAGAGAGAGGTTGTTGTTGTTATGGGACTGTGCATGATCTCGTGTATCCATTATGTTTCTTCGATGTGGCTCTTTGTGGCAGATGGTACCAGGGCACCCCCGGGAAGGTTAACCCGATCAACATATGCCCGCAGAAGTCGGATGTGTCGGCCTAACGGCACAAGAACACAGCTCTGCTGTACACAGGCACAACGCAATCACGTCCGGAAAAAAAAACTCCGGATGAACGCAGAAGAAGAAGAAGAAGAAGAAGTACCAGGGCATTCTTGTGAGGTGGCCAAACCATTTTTGTTCTTCATTGATGAAGCATATGACTGGTTTCAGACCTAATCATCTAATTTTCTCATTCCTAACTCTGTCTCTCAAGGTTATTACCACAGCTCTTTTAAGGCATCTCATCTCTGTTATGATTTTGCGCTCATAAGTTGCAGTAAGCATCCATGTTTGGTAGCATGTCAGCCAAAAAAAATAGTTCTTATGAGATTTGCTTTAGTTCTTTATAGGTATCTTTCTATGCTACAGAAGTGGCAATAGTTGTTCCAGACCTGATTTGCCTTTGCACAACGTGATTTCTCTATCCATTCCCTAATCTAAAGTGAAAATTGACCCTAGATATTTACATTCGCAGGTTTGTTTTGTTAAGGGGAATTTTCAAACAAAGAAATCTTCAGTTGTGCCAGCAATTCGGGCAAGAACTCTATGTAACAATGCAGTGTAACAGGAGACAACAGTGAGCTGACTTTAGGAAACAAACTGGCATTAGCTGTACATGTTGGTTGTTTGTGCATGTTAGATGTGTATCTAACCAGAGCATGAGAGGCATTTAGTATCCGTATACTTTGATGATATATGCTGAAATAGACAGTGGACTTATTGCTGTATCCCGAGTCCCGTGGTGTTGCTTCTGTTGGCAGATAAGCAATGCCCACATCTGGTAGTTAAACAATAAGCAAGAACATATTGTGTAGTTAACTGATTCACTGCCAAACAAAAGGCAGATTTGGACAAAACATGGTACACAATCAAATAAACAAGTATTGTAAATTTCTTTTCACTGAGTTTTGAAATCGCGGAAAATACTACGAAACAAATAACACAACCACACTAGTATGGCTATAGATTGAGCTACTGTCCAAATGGGAGGTCACATTTGAGGATATATTATCCGCTGGCACTGAATCAGTTGAAAACTCTGTTCTATGGTATTCAGTTTGTTTATATAGGTGTATGTTTAATGATTGTGCAGTGGTTGAAACTTGCCGGTCCAATTTTTTTTATTTTTTGCACTCACTCGCTTTGAACTCAAGTGTAGTCCATACACACTATTTATAGTAGTGATGGACTGAATTTTGCGTGTGGGTTAGCTTTCCCTATTACCAGTGTCCCTCGCTATCATGTGAACCCACTCTGGCTTCAGAGGTACTTGT
Source organism: Cepaea hortensis (assembly GCA_963921405.1). NCBI lineage: Eukaryota > Metazoa > Mollusca > Gastropoda > Stylommatophora > Helicidae > Cepaea > Cepaea hortensis. Next base: position 85,246,013 of record OY992886.1, read on the forward strand.
AATTAACGTTCCCAAGTCAAGGATGACAAGTCAATATTTTAGTCAAGCTGTCTGGTGTAGTGGTTGAACCGCTGACCTCGGCATCAGCACACCGGATGTTTAAGAACATGCGTTCTTATCCATTCGGCCATGCGGACCTGCGGTCCAAGTTTTGTATTCACACTCTGTAAAGTTCATGCAACATAATAGGTAAATACAAAACTTGGATCGGCAATATTTTCAAACACTGCACAGTCATTAAAAATACACTCTGTATCAACCACATACATAAGTGTATTCTCAAACAGAGGTACTACATAGAATTCTGGGCTGTTTAGTAGAAACAGATAAATAAAGAGGTAGTCCCACAGAAGATACTGCCCTTGGGGTGGGAAGTGCTAAGCCTTCATATATTCTAGACTATGACATGATGTGGGTGGCCAGTTACCTTCCTTATTGCCATTTCCTCCCAGAAAATTATAAAAACTGTCTGCTGTCTTTAGTACAAGGCTGGATGGACCCCAGAGAGATCTTGCTCGGACAAAGTCATCCTGCCTCTGCTGGTAATTAAACCAGGATCACTGTCTTGGCAGACAAGCACACTACCTACGAAGCCACAAGAACTCCATCTGAAAGGTCTTCTTTCCTCATGTGTTAGACTGCTTTTGCCGTGAAGTGTCGCAGATCTGATAGCTACCCATGCATAAATTTTATATATATATATATATATATATATATATATATATATATATAGAAAAAATGTATTGCTCTTATAGCATAGTTTACAACTTTGAGTTCACAAGACTTGGGTTTAAAATTGTAGTTTATTGATTGTCTGTTGGCCGTTGTTCTAGTAATGTCTACATTCATTCATTCATTCAGTAGCATGTCCTTTGCAGAACCTCGCTCCCATAACGACCTTCCGAAAAACTTCTCGGTCATAAGCAAGATGTCTCACGTCCGATACACCCATCTGGAGATCATCTGCCACATCCTACACCTACCTATCTTCTCTTTGGCCTTCATCATGCTGTCTTCCCGGGTATATACTCCTCCATTATTGTTCTCTCCAAACTTTCATGACGTTTCAAGTGACAAAAATATTTCAATTTTCTTTGTCTTATCGTCTATAGTAACCAACCATCTTCATTATTCAGCTCTTGTCGTCTGGATGCATTTGTTCTTCTCTGAATCCAAGATATTCTTAGAACCCATTTATAACATTTATATTCAAACATTGTATGCGTTGTTCAGCCTGTTTAGTAATTATCCAGGTCACACAGGCGTATGTTGCAATGGAAAGATGTATGCTTTTAAAAATCTAATATTTGTAGGTCTGTCTGTCCCAAACCACAATTTATTCTCTTGTTTTAGTTTCTGAAAAGCAATAGATATTCACTTTTAATTTCTTTCATTGTGTCACCATTTTTGGTAATTAACGACCCAGGATATTCAACATTTTCCACCACCTCCAAATATTATATATATATATATACATAAGAAGTCCATTATTGTTGATGTAAGTTGTTAGTCTCCCTGATAGCTTTGTGTGGATGTGTGTGGGCACTAGTGAGGGAAATGACTGATTTGCATTTGTTGAACACTGCAAAGGCAAATGGCTAAGACATCGTACACAAACTATAATGGTAGGTTATAATGTTTGTACAATAAATAAGACAGTGTCCAGTAATTTCTGTCCCTTGATGGCTAGCAAGCAGTAATTATGCCAAAATCAATATACTATGTAATTCGCTTTTGTCAGTGATTCAGTCGGCAATAAAACAAAAATATAAAACAAATTGTGGCAGAATACATCATACCATGATTGCTGGTCACCAGTGTGATATCAGGCCCCATATTGAAAGTAAACAGTAGTAACACTGAACCTACCATGCATGTCATAAGAGGCGATTAAGGGGGGTTGGTGTGAGACCCACTACTTGATCACATAGAAAAGTTTTGCTTCAAATTCAACCCGTTGTGAATAAGTCAGCAAGAACAAGAGAAGATTATTGCTGGTATGCCTTCTGATCTGGTAACCCAAGCTTCAGCACCTATTTTTAGGCCTGTTCTTAGGCACTGTGTGCTTATATGACTACCCTTACTAGATCGGCGCTTGGATCTTCTTTCTTTACCTTCACATAAAATCTGTATGTGGCACTACTACATCCACACAGTGTTATGGTATGTGCCATGACTAGTGGCACAGACAATCTTGCTCCACAACAATCATCTGTTTCCCATGTTCTATAGCTTTGTGCAAATCTTTGTCTCTGTGTTTAGTCCGCAATGACCTTCGCAGAACATCACTCTAAAAAGTTGTGTGTTTGTAAATCATCATTGATTGTGCTCAGAATTCTTTTAGTGTTTGTAAATCATCAAGATGAAAAACATACTGACCAATAAAAAGATGTCAATTGAAATGAGAAAAAGAGTGTTGAGGGGATACATAGAGCCTGTTCTTTTGTATGGATGTGAAACTTGGACAATGAGCAGTCAAGCTGAAAAACATGTGATGGCTGCAGAAATGTAGTATTCTGAAGAATACCATGGACAGATAGAAAAAACCAATGGACAGATAGAAAAACCAATGACCAAGTACTACAGAAGACAAATGAAAATCGTAAATTGATTAGAGAAATTAGACGTAGATAGTCAAAATTATTTGGATATGTTATGGGAAGAAATGGATTGGAGAACTTAGTGACAACTTTCAAGATCGAAGGGAACAGACCAAGGGAAAGACTGAGAAGTAAATACCTGGATGGCTTGGCCACTTGGCATGGTCAAGACAGGAACACTAAGCTGATTCACGACTCTGGTGATCAAGTGAAATGGCAAGTCATGACCGCCCACGCTTTCCAGCATGGCACATGATTGATTGATTGATTGATTGATATCATCATTGATTGTGCTCAGAATTCTTTTAGTGTTTGTAAATCATCATTGATTGTGCTCAGAATTCTTTTTTGTGTTGTTTTGTTTGCACATCCTTTACAGGACATCGCTGTCAACATCAGCATCTTTCAGCTGATTGTTGATTTCTTGGCAAGATTATGCTCAGTAGTTTGCCATTGCTTTCTGAGCGACCGGCTCACATACCCCGTAAGTTACTGACACTGAGAGAACCACTACCGATTCTCGCGCACATCACGTTACTCATGAAAGTATACGGGATTACGGAGAAAGTTGTGTAACCCCTAGACCAGGGAGACCGGCCAGAAGCTTTTAGTGTTTGTAAATCATCATTGATTGCGCTCAGAATCCTTTTAGTATTTGTAAATCATCATTGATTGCGCTCAGAATCCTGTTAATATTTGTAAATCACATAAAGTCAGTAAATAATGGACCCTTTTTCATGCCTTGAGGTATAGGGTGTATTTTTAATGACTGTGCAGTGTTTGAAAATATTGCCAGTCCACGTTTTGTATTCACCCTCTGTAAAGTTCATGCAACATAATAGGTAAATACAAAACTTGGACCTGTAATATTTTCAAACACTGCATAGGCATTAAAAATCTCATCTCATCTCATCATGTTCCTCTTGTACCTTGCGGTATCGAGTTGAATTATAAACAGCGGGAGAGTGCCCGCTTATAGGCTTCATGTATCGATATTCCCATGGACTGTTATTCCCTGCGTCCATCGTTTACGTGGCCGGTCTCTTCCTCTGCTTCCCTCTGGTCTGTACATCATTGCTTGTTGTGGTATAGTGTTAGTTGGTAACCTACTTGCATGGCCAAACCATTTGACTTGCTGCCTTCTAATAAAATCTAGTGCAGCTATAACCCCCACTTTAGTCCTGATTTCTTCATTTCTGATCTTATCTCTTCTTGACACATTGAGTATTCTTCTCAGGAATCTCATTTCTGTTGTGATTTTTCTTTTCTCTTTTTCTGTCATTGTCCAGGTTTGGCATTGGTAATATAGAGTTGATAGGAAGATTGTGTTGTAAAGTGATTCATTAAAAATACACGCTATATATCGCTTGCGTTTATGGTGCTAGCTCCAATGGTCACTCAGTGGTCACTGTGGTCAGTATCGCACCAGCCGCCTTTACTTCCTACAACATTTCCTGGTACAAATTACAGGCTGGGTCGACCGGAGAGGCCAGGTCAGTTTCTAGCCACTGTGATGCTGCGGTTCCCAAATCTTGTCATGAGTGCTGTATAACGTATCAACATTCATACTGGAATACGATCAGCGTTACCAGTTGTGGGTTGTGCTCAATCTTTAAATCTCAAATACCGAAACAACTAAATAAATCAATATCAACATTGTTTAAATCATCTAATGAGCACTGTGTAGTTTTATGCTTGTAAATCATGTACTGCGTGCTGTGTAATTATATCTGTTTTGAATCATCTTGTTAGCAATGTGTAGTTATATCTATGTTTGTAAATTATGTACTGATTGTTGTGTAGTTATATGTATATGTTTGTAAATCATATACTGAGTGTTGTGTAGTTGTTATATGTATATGTTTGTAAATCATATACTGAGTGTTGTGTAGTTATATCTATGTTTGTAAATCATATACTGAGTGTTGTGTAGTTATATCTATGTTTGTAAATCATATACTGAGTGTTGTGTAGTTATATATATGTTTGTAAATCATATACTGAGTGAGTGGGAGGCGTTTTGTGTGATATTAACAGGCACAGGAACGGAGCAAAATGGGGACGACCCGTTGCTGTGAGGTTGGAACCGCGACTAACTAACTAACTAATACTGAGTGCTGTGTAGTTATAACATTGTTTTTAATCATCTCATGAGCACTGTTGAGCTAATCTATGATTGTAAACCATATCCTGAGTGCTGTATAATCATCTCTAAGTTTGTAAATGACCATTTACTCTGTACATAATTCATTCTTGTAAACGTGTACTGAATGCTACATGCTTATATCTGTGTAAATTATGCGACAGATTGCTATGTAATAAAATCTGTGTTTTTGTAAATCAGTATAATTAGTTATGTATAGTTACTGAGTTATGTATAGTTACCTAGTCATGTGTAGTTACTGTATCATGTGTAGTTACTGAATCATGTGTAGTTACTGAATCATGTGTAGTTACTGAGTCATGTGTAGTTACTGAATCTTGTGTAGTTACTGAGTCATGTGTCATTACTGAGTCATGCATAGTTACTGAGTTATGCGTAGTTACTGAGTTATGCGTAGTTACTGAGTTGTATGTAGTTACTGAGTTGAGAGTAGGTAATCCTTTCTTTGTAAACAATAGTAACCCAATACTGAATAGAAATTTGTGTTTGTGTATATCACTAAAGCTTTGGCCTCAGACAAAGCTTCTGCTAGCACATTTGTAGATGTGATTTGCGGTTTATTTCCAGTGTCTTCCTTTTTTTAACAATTTGTATCCACCAGCTGATATGATGTCACATACTCAGCACACATGAACAAACCAGACCAAAACTAACATGGTACAAGAAGAAAAGAAAACCAAGAAATAATTATTCAAAGAGGTTGCAGTACATACAATGAAACAACAGAAAAGAAAACCAGAACAAAGGTCCAAAAGAAGACACCTAAATACCTTGATTATAACCAAAGAAGTGTTTGATTGATTGATTGATTGATTGACTGATTGATCTATATTTTAGTGGGTTACAAATTGGGAACACAGGCCCGTCTTACATTCAGCCCTTCCAATCACTCATCTTTCGTTCATCAATAATGCATGATGCATTTACACAGGGGGAAAAATGTCAAATGAATGTTGTAAACATAAACAATGCATATTACCATGTTATGAGACGTATCCCCCACCCACTCACACATCCCCCCACCACGCACACACCTCAGGCATACTTATATTCCCCCACCCATACATCCCCCTACCACACACACACACATTCCCCACCCCACACACACTCGCCCACCCACACATCCTCCACCCGCCCACCCACATACCCCCAACCACTCAGCCAAACACACATCCCCAACCACTCAGCCAAACACACATCCCCAAACACACATTCCCCTACTCACACAAACATCCCCTGCCAACCCACACATCATGCACCCACCCACACACACCTCCACCCACACTTCCCCCACCACACAATCTCCCCCCCCCCACCCACACACATACTTCCTGCACCACCCCTACACACAAACCCCTACCCACACACACCCCCTCCCACACAATCTCCCCACCCAAACACATGCCACACGCATCCCCCATACTCACCCACCTACCCACAACCCTTTACGCATCCTCCACCTATCCACCTACACACCCCAAATCACCCATCCTCCATTCCACAACCACACATCCCCCACCCACACACACATCCCCCACCCATACACACATCCCCCCACCCATGTACTCATCCCTCAACCACTAACACCCACACATCCCGCACACACTCATCAACACATACCTCCCCAACCTACCCACCCACACACACTCACACACCCCAACACCCAGCCAGTGTTTGGTAAGTGAGCGGGTGTTTTGTATGTTCCTGAAAGGCACATACTGTGAAAGTTGGCAGGAGTGCAAAACTTGCACTTAACACTTTTTCTGGAATGGTATTATAATTTGTTACCAAATTCTTTACATTAATCACTTTTATATTGTGCCTAGTCTTAAAAGTGTGCTTGATGTTTTGGTCATGAATTTAAATTGACAGTCTCAGATATTTCATCAGTCCATCATTTGCAGGGATGACATCTTGCTTTGGTTCCCTTATGTCTAAATGGTAAAGCATTTTGTGGGGCACTGTCTTGTGATAATCTGATTACATGGCCAAACCATATGATTTGCTGTTTTTTTTTATAAAAAAAATCTAGCACTAATGCTGTCACCACTTGCTTCCTGTTATCATTTTGCCTAATCTTGTTTGTTCTCTTTGCATTTATAATTCATCAGTTTGAAATGTTTTGTTCGCTTTAATTGTTGGTTTTCTATGATAATCTTAGTTTCTATTTCTTCCCTCACAATGATCATAGCCTGTGTTTTGTTAGTGAAGATTTGTATATTTTGTTCTTTTGCTGCTATGTTAAGATTGTAGTGTTCTCTTGTATTTTATCATCTGCATATGCCAACTGAGCCTGACAAAATGGATTTAATTTAATTTTAAATTAATTTTTTTATATGGGAAAGTATAGATAGTGTCATACAACTTACTATTTCATCTATTGTCCTGTTAGGTCATGGAATGTATGGGCTTGACACCATATCCGCTTTATAATAGTGTATGAAACAAGGTTACAATGTGTAGAGGCAGTGTCTTTGCTATTTTTTGTCAGAATTTAAACACCTAGTAAAATATAGATTGTGTGTATAAGATGTCTGTAATGTTCTTTATTGTGGTGGAAGAAGACTACATACTATCTGGTACTATGCATTTGGATAGCTGTTGTTTAGTTTCTCTGGTCACCCTCAACTGTTTGAATGTGTAGCCAAATTTTGGTTGATTGAGATCAGCAAAAAAATGCATCTGCCATTTCGTTTTTATTTGTGTGCCCATTTTCTTTGACTGCTATAGTTTTGTAGGCATCGGTAAAGAAGGTAATTTGTCATTGCCTATACTGGTCGATGACCTTATCCATTATCACTGTAAAGAGATCCTCAGCCTACTGTCATGAACTTGAGATAATAACAGACAACTGTCTGTTGGCTGCTTTCAGGCTCAGTCCACCACCTACTCACATTGGAAGATGGATTATTAAGATAAAAAAAAACATGAGAAACACAAAATATTTTGGAAATGTAAAAATAAAACATTCTCAAGTCTAGAAAAGATCAGTATGGAGAAAAGTGTACCGGGGAAGAGGAGGACCACAGCGATGAGCAATTCAAGTTGTGATCGATATTACACAAGACACCAAGAGAGACAAGAGATCTGGCATATAATAGAATTAGTTAGTTAGTTAGTTATCAGTTGGGGTATCTTCGTTGCACTCCGGACATGTCCATAGGTGCTCAGATCCTCCCCCCAGCATATGCATCAGCGTCCGGTGGCTAATAGTGCCAGTTCTGTGTTGGTTGACGAGGCGCTTTGTTTTCCCGATGTACCTCTCGCGTCTGGCTGTGCCGATTCTTACTCCCAGGTCTTTCATCCTGGAAAGCGATGTGGAATCACTGGCGTCAAAATCCTCTGTTCTCGCCATATCTTTAAGGGCGTTAATAACATCGGCACGATCCATGGGCTGGCCATCTACAGGGGGTGCAGAGCCAGCCAATTTATCAGCTCGTTCATTTCCCTCGACTCCCGCATGTCCCGGGACGAAGATGAAGGTGACTTTGCGGACAACGGACTTCCGCAGTGACTCAGTCCACTGTCTACGTACAGATCCAGCTTCGACCTTCTGAATCATGCTCATTGAATCACTTAGTACACACACGTTGGTATAATGCTGTGATTCCAGCCATATGAAAGCCTGTGTAACTGCCATCACCTCCATCGTCATGCTGCTCGTGGTCATAGAGTGGGCACCACTGGATTCTTGAACGGTTCGGCCCGCTGAACGGGCTGTAAATGCCCACGCACTTCTCTGCTGCTTTACAACAGATCCATCTGTATAGATGAGCACTTCGGGGCTATCTGAGTGATCATAGATGAGCGCGTTAACCTCTGCATTGACAGCGGCAGGGTTCTGCTCTCTGCACCGTCTGTCGAGTGTGATAATGCAGGAGAAGGTACACTTAAAAGCTGGAGGCACCGGCACCCATTCCTTGCCAGGGTTGATACTGGTAAGACTGCAGACCTGTCCGACGACATCTTCCGCCCGACCCATCCATGAGTTGCCCCTCTTTAGCCTGTCACCCTTTTCTCTGAATACAGCGTCATGCAGAGGGTGCTGCTCATCTGCACTTATTTTTAAGTATGCACGAGCTCTCCAGATCTTGATCCTGTGTTCCATTGTCGGGAAGTCAAGGAGGTATCTCATTGCTACACAGCTGGTGTCTCTCGTGCAGCCCAAAATGATGCGCATGGCTTCGTTTTGTACCTTTTCAAGTCTTCCAATCTGTGTAGGGCTGACAGTGAGGATGGCTAGGGCATACTCGATGCGTGAAAGCACAAGTCCTTGGAACAGAAGTAATAGCAGTCTTTGCTCGATATTGGCAGTCGCCATGACTCTCATTGCTGCCAAACCTTTTCGAGCCTTCGTTATGACATAATCGACATGATCTCTGAAGGACAGGCTACGATCAAGCCTCACGCCAAGATATGTCATTGACTGGGTTCTACTCAGAATGCTCCCATCCATTCTTACTGCCGGCAGGTCTGTTTTCACAATATGGTTGTTTAGTGAGAACCATGTAACCGTTGCCTTTGCAGGGTTGACAAGGGCATCGGCATATAATAGAGTGACATTTCAATTTTATTTTAGTCCCGTACGCCCCCTGCCCCCTGTCTCGATATAATAGAGTGACATTTCAAAAGACTGTCGGGGGGAGGGGGGGACAAGCCACTATATGTCGATGATGGTGTCTGCAGAGAAAAGCAATGAATGAATCACCGAAGAACGAGAAGTAGATATTGTGATCTTTACTAGAGCACGATTACAAGAGACAAAATGACATTGCGGCCAAAGCCTTCGTCAGCAACAGAACAAACAAATAAAACTAGACAAACAAATACACGAAAGACGCTACATAAAAGTATTAAAGGTACTTATCTGTATCCTAGCTTGAGCGGCTATCCGTGGATGGAGTAAACCGGATGTAGTGGTTAAAGAGTCAACTGACTAAAGGTCACTAAAGCGAGAAGCTCGGGGATTGGCTAAGACGACCGGTGAGGGAACCGCTAGCTGGGGGGATGGGGGTGCGCCCATGAGAGCGAAATGGAAAAATATGGATAGGTAGAGCACTGTAGCAGACTATGTGGTGATGTAACGGATGCAGTTCACAATTCTGCACTCCAAGTTCGAAACACTGCTGGGGGTGATAGGATGTAGATAACCTGGCGCTTGCCATCATACAATAGCACAAGTGCCGGTTGTTCAGAAAGCAATGAGAAGTGACTGAACGCAAATTAACCGGGAAGTCACAGAAGGCAAAGATAATGCTGGCGTTGACTACGCCATCCTGTGAAGGACATGCAACTGGCTTATTAGTGGACTATATGACTACGGGGATGGGAGGGGGCAGGGGGCGTACGGGACTAAAATAAAACTGTGTTGGACGTTGAGGCTTTGAGGAGAGAGTGAACCCAACTGGAAGATGAGGTGGTTTTCCAATGTCTTAAGATCACGTTCATGAGATATGCACAATTTGATCGCCGTGACCTGTATGTCGGCAACGCCACAGTGGTCAGAACTGTTGAAATGTAGAGGTACCGATTTCTGGGCACCACTGTTGAGAAAAGGGAGCTCAGCTCTCAACCAGGGAACCAGGTAACCAGGTAGAGAGTGCTTTTGTACAGGAGGTAAAATAAACATTTCTTGCCTGTGCATCATGTGGTGGGTGCTCTAGGGCAAGCAGCCCATAATCCTCAGCTCTTAAGTTCTCCTGGCATCACAGTAATAGTACAAATGCCATAATGATAATTGTTCTTATACCAAGTAATGGTACAAATGCCATAATGATAATTATTCTTATCACAAGTAATGGTACAAATGCCTTAATGATAATTGTTCTTATCACAAGTAATGGAGTAATGGTACAAATGCCATAATGATAATTTTTCTTACCACAAGTAATGTTACAAAAGACCATAATGATAAATTTTTCTTATCACAGGTAATGGTTCAAATTCCATAGTGATGATTTTTATCATCACAAGTAATGGTACAAATGCCATAATGAAAGTTTTTCTTTTTTTTCCAGATTGTTTGAACTTTCTTTAAGCTTTATCCATCTGTTTGTGTTAGATAATTACAGATTTCCTTCTAACTATAGGAATATTGTAGGAAATAACAAAAATACACCGTGTTTCAACTCTTAGATGTCTTCCACTGATTTGTTTGGAGGCCCTGTTTAATTTTTCTTACAGATATTTGATTGCTACAGAGGTACTTGCTGGCCAAGTTGTGTGTTTTTCATTTGCTAATTGAGGGAAAGATAAATGATTGTATCAGTTTGTAAACCAGCCCCTCCACAGATTGTTGGTCATGATTTATGAATAAGCTGTACGTGTGCACGTTTTTGCCGTATAGATTTCATAATTTTATGTGGGTGGTATAGCATTTGACTATTTTATGGATAATGAGCTGTGCGTTTTGTTTATATATGTCTTTGTTCATTTTAATATTTGACACATACACCGATACCCAGAATATGTTGTGCTGTGTAATTATTTTGTATGTGTGCCTTCCTGTGTAAATAGTACATTGTCATAATCTCCAGTGCTGTCATACAATACGAAAGATCGTTAACCTATAGCACAGTCATGCAATGAGAAAGAAAGATCTTTAGTGTATAGTGCTGTCATAAATGGGAAATATCATTAATCTATAAAGCTGGAGAAAGATGATTAACCTACAGTGCTGTCATCCAGTGAGAAAGATAATTAATCTGTAGCACCGTCATAAAGTGAGAAAGATCATTAATCTGAAGTGCTGTCATACCATGAGAAATATTCATTAATCTTTAACACTGTCATTCAGTGAGATAGATCGTTAGTCTATAGAGCTGTCATACAGTGAGAAAGATCACTAATCTGTAGCACTGTTATAAAGCAAGAAAGATCATTAATCTATAATGCTGTCATACGATAAAATAGAGCATTAATCTTTAGCACTGTCATAAACTTAGAGAAAGATTATTAATCATAGTGCGAACGGTCATTAATCTCAACCACTTGATTCACCCATCTTTTGTTATAAGCACAAAGAAGAAGTGAATCTTTGTTGGATGATTAGTTCCAGCATGAAAGTATGTGCACACAGATGTTCACATATAGTTGTTTATATGCACATTTTCAGTCTGATATCAGGGCACACTAGCAGAAGTGTGCATGTGTCAATCTTGTAGTGAAAGTTAGACACGGACGTACGTAAATTTTGATTTTGTAGTGAAAGTTAGACATGGATGTATGTAAATTTGATCTTGTAGTGAAAGTTAGACATGGACGTACGTAAATTTGATCTTGTAGTGAAAGTTAGACATGGACGTACGTAAATTTGATCTTGTAGTGAAAGTTAGACATGGACGTATGTAAATTTGATCTTGTAGTGAAAGTTAGACATGGATGTATGTAAATTTGATCTTGTAGTGAAACACTTCAGTGGAGGTTAATATTTTCACTCGTCTATTAAACAGTTTAGTGGGAAGTTAATATTTTCAATTCCTTTATTGAAACACTTTCAAGGAAAGTTAATATTTCAATCCAGTATTGAAAAACTAAAGAACAAACATGTATCAATAACTACTAAGAAAGCACTTTACAACACAATCTTCCTACCAACTCTGTGATACCAATGCCAAACCTGGACAATGACAGAAAAAGAGAAAAGAAAAATCACAACAACAGAAATGAGGTTCCTGAGAAGAATACTCAACGTATCAAGAAGAGATAAGATCAGAAATGAAGAAATCAGGACTAAAGTGGGGGTTAAAGCTGCTCTAGATTTTATTAGAAAGCAGCAAGTCAAATGGTTTGGCCATGCAAGTAGGCTACCAGTCAACAGCATGCCACAACAGGCAATGACGTACAGACCAGATGGAAACAGAGGAAGAGGCCGACCACGTAAACGCTGGACGGAGGGAATAACAGAATCCATGGGAATGTCGATATACGAAGCCCATAACCGGGCACTCTCACGAAGTTTATACTTCACCTCGACACCGCAAGGTACAAGAGGAACATGATGAGATGAGAGATTGAAAAACTTTAGTGGAAAGTTAATAATTTTATTTGTCTATTGAAACACTTTAGTGGAAAGTTAATATTTTCAATCTTTAATCATCTACAACATACAGGCATGCACATTAGGGATTCAGGTTTACACTTAGCTGAAGAGAATTGCAGAGAATAGGGAACAGTGGGGTGACAATATCAGACAACTTTAATACCAGTCTTCAGCCTGACTTAAATCTGATGATGGTGATTTCTAGAATGAGGTTTGCCAGCTTAGAAATGAAAAACACATGTAAATGACAGACACTGTTCACTTTCTTCTATAATCTCTGCTGCATGACAATGTCATCATGTTTATCCATAGCCTATTTGCATGTTACCACTTGCTATATAGATTTTTCTATGCAAGGATGTCAAACATCTTCTCTCTAGGTCTTTCTCCATCTCTCTTTCCTTCCAACTTTCCTGTTTTGACATTTACATTTCACCCCTTCTCATGACACGTTCAAAGATTGTGGATTGTCTACTGCTTATGTAAGTGACCAGTCATCCTTTAGAGTTGATGTCTCTATAGACCTCATCTTTATTCTTTTCAGCTGTCCAAAGTTTTTTTTTTCAGCATCTTACATGTCTCTTGATATTGCATCTGCACAGAAGGCATTCATTTTAAATATGTATATAGTTGTAGAACTGTACTTGATACAATGCCTTCTTAGAAAATGTATCATCTGGTTGAAACCACTTCAGCTTTCATTTAGGAAAGCTACAAAAACTGGAGGTCATAATATTATGTTTTGAAGAAATGTCCTATGACCACGTAACTCTTTAGGATTGAGCATTTTTTCATTCTGACTAATGAATGTTCAGTTACAATTTTCTAGTCCACCTCATGAATGTTCAGTTTGCTTTCTATGTAAACTTGTAAAATATCCAGTTGACCAATAAACTTTAAATACATCATCTTAAAAGAGTGCGTGGCCAGGGAGTTAGAATGTCCTCACACACCATGAGACGTATGATTGATGCTTGGTAAAGTCTCACACACCATGAGACGTATGATTGATGCTTGGTAAAGTCTCACACACCATGAGACGTATGATTGATGCTTGGTAAAGTCTCACACACCATGAGACGTATGATTGTTGCTTGGTAAAGTCTCACACACCATGAGACGTATGATTGATGCTTGGTAAAGTCTGGAATTTTAAACAGAAATCCTAACCTGTATAACATGACAACTTCTTGAGCAAGAATTCTTTTTATTCTTCAGCTTGGTGAAAAAACTCCTAGCACTCGCCTGCCATGGTACAGATGCCATAATGACATAAGCATTTGTTAAATAAATGGAAACAGTGTCTGCTTTTCAACTGTGAGAGAAGGTCCGTGCTTATAATAAATATATCACATTAAATGCATTTTGTGTGTGCTGGAATTCACAGAGAAATTGTGTGCTTTGTGGCTTGTTTTACAAACTACTGCCATTATTTTGCATGACCAACACAATGAAAACCAATTCATTAAAAAGAATTTGATTAAAACTCTCGTTTCTTGTATTTTAATGCTTTTATTTGTCACATCTAGTTGTAGGTTTTACAGTATTAGCCAACATCATATCATCAGGGCAATCTTGTAACATTGTCCAAATTTCTTTTAAAAGCTTAGTTTAATTAAAACAGAATCTCAACTCATAAAATTTTTTTCTTGTATATGATACATTGAAATGAATTAATAGAATTAAATTCATTCCGTCACCGGTTTTTAAAAAACAAAGTAAATGTTTAAATAAAACAACATAAGTAAAATTAGGTGTCAACTGATAGTTTTCTTCATACACGTATAATTTACTACTTCACTAATGAAAAACAGAACCAACAAGATGTAAAGCAGTGTAGAGAAAACAAAGCAGTTGAAATATATCAGCCGTAGTGTGTGTTAATTACAGCCTGTCCAGCACGCTCTCTAAAGCAGGGATGTTTGCTGATAAGCCCTTCTGTTTTCGGACAGTTGCCACTATCTCAGCAGCCTTAGACCCAGCCACCAAGGGGTCTCCAGGAAGGATCTGCCAGTGGTCGAAAATGCACTGGAGGAAAGCCTGGCCACTTGTCTGAGACTTGAGTTCTTCAGAAAATCCTGAAAAAATTTACAAATGATTCTTTTGGATGATAAGGAATTGAAATTCTGTTTAAAGCAAGAAGGTGAAGAACCCTACATCCAAGCCATCCTGCATTTTGGATATATGGTGTTGGGTCCATCTTTTCTTGACAAACGACCCTTAAAGGGTGATGTGGTCAGTAGCACACTGCCCACTTAACTGGCCCCCAACAATGTTCTGGCCTCTTATTTTATGAATGGTTCAAGCACAGCCATGTGGTCATACACTAAAATCCTCGGGAGTCTCCGTGGTGAAGTGGTCAAGCCGTTTGACTCGGGCTTCGAAGGTTGTGGGCTCGATTCCGGGCCGCGTCCTTCGGCAAGCATAAATTTGTCATATACAATCGTTGCTATAATAGTAAGTCTAATAGTAAGACTGGCAAGCATAAATTTGTCATACAATCGTTGCTATAGTAGTAAGTCAAGAACCTTTGACCTTTAAGGTGCCCTGGGCATATTGTGCCAGACCCATATTTGTATAAACCAATAGCGGGTAATGGGTCAGTGTCACACCAACCGCCTTCACCTCCCCAGACTGTCCCTGGTACCCATTTTTAGGCGGGGTCAATCTGGGAGCCCAGGTTAACTTTTACATTTGATTGAATCTGTTGCAGATGAAAGCCATGATCACTGGGCCAGCAGACAATTATCCAGCCCACTGGTCTACTGGGTTACCCCCTTATTCTAATACATCCATCATGTGCCATGTCGATAAGCATGGGGAGTCATGATTCGCCATCTCACTCTGTCTACGTCTAATTTCTCTACGTCTAATTTCTCTAATCAGTTTACGATATTCATTTGTTTCTTGTAGGACTTGGTCATTTGTTTTTCTGTCTGTGCATGGTATTCTTTGCATTGTCCTCATAAACCACATTTCCACAGCCATCAGATGTTTGTCAGCTTGACATCTAATTCATGCACTTCCCATGCCATGTTGTCTTGTCAGAGAAAGGTATTTCTACTGTCTTGTATGTCATTATCATTACTGTGTGATCATGTTTCCCCGCAGCATTCTGTTTTCTGTGTTCATAAATTTGATCGCTGGTAATATTTCACTCTTGGGAGTTGCAGTAGCACAGTGGTTAGCATGCCTGCGTTTTTGACCAGGTCATTATGTGTTCGAATCCCTACAAGGTTTGATTTTTTCATTAACTAGGGCATCCTGGCCAGCCTAGTCTAAAATATATACCTTGTCCAGGGAACTGAAATGTGGAACAAATGTTTGTTACTCCACTAGAATGCACTTAAATTTAACTGGCTAAGTATTCTTGTTTTTTTTTGGATTAACTTGTTGCTCTGTTTTCCCTGTTCATTGATAAAGACCTTGGTGGGAACATTTGCCGGTTTCTGTTTGCATTTGATTCTTTCATTGATCTTCCTAGTCATACTACTAATAGCATTAGACAGTTTCTGTACCAAAACTTACCAAAAGTCTCATTTACAGGCGTGTAGGCTTTCACTGTGCACAAAGGAGACCCAGAATGATGAAGTTGTTCTACCACCACACCTCTTCTTCTAGACACGACACTAATGACGCTGCCAATCACTGTCATAGGGCACTGCAGAAATAGTGTGATTTAAAAATTGAGATTGTGAAAATGAAACAATACATAATTATTTTTAAATCTGGATTCTTCATATACTGTTTATATGTAGAATCATTACAAACAATCATTAGTTCTTTTCATCATCATGTGTCATGCCAATAAGCTTGTTTAATTTCTCTTATTAATTTAGTTTTCATCTGTTTCTTGGACTGCGTTATTTGTCCATCCATAGTTTTCTTTGCATTTTTCTCAGAAATGGTATTTCTGCTGCCATTAGACGTACTCAGCTTGTCTGTTTATTGTCAGTGGTCCTCATGCATACAACAGCATAGGCTCTAGATAACATCTTAAGATGATTTTTCTTACTGCAATTGAATACTTTTATGTTGATGAGTACGTTTTCCATATGGCAAAAGATACCTTAACCACAGCGATTGTCGTTCTAATCTCTGCCAGGCATCTTCCGTCAGATGTTAGATCTAAATCTCTTAAATGAAATCCTACACTCAACATATATCAAAGGGTAAAGAATCCTTTTCTCAGTTATCTTCTTCTGCCCTTTATCCACTACTGGAGCAGATGCCTTCAACCAACTCATGTCTAGCAATCCTATCCTTGGCTAGCTCCTGTTGTTCATTCCTTGTCATCCCGACATTACTCATCTCTATCTCTAATTCTCTCTTCCATGTATTTCATCATCTTCTTCATCTTCATCGGCATCCTCTTCTTACTATTCTTCTTCTTCCTCCTCCTTTTCTTCTTCGTCTGCGTTCATCTGGAATGTTGTTTTAGACGTAATTGCGTTGTGCCCATTTAATGCAGAACTGCGATATTTGCACCTTTTGGCCAGAACATCCAACTTCTGCAGGCATTTGTTGACCGAGTTAACCTTCCCGGGTGTTTCGTAGTTCGTTCGACTCTCACTGTTGTGTTATCCTCATTCCAGCTGGCCCATTTAGAACAACTGAAGACATCCCGGTCAACCCTCAAGGGAAGGCAGAGGCAGACTACGGGCATTCCCCGCCATCCAAGGAGGCTTCCATAATTCCATAGCTGACACATAGTGTTCTAGTTCCATGTATTTTTAGGTGTCCCTTTATTTCATTGGCCCTGTGGTTTCCCATGAAAGGACTTTCTAGTTATTCTATCGGATTTGGTTTCCGTACATAATTTAGACTAGCAACCAAGCTCCCTATAAATCAGAGTGTCCCCGGGAAGGTTAACCCGGTCAACAAATGCCCGCAGAAGTCGGATGTGTCGGCCTAACGGCGCAAGAACGCAGCTCTGCTGTAAACAGGCACAACACAATCATGTCCGAAACAAAAACTCCGGATGAGCGCAGAAGAAAAAGTAAACCAGAGGGTTGTGAGCAAAAATGCAACTTCAAAACATACTAACTTTACAGTTGTAAGCTAGTCTACATTTAATTATGGCATAAGCAAAATCATTACACATCTACTTGTTAGTTGAGCCAAAAATATATGCGCTAATTGCTAGTGCAATTTAGAGGTAACATTGGTAGAGGTGGACACAAGTATGAAAATGCAAAGTGTTTGGGAACTGGCCAGGGATTGAACACCTTTCCTTTGGGTTGCCATAAGAGCGATGCTCTGTAGAGAACTTGCTACATGATGATGGTTGTTAGCAGTCCTGCAACTAGTCATCTTATTTATTTATTTCTGGGGGAAGCTGTGGCCCAGACCCAAAAGGTACTGGGTTCGATCCTAGCGTAGAGCTGGGAATTGTTCCAAGAAATACTGGTTTCTAATGACATCACACATCACCCTAATCTCTTGGGAGTGAGACTGGATACCTAGGCTTCTGGGATTAGGATTGAAAAAAAAAAAAAACAGTAAGTCCCACGTGCAAGTTAAAATTCCCACAATTTTACAGGTGTTTACAGCTGAGCTACGATATTTGCACCTTTCGACCGGCACATCCAACTTCTTCTGGCATTTGTTAACCAGGTTAGCCTTTTTGGGTTTATAAAATGTATCAGTATATGCATCATCCAAAGACAGGTGTTGAATTCACCTGATCATGTCACTTCACTGTCCCCTGTGTCCCCTGTGTCCCCTGTGTTCAGCAATTGTCTTCAACTCATTATACTTGTACGTCTAAAACTCAATGTCCTAGCATGCTTGTGGATGTAGTTTCTTAGAGATGCTATTTTTTGCTTCATCTTGCATTTGCCCTCTAGTATTTTTAAAAGTCGAAGTGGCCGAAAGGATAAGTGGGCTCTCTCTTAAACTTCCAGTGCACTGATGGCAAGTTAGAAGGTTCATTCTCTACACAGTCATTACTTTTCCAAGAACCACAGGTATCTAATGATGTCACATGTCCTCCTGCTCTCTTGGGTAGTGGGACTGGATACCTAAGATTCTGGGATCAGGATGGAAAAAAATAACCATAAGTCCCATGTGCAAGTTAAAAATCCCATGACAGCTGGAGACTGCAAAGAGAAGGCTGTAAGGACACTGCCCTGGCAAATTATTAGGAACCTACCCACAGGTAGATAGAGCCCATTACCTTGGATGGTATCTAGAGAAAGCAAACCTTACATAAATGCATGCCAAAGTCGGGTACACCAATGTTTGAGGTACATAGCTAGGTATGTTGCACTCACATCGAATGAGGAATAAAGAAGATTTATTAATTTCTGACCTCTTTTGTAAACCATACATTTATCAGTAAGCTATTTCTAAACCTAACATGACACTACCATCATTAGTACAAGTAATGGCCAGTTAGTTTCTTACCTGAACTTCAACCATGTAGACTGGTTCAAGGAGTGCAGGTGATGCAGTGAGCATAGAGGCAAACAAGCCCCTGCGAGCTGCTGGGATGATCTGACTTCCACCGCAGTGAGCAGGATCCGAGTGAATCTGGGCATCTTTCAAGTCGAAACGGACACCCCTCATAGTTTCATCACATAAAACACCCTGAAAGGCAAATAATTGCATTTGTTGAAGATGCAGCAGTGCTTAAGCAATAACTGTTCAATACATACTAAATGAGGTGTTTTGGTTGCACAGAGACCAGCACACTTGCCAGCTGGCCCGATGATCTTGTGTTTGAAGAGATCATCGAGGCAGATTTCTTCAAATTTACTTGGATTCCAAGGTCAATCCGGCCTAAAATGGGTACCAGAAAATGTCCTGGAAAGTACAGGCTGTATAAGATTGACCACATAACCCACTGAGTGCTGATTGGTTTCTAAAACAA
Source organism: Cepaea hortensis (assembly GCA_963921405.1). Taxonomy (NCBI): domain Eukaryota; kingdom Metazoa; phylum Mollusca; class Gastropoda; order Stylommatophora; family Helicidae; genus Cepaea; species Cepaea hortensis. The sequence continues at coordinate 85,265,692 of OY992886.1, forward strand.
GGAAGTAACACGATATACCCAATAATCTTCATGGCATGGAAAAGGACATTTAATTTAATTACTTACACCTCAATGTTGGATTTATGTTAAGAAACTTATCTCACAGCACGTATGGGAATGTCCTGAGTGCAGTGATGTCGGTTCTTAACTCAACTCAACTCATCTCACATTAAAAATATGAAGATATTTAACATTAAATGACTTAACACTTAAATTTGTAAACAGACTACTCTAAACTATTGTGAAGATATGTAATCAATTTAAACTGCTTTCAACATGGCTTTTTAAAAATAATCTGGAAAAGTTCCAAATAAAAATGTAATACTAAAATTCCAAAGCTTCAATGATAAACTCATGTCAACAAAAAATACGCCGTCAATCACTTCAATTAATTTGTGTAGAATTTCTATTTTGGCTTTGGCATTTAAAAGTCAAAATAATGCTTCCATATTTATTAAAACAGACTCCACATTTTGGAAATAAACTTTCATAATATTTAAACAGAGAAGCGATAAACAAAATATTGCACAATTTCTTCCTGGCATATGTAAACTCACCTCATTAGACACCCACTGGAAACCTGCACAGATGGCATCTCTCACTTTGGATGTGTCAACGCCGTGAGTTGAGTCAATGAACATGTTTGGACCACTGTTGTTGGGACCAAAACACCAAATCTTGCGTGCTTCGTTGACATCAAAACTGTAAGTGTCCGCTAGATAGCGAGCTCTCTCCTTCATGTCATTGCTCAAATCACCCTGAAATGTAGAGTTTTGCTGAAATTAACATTTGGATAGAACAACTGAAGGAGAAACAACTGATGTATGAAATCAGAAATAACTAGTGAAATTTCTTAACAGTATTGTATACAGCACTGTAAATGACAATAAGAGATAAAAGAAATAGAAAATATGCTCTTGTTCAAGGCGTTAAAATTAAAGATTATTTGCTAGATATAACCGAGAAAACATTTAAAACAAAAAAAGATAACTGATTAAACATAAAGTTCAAATCAAAAGTTTGAGTCAGTAGAAAATTACAGCAGAAGAATGAAGTATTAACAGTTGTTAAAGTTTCAGCAGAAACATTATAAAAACAGTTACATAAAAAAACTGATCAATCAAACAATTTTCTGTTTTTTAATCACTCCATGACACTGTTTCTGAAGTTGTTTCACAGAACATGTGCACATTGGCATGAATATTCATGGTGTTTTCCCAAGTGATATTTTGCTGGCCTTAATCAGAGATCTCAAGACAATGAATGTGTAGGTAATTATGCCAAAACATAAACCAAGATCGCAATATATCCCTTCACCCCAGGACAAACAAGATATTTCCACACAGCAGGACAAACAAGATATTTCCACACAGCAGGACAAACAATATATTTCCACACAGCAGGACAAACAAGATATTTCCACACAGCAGGACAAACAAGAAATAACTTCACAAACAAGATCATAACACAACACTTCAAACTAGGACTAACAAGAAATCTGTACACAGAAATAATGCCTAAGACAAAATAAACTCTTGACAAACTAGCAACTGAGAAAATTAAAGTACTGGTTTTAATTGTAAACTATGAATGGAAAAGCCACAGTTGCTTACCCTCTCTATTTCTTCACTCAGACCATCTGGCAGAGGAGAAGCCATCATGTACAGTTTGTTCAACTTGTTAACTGACTTAGCCAGGCAGATCCTGCTTGATTCTCTTGTCACTGTCTCACAATATTTCACTACAGGGTCTGATTTCTGAGGAGGAGAAATTAATGTGCATTGTATAATAAGGCAACAACTAGGAAACAAACAGTTTATGGTCTGTAGAGTACATTACTCAAAGTAAAGGACTCTTTTCCATGCCTAAAGGCACTTTAAGTATACACTGCTAGCTCCATATGTTTATAAACCAATCCGAACTCAGTGGGTCATGTGGTCAATATGATGTCCTTGTCTGCCCCATGGGGTTCAGGACAAAGAACTTTCTAGATATACTATTAGCAGGTTTTCTCATGTGTCCAATCCAGTGCCAGCATCGTCCCCTCACTTCTTAATTCACTGGAATCTAGTTCTCTACCCAAGCTCCACATGAGTGATTCTGTCCTACAACTTTAGCTGTACTGTGTGCAGGCTCCAGCTAATGAATGTTTGTAGGTAGTAACTGTTTGAGTAATTATCCATGTTGCTGATCCATACAGCAGCACTGATTTAACGTTACAGTTAAACTGAGGTCATTAACCAAAGTTCACCTGATCAAGGGAGCATGGTTGCCTAGTGGCAATGTATATGGTGGTCATGGGTTTAATTCGCTTCATGGCTTTTTTCACATTTTTAAAATTGACCAAGCTTAAAATAGGTACAAGGAAATGTCTTGGCAAGGAAAGGCAGTCGACATGAAACTGACCACATCCCCCACCGAGTGCTGATTGGTCTATAGATATATGAGTCTAGCATCAAATGCTCCTAAAGGTGTATGAAAGGATTCCTTACTTACTTAATCTGGTCAAGGGAGAGCATAACGAGGTTATTGTAAAGATTCATCAATTAAGTACAAATAAAACATAGCTTCCAGAAATATGAATACAGTAACATTGTATATTTAAAGATAAAAGTAATAATTAAAGATTTGAATGGTTAAAAGATGGAGGCTTATAAATAAAAGACCAGACAGTTAAAGGACACGAGAAGTTCATAAAAGATAAGAGAGCTCAGATTACAGACCTTGATGGGAACTCCAGCGTAGGTTTCCTCCAAATCTTGCAAGATGATCTCAAGATGTAGCTCTCCAGCCCCTGCCACAACATGCTGACCTGCTTCACTGGTAACCTAAGGGGAACGAACATGAAGAGTTAAATCACAATGCATAAAATATATTTCTTGTGACATTTCAGAATAATAGTTACGTAACCTATTACTTATGAAACAAACCAATTATTATTTTTTAAAATTTATACATGAATGCTGCCATGTATAAATATACATTATCTATTTGTTGATGAGCAGAAACTCATGGCATCATGAATACATGACAATGTACTATTGGAGAAAAAACACAAGTCCCAAAGCAGGAACCGACTTTAGGTATATGACTTGCTAGGACCGTCACATTTTTTTATGCTGAATACACAGAGGAAAAAGTGATCAATTTGTCCCTGACTTTAGCGAATGACAAGCACAGGCCCTGAATCCTTGTCCGACCATGCTCATGACATTATCAGCGTAGCCCTCTAGCGACTGCACTAAGATGCCCATAATCCTCTAGTGACTGCACTAACAATCCCATAATCCTCTAGTGACTGCACTAACATGACAATTAGACATTGGAAAACTCTGCATCATCATGTATCTTGCCAACAGGAATGCGCAATCATAGTTCCTCATCTCACACAATCACTAGTTTCAAATCTAGCCTGTGTTCTGGTCAAATCACTCAAGTATTTATCCCTTTGTTCTTTTCCCATAAATTTTTGTCAGTTTTCACTAAGTTTTCAAGTTTAATAATAGTGACACAAATGGCCTGGTGATAATTAAAAAATAATTCAGACAGTACATAAACAACATTCATAACCTTCAAGTTTAGAACAGCCATGCAGGAACCAAACATAACAGTAGCTTAAATGTGTAAAGACAATCATGAACAAATTTACAAAGAGCTTAGCAAGAGTTAGTTTAAGGCCAATCTCCATTGGCAGATGAAAGGCAGAAGAAGAAGAAGAAGAAGAAGAAGAAGAAGAAGAAGAAGAAGAAGAAGAAGAAGAAGAAGAAGAAGAAGAAGAAGAAGAAGAAGAAGAAGAAGAAGAAGAAGAAGAAGAAGAAGAAGAAGAAGAAGAAGAAGAAGAAGAAGAAGAAGAAGAAGAAGAAGAAGAAGAAGAAGAAGAAGAAAGAAGAAAAAGAAGAAGAAGAAGCGGAGGGAGAATGAATTATTCAAGGACCGAGAACCATGAGGGGACATGAATGCATATGCCATCTGGCAAGGTACATGATTATAAATAGACCACCTACCTGCACCAATGGTTCCACTTTGTTGAGGCGCCTCAAACCTTCCACCAGCTTTGCAAGATCCTGTGGGTTTACTGGTTCCACAGCTACTCGCACGACAGGACTGACTGAGAACTTGAGAACCTGGTGAAAGACAAATACACTTCTGCTGGCAAAACAAAATATGTGGGGAATAATGAAAGAAATCAGAAAATAATCATGTTTCTGGTCTCACTAACAAACATCAGCACTCCTGATAGAAACTGAAAATAAAAACCTCCCATTTCATAATAAGAGGAGAAGAATTTTAGACATGGGGAAAATGCCATGTTTTAGGCAGCATTCACACATTTCCTCACTCAGATTATCCACTTAAAGACAAAATAAATAATACTATATTTTTTCACAAGACTTCCTTAGTAATATATCATACAAAAAATTACAAAAGTTCACTACAACAATGTATCACACAAACAGATACAAAATTATAATCTTTTTTAAAACGAACAGTTAATCTTACCTTCAAATTATGGGCATGCTCAAACGTGGAGATAGTGCCAGTCTTCTGCAAAAACTTGTCTACACCAACAAGACCCACAATGTTTCCACAGGGAGCATCATCCACCCCTTGTACAGAACCTCCCATCATCACCACAGTTCTGTTGCAACAAACAAAAATTTTAATTTAGTTGTATGTCCTTCAAAGGACGTTGTAGTCAACCCCAGCACTTTGGCTGTTCGTGATTCATGGGCAAGTTTTACATTTTAGTGGTTTGCAATTGCTTTCTGAACGGCCGGCTTCTATACCTTTTTCGAAAAAACCAGCATTGCTGTGTTTTGAACCCGGGTATACGGGATTACGAATTGCCTCCGTAACTCCTTCGCCATGGAGACTCGTAGCAACAAACAAACAACCATATAAACATGAACATGGAAGTTCTTGAAACTAACCACGTCTGCAAATAATGTCCTTGGTAATAAAGATCATCATCTTTAGCGGAAGAAAACTAGCTATGTAATAATAGATTATATTGTAACTATTATAGTAAATTAAGTAAAGTAGGTCTATTTACACGTCATTAAGGTTAACCCTCAAGGGTACTGTATTCGGCCCATATTTTGGTGGGTGACTGACATACTAAAAGCTATATGGTCCATTTCACACAGGATAGTTTTAGTTCTTCATCATCATCATTATAATCACATGTCCTGGCGACTGGCATTGGCATTCATGCACCACCACAGATCTCAATCCCAGGTATTCTGGATTAATTCCATTGGTATTTCTCCATGTCACCACCCTAGCTTATTCAGCATCATGTCTCTTGGCCTGCTCCTACCATTGATCTTTCCAGTGGTCACAATGTTTTCCAATACATCTCTACTCATTATATGACCAAAGAACACTGTTTGTCGTCTTCTTATATTTGTTTTCCATTACTCCCACCCTATTCAACCTCATTGTAATTAAACTGTAAGAAGACACAGATAATGGTCGTCACTGGGAAAAAGGAAATGCCACAATGCAATATACAAGTAAATGGGCAAATTCTTAAACAAATGAATTGGTACAGTTATCTTGGAACAGTCATAACATCTGATGGGAGACGCGTTTAAAGAAATTAGAATAAGAATTGACATTGCGAAGGTAGCCTTTTGCAAGATGAAAAACATACTGACCAATAAAAAGATATCAATTGAAGCGAGAAAAAGAGTGTTGAAGTGCTACATAGAACCTATACTTTTGTATGGATGTGAAGCGTGGACAATGAGCAGACAAGCTGAAAAACAGCTGATGGCTGTGGAAATGTGGTTTCTGAGGAAAATGCAAAGAATACCATGGACAGACAGAAAAACTAAAGAACAAGTCCTTCAAAAAACAAATGAAGATTGTAAACTGATCAGAGACATTAGATGTAGACAGTCAACATTTTTTGGGCATGTTATGAGAAGACATGAATTGGAGAACTTAGTGACAACTGGCAAGATCGAAGGGAAGAGACCAAGGGGAAGACCGAGAAGTAAATACCTGGATGGCTTGGCCACGTGGCATGGTCGAGACAGAAACATGGAGCTGATCCACGACTCTGGTGATCGAGTGAGATGGCAAAACATGACCCACGCTTATCAGCATGGCACATGATGGATGGATGGATTCAACCTCAGAAGAGAAGTTATATTAAGGTCCTTTCCTGGCTCAGATTAATAATCCCGTGACTAAATGAACCACAAATAAGATTTTAATTTGAAGGTGATTGTTGTCCAAAGAGGGTAATGGCTTGTCTGAGTGCCAGGTAAGTATTATATTTGTAAATAATATTCTACTTTAATTAGTCTTTTCCAGATACTCGTTATTAGTTACCCTGGCAGTCAAAGGTATTTCAATACATGTCTCAGAAATCATATCTTAGTTGCTTCCAAGTACTTCCTGATCCATGTGTTCACATTCCATGATTCATTTCTAATCAGCAGAATAGGTTCTATGTAACATTTCAATACTTTTGTTCTGACATTCAATGCTAGTGACCGGCTGTACAAGAAACTTTTAATTTTTTGAACTGTAATCTTTGTTTGGCCTATTCTGCTTTTAATCTCTGTAATGCATCTTCCGAATGATGTTTATGTTTGTCCATAAATATTTCAAGTATTGGCTTGGTTAAAATAGTTGTTATGGAGGTTTCAAATGTAAATTTTCATGACAACTGCTGAACAAGTAAATAACAAAACAAATTGGAAAAATGAACATATTGAAATGTTCATATTTACATATTTAAAATTAAATTCTACCTTGGAATTGTCTGAATGTACAAGTCTCGCTTCTTTTGCATGTTTGGATCATAGTCAGGGCCCATAATTCGCACTTTCTGACCAGGGGATACTGTTCCTGAAAAAACTCTTCCCACAGCATAGAAGCGACCCTTCTCAGCAGAGGGCACCATCTTGGAAATGTACATCATCAAAGGCCCGCTGGGATCACAGGCTTTCATTGCTGCAAGAGATAATCATTATGATTAAGAAATTTTCACTACTAAATTAAAAAGCTTTTCTTTGAATATTAAAAAAACTGTAATCATTGTCCACATCATTTTTTTCATTCTAATTAGGTCTATCATATTACGAATCTTCTACGTGATTTTCGTTCCCACCAAAATTACATAAACTATGATTTATTTTTTCCAATTTCTCTCTGCAGTATTTCAAATAAATATAAACATCTAATAATTTTGTATTTCAAAATCTGCTCTTTGTTAAACTTTCAGCTCTTATTTGGTCAGTACTCAATGTACTGAACTGTTTTTAATCAATGTACTTAAATAATGTGAACAATAATATAGTTTATATTTATAGTCTGCTGCTTGTCCTTCAAGTAGTTTATAAAAATATTGCTTAACCTCTTACAGGGCACAGTGGCCGAAAACGTCTTTAGTCCCGAACAGGCAAAACACCTGAAAGTGTCTGTGACTACTAAGGGTTGAAAACACGCAATCACGAGACTTTGTGAGACTTCCCGTTGTGTACGTCCGGTGTTGTCGATAACTTGATAACGTTGGCGCTATTTGCAAGCATTTTCTTTAAATTTGATTGAATTTTAAAAATCGTTTTCAGTTTTATGCTTTGTTTTTCAAAATGGATTTCGGCGATTCTTCAAGTGATAGCGGAGATTTTGCTGGGTTCAATTTAAGTGACATTGAAGTGCACAAAATTGACTGAATCGGAGCTAGATGTCTATCAGTGATATCAACGTAAGCAGTGTACACATTCTGGATCTATCTGAGACTTTTAAAACAATTGCCGATCAAACAAATGTATGCTAGACAAAAAGATAGAACAGATAAATGATCGAGCATGGGTTCCAACAAATGCAACCGACATACAGGCAACATTGGATTAGTTATTTCACATGTGAGTAAAATAATACATCTGCAATCACTTTCCTTCATTATGTATTTTATTTAACAAACATCTTTTCACTAACAGCTTAAATTTGATGTTTTTACTAACGTAACCCTAAATCTGACTGACAACCTTAAAAATAATGCCCGTTCAATGTTATAAAAAGGAAAAACCTGTGCCCCGTAAAGGGTTAAGTAGTAATAGTAACACCTTCTTATTAACCAGATTCTAACAATCTATAAAGTTTCAAGTTTGGATGTAATAGAATTACAACATGTTGATGCATTTATAAAATATCATTATGAAAGGCTATTCGGTAGTTTACAGTATTTACTTCTTGTTCCCTCTATCCTACAATGGGGCACTGGCCCTCAACGAACTCACTCCAAGCTCCACTATCTTTAGCTATCCCATGTTGCCCTGTCCATGTACTTCCCAAATTGTTCACTTCTGTTTCTTCTACAAGAGTTTTAGGCCTTCTTCTATTTCTTTTTCCCTGTGGAATCCAGACCAAGACTTTTCTAGTTATATTATTCTCAGTTTTCTCAATGTTTGGTCTATCCAGCACTAGCGTCTTTCCTTCAGCTCTTGGTTCACTGGTATTTGTCTAGTTCTCTCCATGACTTTCACATTGGTGATCTTATCATACCATTTTGTTTTTCTATTTTGTACAGGCACCCATTAGCGAATGTTTTGTATTTATAATCATTTTTGTTGTTCTTCAAATATCTCATCCATACAGCAGTACTGATGTAACATTACAACTGAATACAGTTTTGTGTCCTCAGTTTAATTTCTTGACTTCCACAAATTTCCTAATATAAAAGCTTCTCCAGTCTTCTGTATTCTTATTCTGATGTCTGTATCTGTTCCATTAACTTTGCCAACATTTGCTTGATTTATTTTCATTATCTGCATCTTTCCTCTATAAATTTTCAAACCTAGTTGTTGTGACCTCCCATCTAGTTTTATTAGTTTATCCTGCATCTGATTTTGTGTGTAAGACAGAAAGGCAATGTCGCCTGCAAAGTCCAGATCATCAAGCTGCTTTGTCAGGGGAGTCCACTGTATTCCATTACTGGCTGCGCTTGTTTTTGTCTTCATAATCCAGCCTATAATTGGTAAGAATAATATGAGTTACGGTATTTAGTGATAATAAGCGTACCTTCTGCAGCCTCATCATCTAATGGGCCTTCATACAGCATCTCTGTACGGTAAGTCTGTGCTGTTACTGGGGATGGCAAGTGCAAAATAATCATATCCAACATGGCATCAGCAGCTGGAAGCCAAGTCTTCATGGTTGCTCTCATGAATTCTTTGCCCTCGAGTTCAAGGTCATTAAGTGTCAGATGAAACCCCTGTTTTTCAAGCAGAACATTGGTCTGTACTTTGTCACAGTCTGTGGCTGTTCTGAGAATCTGTGGAATGTAAGAAAAACAGTTTTGTTTCAGTATATTATTATCATTGCTGACTACACACATATTCATACATATTATATTTATATATACTTAATTTTAATTATATACATGGGTCTCCATGGCAAAGTGGCCAAGCTGAACCACTGCAAAGTTGTTGCTAGAGTTATGGATTGTATGCTCTGTGCAACACTTTTGGCATGCTGAAAGAGACCAAGCCACATGGGATCAAAGCCGGTGCAATTAAGACAAACCTCTTTAAATACGCTATTTATTCTTTATTTAATTAAAGCTCCATTATTTAACATCACAATTCCAACTTCTCCTTTTCAAAGCTGTTGTCTGTGCTTGTTGATACTGCAGGATCAATAACATATGCTTTACTGCACTTCCTATTGACCATCAGCATAAGTCTGTGCACCAACATCCTTGCATGCTTGTGTGATCTAGTTTTTTCCTAGGATGCCCTCCTTTTCTCTGGCCTGGGAACTTGTCAATTGGTATTTTCAGTTAGGTTATAATGAGTGTATTCACTCTGAATTTTGGTAGTATCATTATTAATAGTCTCAGAAATAAACTTTTTACAGGGCAGATTAATACACTTATAACAAATTGCTAAGACAATTACAACTTTCTATTCATTGTATTAATTAATTTTTTTTTTAAATTATCAAAATCAGACTTTAACCTCTTCCATTCCACAAAGTTATTATTATAACTACTTTAGACCCAATGTCTTACTTTAAAGTGACAATTTCTTAAAATAGAACAAGTTAAAATAACAGGAGTCTGTGACAGAAAAAATTCAAACTACAAACTCAAAAATATTTACCTTGATTAGAGGTTCAAGGACAAACTGATTAAATCCTCTGACAGATCCTTCTGTCATTTCAGTTGTCCACTGTCGAGTCTTTGGGTTGTAGAAGTTCTCGCCCCAAAGTCTTTTCATGAGTTTTTCTTCCTTGATGCCAAACTTTGAAGCATAGAGATGAGCAAACTGGCGAAGGTTGAATCCCCATCCATGGAGACCAGAGCCAAAAGCAACATTGCCTTTAGATGGGTCCATCTAAATTATTTCACAAAGAAAATGTAAATTCAGAAGACCCAAACATACAAAACACTGTCTTAAAGTCTAAAGCATATGATATAAATAAACGTATTACACTTCCAATGTAAGAGGATGAATCTGACGATAAAGGAATATCTACATTATGAATCTGCCAAGAAAAGAATGATATTAAAATTATAAATCTGTCAAGAAAAGAATATATACATTATAAATCTGTCATGACAAGAATGATATCTCAATTATAAGTCTGTAAAGAAAAGAATTATATCAAAATTATAAATCTGTCAAGAAAAGAACCATATCTAAATTATAAATCTATCAAGAATAAAATTATATCTAAATTATAGATCTGTCAAGAAAAGAATGATATCTAAATTATAAATCTGTCAAGAAAAGAATGATTTTTGAATTATAAATCTGTCAAGAAAAGAATGATATTTAAATGATAAATCTGTCAAGAAAAGAATAATATCTAAACAGATGTATATAATATAATCTTCATTAATTTACTTACCATGAGATCTCCCATGGGTGATTCTTCCTCTGAGTAAGTTGCTATCAGAGCATTCACATTTTCCACAACACTGCGAAGCGTGCAATAAATTTCTTCTGGACTAAGACCTTTCTCAAAGATGGCTCTATCCAACTTATTCATCATCAGCACAGGCTTAATACGTTCACACAGAGCCTGACGCAGGACAGTTTCTGTTTGGACACTTACACCTGTTTTAATTTTTTAAAATAACACAGAAATGTCTGAATACATATTTTTAGTTTAAGAAATCAGCATTTTACTTTCAAACAAAAAGAATGGAATTTGCCAATGAAACAAAATTAAACTCCATTCATCCAAAGTATGATATCATTATTATTAATACTCCTGAACAGGCATCAAAACTTCAAATGTGTTGTAAATCAAATCTCTTTGAATCAGTTAAATTTTCTGTTTAGTTGCAATTACGTAGATAATACTGAAAATTATTCTAGCTATTGTTAAAAATAAAAACCTTCTAGAGATACTACTGCAACATTATACCAACAACAGTAATATTGTTTTCATTTTTGTGTATTCTGTACGTCTTTTAATATTAAAATCAGTTATAATATAACTGTGCACGACAATTAGAACATAAATTTCACACCTATAAATAAATTGTTATCGGGATATATTTGGTTTACATTACTAATCTGTGTATGAGGTATGCATATATAACTTACCACTAACACAGTCTACCACAACCATTGCACCATCAACAATGCGCAGAGCTGCTGTCACTTCCGGGGAAAAGTCAACATGTCCTGGGCTGTCTACAAGGTTGATGAGAAACCCACTCCCTTCAGAGTCTGTCAGTCCGAGTTGCTTCAAGTTTTCAGCTCCAAGATCATAGTAGAGAGAGATAGCCCTGTCAAGTTGAAAGACAATACAATAGTGATAGATAGTTTCTACATGATAACAAAAGAGGCAGGATATCTGGCTTAAGATAGATCACCATCATCATCATCATCATCATCATCAAGTGCCATGACAGCTGGCGTAGGCGTTCATGACTTTCCACAGATCTCGGACTTTGGTTTTCTGGATCAACTCTGCTGAAGATATTCCTTCATGCCACCATCACAGTCCATTTAGCATAATTTCTCTTGGTCTGCCTCTCTCTCTCTCTCTCTTCCCCTCGATCTTTCCATTTGTCACGATGTTTTCAATTTGTCACGATGTTCTCCATTGCCTCTCTTCTCATCACATGACCAAAGAAAGCTGGTTGTCTCTTTCTTATTGTATATAACGTTCTAGTTTCATTAGTGTCTTTCAGACAGTCATTGTTAGTTACTTTGGCAGTCCAAGGAATTTGTAACATTCACCTCAGGAACCAAATCTCTATTGCTTCCAAGTTCTTCCTAATTTGTTCATTTACATTCAAAGATTCAGTGCCATTCAGCAAAACAGGTTCTATATAGCACTTTAGCACTTTCTTTCTTACATTTAATGATAGTGACTTATTGCTCAGAATAATCTTCATTTTCTGAAATGCAGCCTTTGATTGCCCTATTTTTTTAATGAAAGATAAGAATTTGAAAAGAGCAAAATTCTGCACAAGTCAGGCCACTGGATGATGATGATGTTTCTGCCTGAATACTTTAGAAGAGACCATAAGATCTGGCTGGCACCAGTACTCCAAGGAAAGGCCAGAATGACACAAAATCAGATTATAAGTGTATTATTAATATTGGGACTCTTTGCTGGTTGTTGAAGATGAGGACAGTGCACATATGAGAATGTCCTGAGTGCTGTGTTGTAGGTTCTTGAGTCAACTCAACTCAATAAACTTAAAAGAATACACTCATAATACATAACTCGAATATAACACTAACATATTTTCAAATACAAACCCTTTACATAAGGTTTACTAAACACTTTGTCTTAGTAAATAAACTGTAATGTGATACTTTGTCTCAGTAAATAAACAGTATTATGACTAAATAAGCCTACTTTTCAAGCTAATGGTTTCATATTTCATTATACGAGAGGAAGTCAATAAGTAAGTCACAAATGGTTGTAGAAAAATAACTATATATGATAACAACTTGAAACCAGTTTATTTTTATACATACATTGTACCTTTATTTCTCAACATAATTTCCACCAACATTGATGCACTTATCCCATCGTTTTATCAGTCCTCCCAAACCGGCTGCATAGAACTGCGTGCTCTGTTTTCTAAACCCCATTTTAACTTCACTTTCAACGTCATTCGTGAAATGTCTCTCGCCAAGGTGCGCCAAGGCATAGACCTGCGTGCTCTGTTTTCTAAACCACGTTTTCACTTCACCTTCAACTTTGGCATCATTCGCGAAATGTCTCCCGCCAAGGTAGGTTTTCAGTGGAACAAAAAGGTGGAAATCGCTAGGGGCTAAGTCAGGGCTGTAAGGTGGATGTTTCAGAACTTCCCACCTTAGTTGGTTAATTTTCTCCTGAGTTAATTGAGCCGTATGTGGTCTGGCATTGTCATGAAGAAGCAACACTCCTCTAGTCAGCAGTCCTGGAAGTTTTCTTTGAACTGAATCATGAAGCATCGATAGAACTTTACAGTACGATTCAGAATTCACATTGTCACCTTTCTTCTTGAAATTGGTTAAAAGCACTCCTTGACAATCCCAGAACAGCATAATGGCGTAACCTTGAATTTTTGGACACAAAGCGAAGAAGGATGTTTTCATTGCATTGAAGCACGCTTTGATTTGGGCGGGTAGTGATGCACCCATGATTCGTCCCCAGTAACAATCCTGTTCAGCATGTCTTCTCCATCTTCGTATAGACAGAGATGATGCCAGGACAGGCCAAATCGGTTCATTTTGTGTTCCTCCTTCAATTGTCTGGGAACCCACCTTGGGCACACTTTCTTAAATTTCAATCGAACATGCATTATGCTGTATGCTGAACCATGTGAGCACCAGATGCTACAGAGTCGATCGTTACTCACCTGTCACATCTAATCATCTCCTCCACCTGCTGCATGGATGCTTCTGTTGCAATCTCAACAGGATGACCAGATCAGATTTCATCAACAATTTTAGAGCGTCCTTGAGAAAATTTTTCTACCCAGCTATGCACTGCTTTACAGGACAAACATTTGTCAGCATAAACAGAAAGCATTTCCTTATGAATGTCCTTTGCAGGCAGTCCTTTTGCCCCAAAAAGCACACAACAGCACGTTGCTCTTTGGTTGTACACTCCGTAAGTACAGTCGCCATTTTGTTTATGCGCTGCGCATGCGCATGAGACACCTAGCGCCACCTGACGAACGTGAATATAAAGCTCATTGTTGCTGTCACCTAATGACACCTGTAGAAAACACCAACTACATTCACCTGCCATCCCACAGAACTGTGTGACTTACTTATTGGCTCGCCCTCATATGAACCGATGTTTCTGACAACAAAATCATGCCAGAACATACAGAGAGACAGATATAGTAGTAGTTATATCATCTTATGCAAATGAATCCTCTCACCATCTGTCACTGATTGCCCACAACAGTTAAATACATGGTTTTAAAAGGAAGAATGAGGTCAATGAATTGATAACATTAAAGTTATTCTACAACGGTAAGAGATTTCGACAACCAGAGCAACACATGTGGCATAATAGAGAAAACTCAAACTTTCCACAATGTTTAATGGTAGGATATTCCAAAAGAAAAACTCACAGTTGCATTTCAGTCCACCAGTGTATACACAAGATAAGGCAAGACTAATATTATTCTTATAATGTACATGACTATAAACAAACATAATTCTACAGTGAACATCACCTTAATTTGAAACCAAAGAGACAAAATAAAATATTCCATGCATCAGAATAAGAAACAGGGAAGTGGAAAGATAAGCAGTTGGAATATGAATTGCTCCAATCAAAAGATTCTTGATTCTAATGCATGTTAAGACAAAGAAGGTATGTCTTTTGCTGGTGAAATTTGTAAAAAGATCTAGTTGGTCCATTGTGTGGCCAAAATCTGCACAAGTTGCCTTCATTCTTCAGAATCGAAAACAGGTAAGTGGAAGGCCAAGCAGTCAGAATACCAATCACTCCAATCAGGCTCTCGTTCTAAAGCCGGTTAAGATAAAGTAGGTGTGTCTTTGCTGGTGGAATTTTTAAAAAGACTTAGTCTATGCATTGTGTGGCCACAATCTGCAAAATGCCTTAATTCTTTAGCATTCAATGGAATAAAATTCTATGGCATTATTTTAAGAACTGACAAAAAGCTATAAAATGTTCACTTTTCCTTTTTTTCTCCCCAATCTTTATAAAATTCTGTTCACTTCATACACTTTAAATTCGCTGCTGTTTGTTTCCATCAACAGCTTACTTACGTGGATTTAATTGTGATGCCTTTTTCCTGCTCAGCTTTAAGAGTGTCTGTAGCTCTCTTGGTCCCTGCTTGAGCCGAGGCGATGAATCCAGCCCGAGCTAACAGGGAATCTGTCAGGGTTGTCTTACCATGGTCGACATGAGCAATGACAGCGATGTTACGGATGTTGTGCCGGTGGCGCATGGCCTCCTGAAGCACTTCCATGCTTATGTATACCTAAGCAAAGGTAAAAAGCAAGTCATTAATAACATTTATACAAATCAGCATGGGAACTTTGCTGGCTACTGAAGAAAGAAATGGAGGATGTGTCGAAATGTCCCATATGCTCTGACGCTGATTCTAGATTTCATATTCCATTTCACACATTAGACTGTGGGGATGTAAAGCGTTAGGCCTTCACATATACTAGGTTATGGCATAATGTAGTGGGGATGACCAGTTCCCTTCTCACCGCTTTTCCTTCCCAGGTAATTTTTAGGAAATTCTAAAAATTTTCTATATTCAGTTTATGTGACTGGGTTTCAGTTATACTGGTTGAACAACATTTTGCCATGCTGGGGATAGCACGTGGAACATTGTCAAGACAAGAAAGCAACTCTACCTCTTTGCCATATTGTTTATTCAATATACAATCAGCAGCTGCAATTATGAATGCACTTGTTGTGTAGATAAAGAAAGGCTATGCTATTTGACTGACAGAATTAAATGAAGACATCTTCAGAGGTCTGTAATTCAACCACTGGTGTAGCTAGGTTCTCATGTTAGAGGAAGCGAAAATATAAAACAGCACCGTGACACATAAAATGACGCCCAGAATGACTTTTATCACACAAGTTAAATAGGCATCATTTTTCAAACATATACAACTCCCCCCCCCCCCCCCCCCCCCCCCCCCCCCCCCGCCCCGCCTCCTCCACTAAGCCACTGAATTCAACAACAAACCTGCCATATAACCACAAATATTTACTTTAGTGTTTAGAAAGAGATATCTTAAGCAGATCGTTGTGCATTGATTTTCATAAGGGCAGGAGAGTTCAGAAAGTAAGCAATGGCAAACTAATGAACATAAAATTGCCTATAAAACCACAAACAGTTAATAAGTCAATAAGTGCTGGGGGTAATTGCAACGTCCTGTAATGGTCTAAAGCAGTGGTTCTCAACCTTTATTGGCACATGCCCCCCCCCCCTTTACCATATGTTCAGAACATCATTCCCCCCCCCCCCTTTCAAATTTCCTCACTATAAACCTCTCTCCCCCCCCCCCCCCACCCTTACATAGTATACATAAAGTTTAGACATCTACATAAAACGTGATTTGCGGGTCTACTTATGTTATAAAACGAATTTCATTAGGGCGAGAAGTACAGAACTGTAAAATTTAAAGGGAAAAACAATATCAAGTAACTGGTTCTTGTATAAATGCCATCTTGAAATAATCTTAATCCCCCCCCCCCCTGTGGAAACCCTAAAATTCCCGGGGGGGGGGGGGGGGGGGATTCCCCACCAGTTGAGAACCACTGGTCTAAAGGATATGCAACAAACTTTAACTGACTGCGACTACATAGTGTTTACAAATTTCATACTTTTACAGAATTATCTATGCATCACGTTATACCTGCAAATTAAAATATATAATATAATTTCATTAATAGTATTTATTACTATTATTATAAAACAAAATATTAATATTGACCTCATTTTATAGGAGCTCTGTACCATGGAGATGATACTTAAAGTTTACTTTGATACCAGATTGGGAGAAAAGTCTCTATACCAGCCTCGCTCCAATAATAGCTGCATGCCATGTACACTGGGCTCAGATAATCTGGACGGCAATGTTATTTTAATGATCAAACTCATGAATTAGAATTCAGTCTTCCAGAAGTCTTCATTGATTGATGCTTTTTTCCTTCTCAACTTGAAGAGTGTATGTAGCTCTCTTTGCATCTAATGGCATCGGAAAAGGGAGTTGGCTGCGGCTGAACAGCACAAAATGTGACTCTATAAAAGTTAGTTTCATATCCTAAACAGGACGTTGCAGTCAACTCCGAGATAATCAAAAATTTTGGCTGTTTGTGATTCCTGGGCAAGTTTACGTTCAGTAGTTTGCCATTGCTTTCTGAACGATCGGCACTCATACCATTGTGGGGAAACCAACGCAAGGCGGTCTGCTTTCAAATTGCCCGCCGCTGTGATTCGGTAAGCGGGATTCCACAGAGCTGGCTAGAAAGCCAAGACATATGACAAGAAAGTCAGAATAATACCTCTGTTGACTGGAATACCTTCTTCAGATTCGCAGTTAAATGCTCTTGCTTTTGTCTTTCTTTGTTGTTTTCTTGTTTGTTGATAAGTAAGAACTTTGATCAAAATATTCACCTGCATCTGTGTTTGTTTTACTTTCGTCGAGCTTCTTTGTCATATTTTGTGTTTATTTGATCTCTCTGTGTCCTTCCTTGATGGCATCAAAATGTATAAACTACCAATCTCGCCATCTATTCCATATCAATAATATATCATTGCCTCGATCCCCGGGCGCACACATGAAAAGCCTTAGCTTTCATCCATTCTTTTCCAGCTGTTTTTCCATGTATTACTTTATATCCAGACACTTATTAATAATATTAATATTAGTATACATTCACTCTATTAAAGACGATAAAACAAAGAAAATTGAAATATTTTGGTCAGTTGAAACGTTACGAAAGTTTGGAGAGAACAATAATGGAGGGGTATATCACTATATGCCTGGGAGGAGAGGAAGAGGAAGGCCAAAGAGAAGATAGGAGCAGGATGTGGCAGATGATCTCCAGATGGGTGTATCGGACGCTGGACATCTTGTTTATGATCGAGAGATTTTCCTGAAGGTTGTTATGGGAGCGAGGTTTTGCAAAGGACATGCTACTGAATGAATGATACATTCACTACATTGGTCCTAGCAACTTTTACTTTCAAACAACTGTTGTGGGCAGAACAAGTTAATACATGGCCTTAGACTGGCGTGTGTGGCTTAGTGGTTAATTAGTTTCACAACTCCCCAACATAACGAGTCAAGGGTTTCAATCAGCTGTGGACGAGTTTTGAAGTAGACAGCTCGCTGATTGATATCGATGGTATTGGTAGGATGCATTGGTCGTTCAGAATGCAATGGCAAACCACTGCGTCTAGTAATAATAGTAATATTGTCTAGTAAATCACAAACAGCTAATAATTGCTGAGGTTGACTTCAACGTCCTGTACAGGATATCAAGCTAACTTTACGCCTTGCCTTGTGTCGCCTTAAATCAATCTAAAGATGCCGTGAACAAAATTATGATGATATTAATTATTGATGTTTTATTTTGATAGTTAAAATTAGTTGTGTTTACCATTGTTCTTGAGGATGTAGTGGTCTTCACAAAACTTCGTTTCTGGGTCTCCTAGGTAGGGCCGTGTATTTACATGTCAGTATAAATAAAGTGCGCTCGCAGAGCGTTTGTCTTCGTTGATCACATCTTTCAGTAATGAGAATAATATCCCCAAAGGTTTATATACATGCCCAGATATCCATGGTATTGCACCACAACATGATTCAGGGTTTATATTTAACTTTAGCGCCCATTGTTTCACATGGTTGTGAAACTTCCTGCTAGCCCGCTTGTAGAAAAACAAAACTTTGGCCTAGTTATAACCGCAAAGACAACTGACCCCAACCCCCAAACATAACCGATAACCCAGGCAACAACAGCCGGTTGAACGAAATCAACGTTTCGTACAAATTAAAATGAAATTCGTTCAACCTGCTTTCGTTGACTTGGCTGAGGATGGGGACGGAACGCTTATGGGAATGCCCCGAATGCTGTGATGTCGATTCCTAAATCAATCAATCAATCATCGTTGTCTTGATTTAAAACTTCCCGCACAAATGGCGTGCGCCTCTGATGACTTTGTCAGTAATTGAACTAGTAAGACAATTGGTCACAGTCTGCGCCTCTGTCTAAGTGGCTAGCTGTGTCCCTGTTAGTTGTCATTACAGCCGCGTTGCTTTCTTCCTGCCCCGTTCACGGCTTGCAGATCCAACCTCCTGCACGCTCCCAGCGGATCTTCTTCTGGGCTCATTCTATTAAGGTTTGATCCTCCCCCCGAACCCTCGACATAGCTTAAACACCAACCTTACTTCCTTCTTCTCCTTCTGTGAACGCCAAATAATACTATGTGTGTTTATTTGTGTAATTGTCTTAAACACCAAATGCGGTCGTTGCCGACGCTTGGCTACAGAGGTTCTACTTTGGCTGACATTTCGATCCGGGTGATCGCTAAACCCAGTTTGGGTGCCCTGGTCTTCCCTGGCGAGATGGCTCCCGAATCGGTACGAGACCATAGCTGTTGTTTCGGTTTCATTGTGAGGTAGCAATCTTCTGGAGAGGATTTGTGTTACTGAGGTTCTTCTTCTTGAGAGACGGCGACTCACATGGCAGGCAAAGTTTAAACATTTACTGCGAACCCTTGTCCCACCCCCAGTGTTGCCATCTCCCTTTGATGAAAAAGCACCAAAATCGACCCCCCAAAAAAGCACTAAAAAGCACCACAAATTTTTAGGAAGTACCAAAAAAAAAAGTACCAACTGTTTTTATTACAAATGTAACAAGGTAGCACAGTATAATTTATTATTATCACTTCATATTACAATGAAATTAATTCCAGATCCGCCAAATCCCAATCAGAACTACTTTCGAGCCAAAAAAGCACCAAATTGCAATACTATTTTTTTTTGGGAAATCACTAAAACAAGCACTGGCGGTATTCATTCAAAATGTTATAAAGTAGCACATTATAATTTATTATTATCACTGAATATTAGAATGAAGTTTATTCCAGATCTGCCAAGTCCCAGTCAAACAACTCCTCTTCAGTTTCTGTAGCTATTTCCTGTTGTGTTTGCTC
Organism: Cepaea hortensis; assembly: GCA_963921405.1. Taxonomy (NCBI): domain Eukaryota; kingdom Metazoa; phylum Mollusca; class Gastropoda; order Stylommatophora; family Helicidae; genus Cepaea; species Cepaea hortensis. Next base: position 85,285,838 of record OY992886.1, read on the forward strand.
CTGCGATGATGAGGATGATTGAAAGAAACATGTATATGCCTCCTGTGATCCAATTTTTCGCAGAATATCCTTAGGTAGTTTATAATCATGACAGCATTTGTCATATCTTTTCATTCCATATATAATAGTCAAAACAGCTGTCAAACTCTTTATGCTAAGTCTATTCCGCAATTTTGATTTTATAACTCCCATCTGACTGAAAATACGCTCCACGTCCGCATTAGAATGAGGTAAAATGAGCACATTTAAAGCTAAATCTGTAAGATCTTGGAAAGGATTTTCACCGGTGGCATCCCTGTATGAGGTTATTTCTGCCCACAGTCCAAGTGTGTCAGAGGTCTGTGTCCACTGCATATGATGAAGTTTTCTCCACTGGAAATCGATGCGGGTGAGAGTAGCTGCATCTTCTATAAACATTTTAGCAAGATCCAATATACAGGGCTTCATTGGCTGTAGACATCCACTTCCACTAAGACATGACATGGACTGCAACACTCAAACGTTATCAGGTGTACGTAAACGCAGCTGTGTCAATAGCTCTATTAAAAACTGGATGCACCTTCCGCGAATTTCTTTCTCATCGGGAAACTTGTAGTCTGCTATTAAAGGGAGTTAAATTAGTTGAATATTGCGCGGTAACGTACTAAGGCCCTCTAAAAGTACTGGAGAGTTTTGGTCATAGACCATAACTTTAGGAAGGGAAAATCCCAACTGCACCTCCCCGTGGAAGAGGATGGAAACACACCACGGTGTGGCTAACACAGCTCTGGGGACCGAGTATCCACCGGAATAAGTGGACAACTCTGCAGCTGAGCAGAGCAGGGCACTCACTTGTCCTTACAGTCGGAAATGGCTGTCAAAGGCAGAGGTAAAATGACCACCATGTGAATGTGGAAGGCAAGGGGAAACCACCACATTATCTTCCCAAGACTTCATGGCAAAACATATATCAGAGTTAGTGAACGACGTTAATGGCTGTCTTAGGACATCCTCGTCCGGTAGGGACAGTTATGAGCCACAGGTGACACAAGACCGTCATCCGGCTACTGATGGCAAAATCATAACTTTTTTTTTTTTTTAAATTCGCATATCCTTTTACAGGACATCGCTGTCAACAGCAGCATCTTTCAGCTGTCTGTTGATTTCTTGGCAAGATTACGCTCAGTAGTTTCCCATTGCTTTCTGAGCGGCCGGCTCAGTTATCCCGCAAGTCACCAGCGGGGGACGAACCGCTCCCAGTTCTCGCCCGCTACGAGACTCTCCGTGATAAACGGGATTACGGAGAAAGTGGTGTAACCCCTCGGCCAGAGAGACCGGCAAAATCATAACTAAAATAAATAAATTTAGAGTAGGAACATGGAATGTTAGGACATTAAATGAGCTAGGAAAGTTGACCAATGTTCTAAGAGCGATGGATAGCATGAAAATGAATATAGTATATACTAGGCGTTAGTGAGATGAGATGGAAGGGATCGGGCAAAATTATAGCTGACAATCACACAATAATTTATTCTGGAGGGGATACACATGAAAAAGGTGTAGGAATAATATTAGACGAAAAAACAGTCAAGTCAATTAATGGATACTGGTGTATTTCAGATAGAGTAGTTATGGTAAAAATCAAAGGCAAACCAATAGACATAAATATTATACAGGTATATGCACCAACAACAAGCAGTAGTGATGAAGAAATACAACACTTTTACGACGAAATAGAAATGGTGATGGCTCAAATTGGATCACAAGAAATAAAAATAATACTTGGTGATTTTAATGCAAAAGTAGGAAAGGGGAAAATGGAGGATGTAGTGGGGAATTATGGTTTAGGTACAAGAAATGAAAGAGGGGAAAAGCTAATAGAATGGTCAAATATCAATGATATGATAATTGGAAACACATGGTTTAAACACCGTAAAAGACGACTATACACATGGAAAAGCCCTGATAAGAAAATACGCAACCAAATTAATAAATTTAATAAAATACTTATTAATAAAAGATATAGAAATGCTTTAATTAATGTAAAGACAATGCCTGGTGCTGACTGTAATAGTGATCATGTACCACTATGTGGACAAATAAAAGTAAGATTAAAGAGAGGGGGGAAAATGGTTAAGAACATGAGACTTAATAAAGAGGTTCTGAAAATAGATTAAAAAAAACTGCAAGAACAATACAGAGTGACTGTGAAAAATAGGTACAATGCGATAGCTAAAATACAGAATATAAATGAACAATGGGAAATGCTAAGGGACTCCATTCATCAAACTGGCAAAGAAGTATTACCGGAGAGAGGAAAAATAGCTAAGAAAAAATGGATGAATGAAGATATCTTAAAACTGATGGACAAAAGAAAACAGAGTAAAAATGACAAACAAGAATACGCTAAGATAAATAAAGAAATAAAAGATAAATGTGGGAATGCTAAAGAAAGTTGGTTAAACGAGCAATGCAAAAAAATTGAATTAAATTCCATTAAAGATACACAAAATATGCACAGACAAATCAGTGAGCTTACATGAAGAAAATTAAGAATAAATACAGGGTGTTTGAAATCAAAAACAGGAAAGATAATATTAGAGGAAGATGCTATAATGAAGAGGTGGAGTATATAAGAGAATTATGTGAAGGAGAAAGGTAAGAATTAACAGAAGATAGTAACTTAGAAGGTCCACCTATTCTGAAAGAAGAAGTCGCTGACGCTATGAAACGTATGAAGAAATGAAAAACAGCTGGGCCAGATGAAATCACAATAGAAGAATTAGAAGTGTTGGGAGAATTTGGAGTAGATATATTAACCAAAATGTTGAATGATATTTACAGCAGTGGATATTTACCCAGTGATATGCTGAAATCTGTATTTATAGCTATACCAAAAAGACCAGGAGCAATTGATTGTGAAGATTTTCGTACAATTAACCACATAAACCATATCACTAAGCTTCTACTCAGAATCATAATGAGAAGAAACAAAAATAAAATAAAAATGGAAATTAGTGAAGAACAGTATGGATTTGTGGAAGGAAAGGGCACACACAATGCAATTTATACATTACGGACACTAATAGAAAGATCAATAGAGAAACAGAGAGACATATATTTGTGCTTCATAGATTATACTAAGGCATTTGATAAAGTAAAATATGATGAACTGATTAAAATGTTGGAAGATATCAACACTGATGGAAAAGATTTAAGAATAATAAAGAATATTTACTGGAACCAAGTAGCAGCAATTAAAATGGGAAATAAAGAGGGTAGTTACGAACAGATAAAGCTAGGAGTACGACAAGGGTGTGTCTTGTCACCAGATCTATTCTCCCTTTATAGCGAAGTAATAATGAGAGGGATCAAAGAGATGCCAGGAATACTAGTTGTAGGTTATAATATAAATAATATACGCTATGCAGATGACACAGTATTGGTGGCGGATAATTCAACAGATCTACAACAATTATTAGACGTTGTAGTAACAGAGAGTGCAAGGAAAGGACTCTCCTTGAATATCAAGAAAACAGTAACAATGGTAATATCAAAGAAAACGGTGACACCAAAATGTGACATAGAAATAGAAGGAAAAATCCTTAACCAAGTGGATAATTTTAGATACATAGGGGCATTTATAACATCAGATGGAAGATGTACAACAGAGATTAGGAGCAGAATAGGGCAGGCAAAAGCCGCATTTCAGAAAATGAAGAGTATCTTGTGCAATAAGTCACTATCACTGAATGTAAGAAAGAGAGTGCTGAAATGCTATGTAGAACCAGTTTTGCTGTATGGCAGTGAATCTTGGTTGGAATGTAAATGAACAAAGTAAGAAGAAATTAGAAGCAACAGAGATGTGGTTCCTGAGACGAATGTTGCAAATTCCTTGGACTGCCAGAGTAACTAACGATGACGGCACTCTTCCGAATTCCGGTCCCAAATAGTTCTGCAGTGAATAATTTTATATAACTAACCCTAACCCTAATCACTTATTCACTGCAGAACTATTTGGGACCGGAATTCGGAAGAGTGCCAACGATGACTGCCTGAAACAAATGAAACTAGAACATTATACACAACAATAAGACAGAGACAAACATCTTTCTTCGGTCACGTGATGAGAAGAGAGGCATTTGAGAACATCGTAACAACTGGAAAGATCGAGGGGAAGAGAGGCAGAGGCAGACCAAGAGAAATGATGCTGGATGGATTGAGACAGTGGCATGGAGGAATATCAGCAGCAGAGTTGATCCAGAAAACCAAAGACCGAGATCTGTGGAGAGCCATGAACGCCTACGCCAGCTGGCACGGCACTTGATGATGATGATGAACGTACTAAGACTGTTTTATTCCCTCGCTTCAGTTCAAATTCGGCTTTTTAATGTTCCCAAAATGAATTTTAAAGTAATTTTTACCCACCCCAAAGAAGCACGAAAAAGGACCAAAAATTGTTTGTGAAGCACTAAATTTACGCGGCCGCGCTAAAAGGAAAATCTTCGCACTAACTGACTTGAAAAAGTACTAAATTTCGCCCGAAAAGTACTAAAATGGTAACACTGCCCACCCCGCATTACGCTTATTCCATAACCAGTCCGAAGTTTTTTTCCGCTGCCTTTTAAGTGCCCGTGTCATGCTTGTCCCTTTACATCTAGCTGGTTCACCACATTACCGTCAGGATGGCCGAGCGGTCTAAGGCGCTGCGTTCAGGTCGCAGTCCACTCTTGTGGGCGTGGGTTCAAATCCCACTTCTGACAATATATATTTTTTTTCACCACATTGTATGAGGAGTCTCACATTGTATGTATAGGTCTCTTTCGCCTATCTCAACGGAGAATAATCTGACGGTATATCCTTTCTTCTTAGGCTTGCGACCGTGTCACTGTATTCCTCCATCTTATAGGTGTGCTGCTCCTCGACTCTTGAATCGAACGGAACAGTCAGCTCGATCAGTACTAACTGTTGAGTTGACGGAGATCACACTATAATGTCTGGTCGCAACTAAAGCTTCAGGATTTCCGCTGGGTATTTGCCACGGCCCTGCAGGTCTACTTAAAAAAAAGTCGCTTAAAAGTCGACAGGGTCGACTTCATTGCACCGGGTTTTTATCCCATATGGCTCGGTCTCTTTCCCCAGCGCGGAAAGCGTCGCACAAAGCACGAACTCCGTAGCTCTAGCGACGACCCACGGGAGTCTCCGGAAAATTTAACTCGTGAACCGAAGGACGCAGCCCGTAATCGAACCCACAACCTTCGGAGCCCGAATTAAACGGCTTGACCACTTCGCCACAAAGACTCCCTGCAGGTCTACTTTCAGCTCCCAATCTTCACCGCCCCCAAAGATGGATGGCAGGCTGTCAGGGCAGTCGACTCTGCTGCTCGGCTTTTGTCCAGCTTTTATGAAGAGTATCCACCCGGCTTTGACAACAGTCCCCTTGTTTGTTTGGAATCGTGTTACATCCACTGTGGCTGCAGTTAAGTGAGAACCTTGTTATGGCGCTACGTAAATCGACCTTGCCCAAGGGCCGCCCTGCAGGCAGGCAATATGTGTTCTACTGTCTGAGCCCTTTTGGCCTGTGTGTTGCTACACATGGGACATGCTGTATCGTCGGATTTACCCCATCTGATGGCAGGAGATTGTAAAGTGATCTGACAAGGAAGCTTATTCTCAACGGCGGAAAGCGCCATATGTCGTTTTACGAGAGGGACTTCTGCAGAATTCCCTCCCATGACACCTACTGCCTTTGCTAAACCGCCTTCTGCACTAGTTTGTCGTCTTCGCCTTCACGAATCTCTCGGACCACCATGTTTCTAAGCTACTGCCCGATGCCTTTGATTACCATTGAGTGTTGTTTTGGTAACCAAAGCCTTATCTGTTGGAGTGGGTGTGTCCCATCACTTCCTTTAGCTGGAGCGAACTTTGCGCCGATTTGACTGCCTCGTCAACCTTCCATTTCCTTCCCGTTCTGAGCGTCGGCTGGGAGCCGCTCACCGTTTCATCTTGCAACTCGCGCAGCATCATCGCGAGCCTGGCTTTTCCGACTTTGTATCCCTCAACAACAAACATGAACGGAAGTATGAGTTTGGACTTCTGTGAGTACAGTGCTATGTCCGACAGACCTGGTAGCACGCCCAGCCATTTCCTTGTGGCTTTGCTGACTTTTTTTTTTCTCTAACGCCTCTACGGTGCTCGTGCACACGTCATAGATGAGTAGGGGCCATAGCAGCTTCGGGATCAGTATGCACTGAAGGAACCAGATCTAGAATTTTCCAATGAGTCTGCTATTATTGATGGCTCGCAGACCGTGTTCAGTTGTCTCCCTTCTAGAAGAGTTAAGACGCATTGCGGAGAAAATCGCAAGGGGTGTTGATTAATATCTTTTCACATAGGAAGATCTCCAGGATTGACATCTGGCATATTTAAATTATGCATAAATTAGGAAGACAGCACAGGTGGCAGAAGAAATAATTTATATCAGCTTAAAAGTCAACAAGGTCGACTTCATAGCACCGGGTTTTATCCCATATGGCTCAGTCTCTTTCCGCAGCGCGGAAAGCGTCACACAAAGCACGAACTCCGTAGCTTTTAGCGACGACCCACAGGAGTCTCCGAAACATTTAACTCGTAACCCTAAGGGTGCGGCCCGGAATCGAACCCACAACCTTCGGAGCACGAGTCAAACTGCTTGACAACTTCGCCACAGAGACTCCCATAAGAAGTGGCCCTAGTGTTATCCCCCCCCCCCCCCCCCCAAAAAAAAAGCAGATTCGCTTCTCGGCCTTCGGCTTCACAGCTTAAATCGCTGTCTACTAACTTTGGCAGTGGACTACTATGGGCTGAAAGGCACACAGTGGGACTAAGGGGCCCACAACAAAAACGGGGATGTAAGGACCTTATGGGGCAGCTCTTGCCTCTAGGGGGAACAGCCAGGCCTTTAATAAAAAATAATTGTTACAAAATCAGTGAGTTCTAGAATAGTAACAGAAAAATTTAAAATCATAAAACATAAATAAATAAATATGAATGTGATCCAGTGTTACACACCAACACATTATAAGGAGGAATTTTACATGAAACTTTTTTTGCCATGGGGATTCTTGTTCTAATCTCTACAACATCAGACGTTATGAAACTTTCAACATAAGTTTTCAAGATAGTTGTACCGATTTATATTTGCATTTATAAAGCAGACTGTTGTGGCTTAGTCATGAAATTAGACAATGGGTTATACTGTTGGAAAGTACTGGAGTTCCAGAGGAAAATAAAATGAGAATGTACTAGAATCATCTACAATACACAGGCATGCACATTTGTGATTCATATTTACACTTAGCTGAAGAGAATTGCAGATAATAGGGAACAGTGGGGTGACAATATCGGAGAACTTTAATACCAGTCTTCAGCCTGACTGAAACCTGATGATGATGATTTCAAGAGTCTAGTTTGTCAGCTCAAAGATAAAACACTTATTTAGATAACAAACACTTTCGTTTTCTTCTATAATCCATGCCACATGGCAATGTCTTCATTTTTGTCCATAACTTATCTTGCATGTTACTGTTTGGTATATAGATATTTTTTCATGCAAGGGTGTCAAGCATCTCCTCTCTAGGTCTTTCCCTGCCTCTTTTTCCTTCCAACTGTCTTGTCATCTTGACATTTATATTTCACCCCTTCTCATGACATGTTCAAAGATTGTGGATTGTCTACTGCTGATATGAGTAACCAGTCATCCTTTCGAGTTGGTGTCTTTCTAGACATCTTCTTTACTCTTTTCAGCTGTCCAAAGTTTTTCCCAGCATCTTACATGTCTCCTGATATTTTATCGGTATAGAAGGCATTCATTTTAAATATGTATATAGTTATAGATAGTTTAGTCGACGGATCAACATGACGGCACATGAGTGTAACCTATAAGTGCTCAGTTCCACTCCTAACTCAAGTCCAGAGAATCCCAGCTCAGTGCACAAACTCCGTAGCACCGGCGAGGATCCCGAAATACTTTGGGTAGATTTTTAACTCGAAATTTTGCCCAGGCATTGCCGTAGACTACTCTTTTTCGATTTCCAACTTCCAAGGGATTTTTTACGTGCGCAACAATACACACGGGCGTCTGATCTCACTATCCAGAGATCAGGGGAAATTGTGTTACTAGAAGTCCACGTGAAAAAATTCCGGTCCTCACCGGGGCTTGAACCCAGGACCTCCAGCACTCGAGGCGGACAACATACCCCAAGACCACTCAACCCCCTCATAGTTATTGAAATGTACTTGATACAATGCCTTCATAGAAAATGTATAATCTTGTTGAAACCACATCATAAAGTGTGTACTTCAGCTTTCATTTAGGAAAGCTACATAAACTGTGAAGATAAGAATATTGTGCAGAAGAAATGTTATTGTCCTGACTATGACCACTTAACTGTATAGGATTGAGCATTGTTTCATTCTGACTAATGAATGTTCAGTTACATTTTTCTAGTCCACCTCATGAATGTTCAGTTTACTTTCTATGTAAACTTGTAAAATATCCAGTTGACCAATAAACTTTAAATGCATCATCTTAATGCATCATCCACTGCCATGCACCACTTTATTGACAGAATTAACCACCTCATGACTGCCATCTGCCACTTTATTGACATGATGTTGACAGTTCGTTATTTGTTTAATTTCTCTTATTTGTCGCAGTTTTTAGTGCCCGGTAATTGAAAATATGCACACAGAGTAGATATACCTTCAACAAGACACGTGGATTCAGCTTTGTGATAGTGGATTAAGCAGAGGTAGCTTTATGAAAGTTGTTTGTTTTCATCATGTTAGTAATGGCAACGTGCAAAGGTTCTCGACTCGTCGATTTACGCCAGATAATCGTGTTAAACAATTTTAGATTATAGTCATTCTGATTTAATGGAATATGTGAAAGATTGTAAAACTGATAGCACATGCAGTAATGTGAATATTCAGTTAAATTAGTTAGCATCAAGGAAAACAAACCTAACACAACTAACAGCGACAGTTCGTCATCTTATAATGGCACATGTTCAATTAGGCTTGCTCTAATGGGCCACTCTTGTGCCCCTAAGTTTACTTTAGTTATCACTAATAAGCTGAAGAGTTTAAATAAAGGACGTGGCGATTCCTTGGGTGAACCCAGTCCCAGAGTGCTATGGACTGGCTCTGCAAATATGGAAGCCTCCTTGGATGGCGGGAAATGCCCATAGTCTGCCCCTGCCTTCCCTTGAGGGTTGACCGTGATGTCTTTGGTCATTCTAACTTGACCAGCTGAGATGTGGACGATACCACAAATAAAAACCTCGAAACCTCCAGGAAGGCCAATCTGATTACAAAATGCCCACAGAAGTCGGATGTGCTGACCTAAAGGTTGCAAATAAATTGGCAAAATGCAAAAACGTCAGAGTGAAATGTGCCTTGTGCCCGAAACAGCTCTGACTATCTTGTTTTCCGGCTAGAACAGCTCTGACTATTTTGTCTTCCGGCCAGAACAGTTCTGACAATCTAGTATTCCAGGCACAGCGTCGGTACATGTCCGAATCGAAAGCTCGCTGAGTGGAAGTCGTCTGCAGACTGACCATTCTTGGTTTGTGCAGGGAGTAGCCCATGGCGAACAAAATACCCAATACATGGAAGTGAGGAATTAAAGCAGCCTTGTGCAGGACGTGGTGATTCCTTGGGTGAGCCCAGTACCAGAGCGATATGTGTCGGCCCTGTAATTATGGAAGCTTCCTTGGATGGCGGAAAATGCCCATGGACTGTCCCTGCCTTCCCTTGAGGACGGACCGTGAAGTCTTCGACCATTCTAACATAACCAGCTGGACTGTGGACGGCACCACAAAAGTGAGAGACCCCCAGTAATGCTAACTGTGGTATAATAAAACGTCCTTACCCTTTCCTATTTATGGACTCCCTTAAAAATAAACAAACCCTTACAATTACTGTTTAAGTAACTTACTTAATGTAGGAGAAAATAAAACAGCGATAGACTGACCGTGGCACAGCTAAATTTATTTTGGCTTGTTTTCTCTCCCTTATCTGGCCAATCCTGGCGAGGGGGAAAACAAAGACTGAAGCGGCCATTTCTAGTCAAGACACCACGCAAGAAAGTCGACCTTTCCCTTCGGGGAGAAGGTATTTTGCCTTAAAAACATGATTCTCTTCAAGCTATTGGTATGTTATCTACATTATTAAGATATATTTATGTATTACATTGACCAGTATGTTTAATTAAGAATTAGTTACAATTCTCTTAAACCAGGCTGGATGATGTTTACTAAGGAAACACAGGTGGGCGCCACGCTGTAATTTTCCCTATGTCTTCAAATCCCTATGTTAATATCTTTTATAGGCATTATGAACTTATATCTAACTAAATAGTGTTTATAACCTATGAATAGTATGTGTACTGTAGTACATAGAGTATCAACTCTCATGTCAGAAACTCTTTTCAATTTAGGAAAGACTCCTGATTCATACTTCAGAGAAGAAAACTCGTTTCTGCCAATTTCATAGTCCTATGAAAAATAACTTCTATGCAATGGAACTATATATCCCTATCAATGCTTAGAAATCTGCAAATAATTTATGTACTGTAGAGATTGGACTTTAAAGAAACATTTTCTCAATGTAGGAGCAGACTCTTGATTTCATACTGCACAAGTAGAGAACTGGTGTCTGCCACCTTCAAATATCCTATGTAGTGTAAATGCACTGGTAAGGATGTCTCTGAACTTGTTTTATCCATGCGGGGACATACAAATGATTACGCATATTCCTGACTCTTACTTAGTCAGGGGATAAAATATTTTGCCACATTATAATCTGTAACTTGGAAATATAGTGCTAAATTTTAGTACCATTCTTTTGTTAACAGATTAGTAACCACTCCATATGAGGGTGAACATATAATCATTTCATAAAATAGTGTTAGGGACAGGCCATGGTTGAATATAAATTCATGAACAATTAAACGCGTGATGTAAGTGCATGTTCGGATAGGATTCACTCCGCATCGCCTCACCGTAGTAGAAACAGAAGCGAAGATTGATGTGAATAAATTGCTTGCAATATTCAGAAGACTGGACCATGCGGCATAAGTTATTCTTATAAATACCCTCCGAATAATAGCAGTCATTGGCAAAACATATCACAGCGATTACTATCCTCATGTGCTGTACGCAGTGGGGGAAAACAATGGATGTTTTAGTTCATGAAGATAATTCAAAAACCTAGGCTCCCTGCATCATCATTATGATTATTATGTATGATTATCATGTACTTAATATCAGAGAAATGTACATGTATGTTTTTTTTGGTATGAGAATTTTCTCTGTTCTGATTGTTACTTTTTACTGTGGGAAGATACATTTTAATGTTGCACCTTGGGATTAGAGGATGTTGATGTAAGAATCCATGTGTTTGTCAGTACTTTAAGAAGCCAAGGTTGAATAGTCTTGACCTAATGATGATTATAGTGCCGAAAGGAAGACACGGCATTAGAAACCACAGGGATTCTGTATAGGCTATTCTCTTCAAGTAATGAGAGAGACAATATCAACATGTTGGATGGACAGAATGACTTCACCCATCTAATAGTCCCAGTAACAACAGAACAAAATATAAGTGAGAAAATATCTTACTCACTATGAAGAGTCAGAATGGCTCAACTCAGCAATGAGGGACAGTGGAACATGGACACCCACTCCTTTCCCCTTCTCCCCTTGTTGTTTTGTATTTGTGTTTGTAATTGTGTTGTAAACCTTTTATCATAACACAGTAGGTTAATGCTAGTGTTGTATTCTTTGTCATCCCTTTTCTATAGAAGAGAAGCAGGTGGTGGTTGAATTTGGTGGGACTATATCACTAACACTGGATCCTGGGTCAACAGCCATAAAGTGAATGTCCAAACCATAGTCTGGATCTAGCAATACCTCAATGTTTACTGCGGCACTCAACAGCTCCATAGCGAGCAACAGATAAATTAGATGACAACTGACTGGGTGAGTGATTAAGTCCTATTTTAGTAGGAATATCCAGGATGGACTTCAAGATCTAATAATCTACAAAGATGAAGATCATCAGAGTACTGACAACAGTGTATCGTTTGCGTTACTTCTGAGAAGTATCACCAATGGCTTCATCATTCAACCAAGTCAGTGAAACTGGGACAATCCTTCTTCAAGTTACTAAAACTAACAACAGTGAGTAACCTTCAACTGTTGGTTGGATTACCAAGCTAATATCCACAATGGATAAGTCTTCGAAAGAACATCTCACAGCTGCAAAAGTCAAACATAAGGTTCCAGCCATGCAACACCAAGTTCTAGCTATGAACACCAACTCAAACAAATGGGAAGAGACACTGAAACAACATTATAGCCAATACAAACAAATGTACCAACTTCAGAACATCTGAACCATAACTACACCAGATTACCTCAAGGTCCAAAACCTGAACACCATCAAAAGAACCATATGAAAGCAGCTAGATGAGTAAATGCCTTTACGCCTGCAACCAAAGGAATCACCTGATGGCTTGCAAACCTGGATATGTGGTGGAGTAATATTCTTCAGTTACATGCCTGCAGCAGAATCTTCAGATGAAACCAAATGAATGATTCACCACTGTATGTTCTACACAGAAATGGAATGAATGAGAACTCTATGCTGGTCCCATGTCAGCCTAACTGCCCCTCATCAAGTGTGGGATGGCCTATCAACATGAACCGGGTGTGTGACAAAGCCTTTTGAACTAAATTAGGAAACGGTTAACATAAACCGAGCTGTTGGACAGTCGTCATCTTTTCATCGATAAGATGATATAGGGAAGAACCTTCTGCAGAGCTTAAGTTGCATCTCCTGAAAGTATGACAGACCTAGGCATCAATTTCAATTGGAACACAACCCAAATGGCAACCGAGTATTCTTAAATTCAGTCTCATGGAGAGAATATGTGCTTATGTATAATTCTATTCTTGGATTATGGATTAGAAACATTCGCCAGCCAACTTCGGTGGACATACTGTGAGTAGAAAATGACTGTGAGTATAATTCTGCACGGATAATTATGGACATTAACTGCTTTGCACTGGAGAAGAATGCCCATCTGCAACGCCTAAATGAACACTATAATTAATTAATTTAATTATTAGTATCAACTGTTTTCATGAGTGTGGTTTTCTTCAATGACAGGAAAAGGGTAAAGATTGTTTTACATGGTAATGGTGTACACCTAAAGGGTTATGTTATGACATATATGTATAATATTTTGACACCCACTCATTATTTTTAAATATGAGAATTGTACATGGTGTCAGAAATAAATGTATGTATGTTGGGTTTCTGCACCTAGACCAATGTGATTTTATCTAGGTACAATGAGTCAAGTTAGCAGAACCAATTTGTGGTTGTTGTGTTGTTTGTAATAACCTTGTTTTTTTCTGGGGTCACTGGGTACTATGTTGTAATACTGCATATCATTCCCATGCCTGTCTGAAAATGCATAGTGTTTATTACACATCTATATATGTAATTGCAGATCTTGAGTTAATACCTGAACTGTTTGTCCAAAAGTGTTGTGTACATCAAGTAAATGTGGTGTCCAATAAGTGGTTGTTTATATATTGTGAGCAATCAATATCCTTCTAGCATCTATAGTTAATTTAAAGGGTGATGAAGTGGGAAGGGAAACCTACACACATATGCCATTGTTTCAAGGATGGAACTCTTTCCTCCTGGGATTTGTGGTAAATATCCCTGATCACCCTGCATTCTTACCAGTGACAGAGAATCAATAATACCCCCTAGACATTTTAACGAATTATTCTTAGGAATTAAAATCCACATCCCACACTAACCTGATTTAAAAAATGCACGCAAAAGTCGGATTGTTGGCCTAAGGGTTTTGGCTCAAGGGTGCATAACAAAATACACCGCAATTACATCTGAAAAAACAATTCGGATGAACGCAGAAGAAGAAGTATTTAAGTAATTAAATTTAAAAGAATAATAACCATAATTAAATAAAAAATAGTGCATATATTGTTTCTCATTAGAAAACCTGCCTCGTGTGTTCCTGACATTTTGTGTGAAAATGAAGAGCTTCATAATATGATGTTTTAATTGTTTTATTGGTGTTATGGAGCAGTTATAGTGATATTAGTGAAAAAAGTGGTGTATTTATCATTATTCAGTAAATTTCAGTGGATTATCATCAGCGATTGAGACGTAGTGCCTTGGCAAGTGGAAATTTAACATAATTGTCATCCGTCTTCAATTATTTTTTTACATCTGCTAACATTATTATTATATTTCTAACCTATAGTAATAGTAGCAATACCAACGTGTTCCTTGTGCAATCTCCTTTAATTTGATATACAATATATCTGCTACCATTTAAAAAATTTTTACATCATTATTGAGACACAAGAATACTTCCCATTTTCTGCAAACAATTTCTGTTTGGTTCAAAGCCACGTTTTGTTTGGCAGTGGATCAGTTAAAAGAGTGACGTGGTAGAGAAGTCAGAATGTCCTCCCCATACACTATGAGATGTATGTTTGATCCTTGGCAAAGTTTAGAGTTTAAAAAAAAAATTCTAGTCTGTATATAGCATGACAACTGCTTGAGCAAGAAGCTTTTTATTCCTGTTCAAAAAGAAAAAAAAAACTTCTGACACACACCTGCCATGGTACAGATGCAATAATGACAACAAATGGATGTTAAAAGAATGGAGACGGTGTCTGCTTTTCAACTTTGAGAGAAGGTCCGTGCTTATAATAAATATATCACATTAAATGCATTTTGTGTGTGCTAGAATTAACAGAGAAAATGTGTGCTTTGTGGCTTGTTTTACAAACTACTGCCATTATTTTGCTTGACCAACACAATGAAAACCAATTCAATAAAAAGAATTTGATTAATACTCTTGTTTCTGGTATTTTAATGCTTTTATTTGTCACATCTAGTTGTAGGTTTTACAGTAATTAACCAACAGATCATTTCATCAGCGCAACCTTTTCAAACATTTTCCAGATTTCTTTTAAAAGCTTGGTTTAATTAAAACAGAACCTCAACTCATGAAATATTTTTTCTTGTATATGTTACATTGAAATGAATTAATACAATTAAATTCATTCCATCACCGGTTTTAAAAACAACATAAATGCTTAAATAAAACAACAGTAAATTTGGGTGTGAACTGATAATTTTCTTTTCCATAAACTTATACTCAAATTCACTAACACAAAACAGAACCAGCAAAATGTAAAAATGAAAAGCAGTGTAGAGAAAACAAAGCAGTTGAAATATATCAGCCGTAGTGTGTGTTAATTACAGCCTATCCAGCACGTTCTCTAAAGCCGGGATGTTTGCTGATAAGCCCTTGTATTTTCGAACAGTTGCCACTACCTCAGCAGCCTTAGACCCAGCCACCAAGGGGTCTCCAGGAAGGATCTGCCAGTGGTCGAAATAACACTGGAGGAAAGCCTGGCCACTTGTCTGAGACTTAAGTTGTTCAGAAAATCCTGAAAAAAAAATGTACAAATGATTATTGTTTTGGATGATATGAAATTGAAATTCTGTTGAAGGCAAGAAGGTGAAGAACCCTACATCCAAGCCATCCTGGCATATTGGATATATGGTGTTGGGTCCGTATTTTCTTAACAAACGACACTTAAAAAGTGACCCTTAAAAAGTTGCACTTAACTGGCCCATCAACATGTTCTGGTACCTATCATATGAATTGTTAAATCACAGCCATGTGGTCACACACAAAGACCCCATCTTAAAGGTATCTGAATCTTCTTAAGATGATCACCATCAGTTAGCAAGTTATTTGTGAAAGTCATTCTCATTACAGCCTGTCGAAGACTCCTGAAAGTTCACCATTTTCCCTGCCAAAGACTCGTGAAGGTTCACTATTTTCCCTGCCAAAGACTACTGAAAGTTCATTTTCTTGCATTTTCTTGCCCAGGGAGTCTTTAAATTTCTGAGTCCACTGTTAACAATGACCGTCACTGTCCAACTAAAGATAAAATATAAAAATACCTACAAGTATACTGATGTTTTAATATTTTTCTTCAAGTACCTTAATGACTGGCATGCACAATCTTGTCATGCATATATAATCATTGCTCTAGAAGTGGGTAAAGTATAATCTTGTCATATATAATCATTGCTCTAATAATGGGTAAAGTATAATCTTGTCATATATAATCATTGCTCTAATAGTGGGTAAAGTATAATATTGTCATGTATAATCGTTGCTCTAATAGTGGGTAAAGTATAATCTTGTCAAATATAATCGTTGCTCTAGTAGTGAGTAAAGTATAATCTTGTCATACATAATCGTGGCTCTAATAGTCGGTGTGACGGGACAGCCCCAGCAGCATCATAAATACACAAGTTTGAAAGGAATTAAAGAGCCCACAATAATTTTCTATCATTCTCTAAAAGCATAAACGTCCACCAGAAAATGATAGAAATGCAATAAGATTGAAAACAAGAGGAAAATACTTTTTGACCACGCACGCCCCATCATTTCTGTAATGCTAGGTCTGAGAAAGCTTTGATGTACAGATCAAACGTAAAACCCAGACACCACGGCACCAGTCGGCGGGCGCTATCAAAGGTTGAAAACTCACTGTTTTCAGTTGATACATCGCGGAGCCAGTCAGTTGAGATTGAGGTGTTAGTTTACAATTCTGGGGTTGGAATAGGGGCAGACACCTAACACCTTAGTTCAACAGGACCTAACGTGTGAACCAGCCACGGCAGAATGGGAGATAAGAGGGTCAGCCAGACCCGTCTGAAATAACACATGCGGTAAAAGTCCAGACATTGGGGAGACGGGACAACGTCTGTAGTTGCCACCACAAAGGAGCAATTAGGACCAGATGCTTAACACCTCTCCGCAATACTACGGGGCAAAGTAGGAACACATGGCTGACACATTCCTGCCAGCAACCGGGAAGGCTGGTGTTACCAGCCTATTGGAATGTAATGACGCAACTGCATTGCCGCCAAAGCAGGTTTCATTGTTTCAGGCGTGGGGGGCATCGGTCAATTTGATTGACACATGAAACTACCCTTCACAGGAAAGGAGGAGGGGTGAAAAGAATTTGGCACTTAATCCATCGGGGTAAATCGTCCTACATGAAAAATAGGTGGAGCTAACAGGAACGTGGACATAGTAATTAGCTAACGTGGAAACTAGCCAGGGATGAAGAGAATAAAACTATGAGCAGGGACAACAATCCTCAGACGCATTCACAATAGCGTACCAGGGAAGCCGGAATTTTAATTTCTGGTGAGAGATTACCCTCTCGTTTTGTTACTTCGATACAATGTCGTATGACAGGATTTCCTAGCTAAACCCAGGTAATACCATTACTCTGATTAGTTTGTCTGCTAGTCTGAAGGCTTGTGTAGTTTCTTGTTCTGCATATTCTCCAAAACTTTACACTGGTGGATTTTCTTTGTACTTAATGTTCCAGTTCTAGCTTTACGATTTCACTGAGAACTATTTTCTTCTTTCATTCACCACTTGGTTGTCTGATTTGTTGTATGTGATAATTTGGAGAAATCCATTATCCAAGCTACATGAGCGTGTGGCTTATGCATGTACAGGAGATACATTTAGATTCATCCTGTATGATGTTAAACATTGGGGAGACTGACTACTTAGGAGAAATTCCTGAGAGCTACCAGTCTCTTGATAGCGTCCAATTAACATTGATTATTTGGACCAACACTTTGAGTGCCTACCAAGATTGTGGTGAAACCACTTGGTTTGAGGAATGGCACCAGTTCACCTTGTCTGCATGATGTCTGCATGAGGACAGACATGACTTAGGACATTCAATATCCCAGACAGATTCAGGGAAGGCATTTAATGTTCGACAGGACTGTGCGACCAGCCCTTCCGACAAGACAGTATGAATGAATCAGAAAGGGAAAGAGTAAGTGAGGTGAACTTATATGGGAAACACTCCATTACACAAATGTATATGAATATGTATGTTTTGAGCTATAGATGTTCTAAATAGTTTTATTAATATATACATATATATTTATTTATTTAGAACTGATATATGTTTATGTAACATGCCATCATCTATCATCATACCATCATATATTATGACTAGAATGTATGTTTATATGAATGTATAGACATATGTGTTTGAGATGTGTAGACGTAGATACTACCCATCTCCGTTCGTTTCATTCCAGATCTCTTAGGAGCAATGGACAGTCAACAACCCATATCAGGAAGTGACTTAGCCTTGTGAGGGACCAATTTGGACTCCTTCAATCTGACAGTGAACTGCGTCTCACTGGGGGAAGCATGACCTATGTGCTTCTGAGCTTTTCAGCCAGATGAGTTACGTATACCATAATATAATCATCATCATCATATGATCATCAATAGCAATAATAAACACAGTTGTTGTATTATAAACTCAGTTGTCTGTATAATTCTAAATGTTTATAAATGTTTGTGTAGCGTAATCAAGTACACACATTATATCATTTAGTGGGGGTTCGCACATATTGTCCAGAAGTGGGAATCTATGTCCGGGAGGTATCTTGCCTATGCAGTCATAAGTAACCAGATTACGTTGCATGTCTTAACTCCTCCTTTCTCACTTCTGGTGATACCAAGTACAGCCACATCTATATATATATATATAGATATATTCTATCTTCAACGAGCCACTTCTTGGCTGTTTTCTTGAGTATCAGGGACAGTGTCTTAAATCAGCATAACAGACATTTGTTCCACGTTTTCTCTCTGGGGTCTGGGGTGTTAATTAGTCCCTTCTGACAGAGTTAGGGGATCTTAAACTGCATCCAGAACTAAACACCAGTAGAAGAAAATGATTTTGGCTGAGTGGTTGCCCATCTGGGATCTAACCCCAGCCAGTTGGTGACATATTGGTCTGCTCGTCCGCTATAGAATCCGGGAGTAAACCCTAGAACCTATTGGTCTGCTCGCCCGCTATAGAATCCGGGAGTAAACCCTAGAACACTTTGGTTCGCTCGCAAGGAACGAACCTATTTCAAATCTGTTAGTCTGGTATTATTCCGGGCTTGCCCATGGATAGAACCTAGGTCATTCTCACTTACATTCTTAGCAGCATTAGTTAGGTATAATTTATTTCTAATGTAATAGCTTGCTTGATTGTAGGCAAGATTTTGACACATTAGGACTTCTCATCCATGATAGAATCAGAGAATAAATTATAGACTATTGATTTTCATAAACCATTCTTTCATTCTTCACCCATTACATTTGCTAAGTATTAACTTAGGAATTTGTTTCTAGGGAAGTCTGTATAATTTAAATAACTTGTTAAAAAGTTAATAATGGATAATATCATATGAGTTAATTTACATCATTCACCACTGTAGAATTAATAATCACATTAATTAGTGATATTAATTAGTTTATTGATGATTTACTTGATGATTTTTTGATTACATGCTTTATCATTTGATTTAATCATGAATAATTTGATAATGCTTAGTTAATTCAGTGTATGACGGACTGCTTTGCATCAACTTTCTCACTCAAATTCACTACTATCATTCTCATAACAGTGTCTGTTCCTCTTGTCACTATCCTGCTCTAGCATAAATCTAACTAGCTCTGTGTATGGTAATAATATAATTACTTGCCTGAGTTAAGCTGAGAAGAGATCATGGATGCACGCACAGATTTCTTAGAGTTCGCTAGAGGATGGGGCATAAGGCTCGGCTTAATAGGAGAGAAGCTAGAACTATTTATCAGAGATGAAATGGATTGGTGGGACAAAGAAGATGAACAAATGATGAAAAGACTTGCAGAATTAGAAGCAGATATGCGTCACAAAGCTGAAGAAGATGAGATTAAGAAGAAGCAAATTGAAATTCTGAACGTGGAGGAATCTACCAGCTCGATTGAGGAAAAGCCAATCACTCAAGCCGAAACTCTGATAGAAAGCGGGGAAGCTGACCGTCACAAAGAAGAGGCATGCATTCCTTCGCAAATCCCCATGGCTCAGAAAAACAAAAACTTGCGCACAGAAAGGCAGATGCTTCCCTCGCCTATTCCTAAAAATATTAAAAATAAACGGAATAGGAATAAATGTACCAAGCTTTCGGTAAACAGTCACAAACGTGATAAATGTTTACACCGCAATGAAAGCGGATTAGCTGGCTTGGCAACCCAGCAATCTCAGGAGCTTCCTAAGACTTCCCAAAGGAGAAAAATCCAGGAGGAGGAGGACCTGAGGAAAACTATTAAAGAGATCGAAGGCGAGACCTTACCCGATTCTCTTAATCCCTTCAGTTCAGAGAAACTAGGAGTGGAAATGAATTCAACTGAGACCGGAATGGATGTAAAACAGGATTCCATTGTTTCTCACGGTGTGGCCACACAAGATGAAATAATTATCAGTTTGAATTACTTATCTCAGGTGGGATATGGCATTGAAAATGGCATCCCATAACATTCACTTCTATTGGATTTGGAACAAGAAAACCAGACCAGGGAGAGAATACTTCAATTGGACTTGGCACAAGAGAGCCCGGCCATGGAGGAAAAACAAGACACGGAGGAGAATTTTTACGATGTCAGTAGCTTGGAGTCTTTCACAAAGGAATTTCAAGATATACAAAGCATTCATGTAGATAGTACTACGGACTCTGATTCAGGGACGATACACATGTCTCCTATCAACAAAGAAAATACTTCTTTGGACAAGATGAAGGTAATACCTATCATCAACACAGCTGAAGCTAACAGGGGATCACAAATGATGGACTCTGCAGCGGAACAAAACCGGAGCGGTTGGTATTCTCAACACTCAGGACCTTGTTTACCTTTCACTTCAACCAATGTGGGATGTGGAGAACAGCTGTTTATGTATACTTCTACAAGGAGTGATACAAATTCACAGTTCTTGGGGAACAACATGATTTCTCAAAGCTGGACAACTTCTACTAGCCTTATACTTTCAAACACAGATTCAAAATGGAACTCTGTTGAAGAGGAACTCATCTGGATAAAGAATTATCGAGGGAAGAAAACTCTAAAATCAGGAGGGAGTAAACGGACACCCTACCAAGAACGAGGCAAGTACGAGTGTAAGGCACATCATAAAATTATGATGTTCAGCAAATTTCCTGCCAAAAGGAGATTAAAGGATTTTATTATGATCTTTGGCCGATGGAGGAAAAGAAAATGGAGCAACATTACTGCGACCAATTCTTTTAAGAAAACACTGATGGCACTTCCTCTGCTGATAGGACAAGGGCCAGAAATTGAGTGGACAATAACAGTCTCTCTGCGGCGCAGGAGAATCTTGTTATACATTTTGCAATTTCCCGGCTGGGAAAAAGTAAAACCTCCAGAGGACAGGACATTACCGAGCAAT
Organism: Cepaea hortensis; assembly: GCA_963921405.1. Lineage (NCBI taxonomy): Eukaryota > Metazoa > Mollusca > Gastropoda > Stylommatophora > Helicidae > Cepaea > Cepaea hortensis. Next base: position 85,307,260 of record OY992886.1, read on the forward strand.
AGCCCGGAAATCTGACACAACACCAGGAGCAAAGATTTGCAAGATTTATCCTGGAAGGATAGACATGGGATATTTCTTTTGACTCATAGAACATCCCACTGCCACAAAGAATATTGGGAACCCAGACTTGGAGGCAGTTCGAGAAGGGAGAGAACTTAGATACATTCTTGAATGCTGCCAAGGCTCTGTTATAGGCTTCATTAATGAACCTACCTAAATTGGGGAGCTATGTGACGGGACAGCCCCAGCAGCATCATAAATACACAAGTTTGAAAGGAATTAAAGAGCCCACAATAATTTTCTATCATTATCTAAAAGCATAAACGTCCACCAGAAAATGATAGAAATGCAATAAGATTGAAAACAAGAGGAAAATACTTTTTGACCACGCACGCCCCATCATTTCTGTAATGCTAGGTCTGAGAAAGCTTTGATGTACAGATCAAACGTAAAACCCAGACACCACGGCACCAGTCGGCGGGCGCTATCAAAGGTTGAAAACTCACTGTTTTCAGTTGATACATCGCGGAGCCAGTCAGTTGAGATTGAGGTGTTAGTTTACAATTCTGGGGTTGGAATAGGGGCAGACACCTAACACCTTAGTTCAACAGGACCTAACGTGTGAACCAGCCACGGCAGAATGGGAGATAAGAGGGTCAGCCAGACCCGTCTGAAATAACACATGCGGTAAAAGTCCAGACATTGGGGAGACGGGACAACGTCTGTAGTTGCCACCACAAAGGAGCAATTAGGACCAGATGCTTAACACCTCTCCGCAATACTACGGGGCAAAGTAGGAACACATGGCTGACACATTCCTGCCAGCAACCGGGAAGGCTGGTGTTACCAGCCTATTGGAATGTAATGACGCAACTGCATTGCCGCCAAAGCAGGTTTCATTGTTTCAGGCGTGGGGGGCATCGGTCAATTTGATTGACACATGAAACTACCCTTCACAGGAAAGGAGGAGGGGTGAAAAGAATTTGGCACTTAATCCATCGGGGTAAATCGTCCTACATGAAAAATAGGTGGAGCTAACAGGAACGTGGACATAGTAATTAGCTAACGTGGAAACTAGCCAGGGATGAAGAGAATAAAACTATGAGCAGGGACAACAATCCTCAGACGCATTCACAATAGCGTACCAGGGAAGCCGGAATTTTAATTTCTGGTGAGAGATTACCCTCTCGTTTTGTTACTTCGATACAATGTCGTATGACAGGATTTCCTAGCTAAACCCAGGTAATACCATTACTCTGATTAGTTTGTCTGCTAGTCTGAAGGCTTGTGTAGTTTCTTGTTCTGCATATTCTCCAAAACTTTACACTGGTGGATTTTCTTTGTACTTAATGTTCCAGTTCTAGATTTACGATTTCACTGAGAACTATTTTCTTCTTTCATTCACCACTTGGTTGTCTGATTTGTTGTATGTGATAATTTGGAGAAATCCATTATCCAAGCTACATGAGCGTGTGGCTTATGCATGTACAGGAGATACATTTAGATTCATCCTGTATGATGTTAAACATTGGGGAGACTGACTACTTAGGAGAAATTCCTGAGAGCTACCAGTCTCTTGATAGCGTCCAATTAACATTGATTATTTGGACCAACACTTTGAGTGCCTACCAAGATTGTGGTGAAACCACTTGGTTTGAGGAATGGCACCAGTTCACCTTGTCTGCATGATGTCTGCATGAGGACAGACATGACTTAGGACATTCAATATCCCAGACAGATTCAGGGAAGGCATTTAATGTTCGACAGGACTGTGCGACCAGCCCTTCCGACAAGACAGTATGAATGAATCAGAAAGGGAAAGAGTAAGTGAGGTGAACTTATATGGGAAACACTCCATTACACAAATGTATATGAATATGTATGTTTTGAGCTATAGATGTTCTAAATAGTTTTATTAATATATACATTACTATTTATTTATTTAGAACTGATATATGTTTATGTAACATGCCATCATCTATCATCATACCATCATATATTATGACTAGAATGTATGTTTATATGAATGTATAGACATATGTGTTTGAGATGTGTAGACGTAGATACTACCCATCTCCGTTCGTTTCATTCCAGATCTCTTAGGAGCAATGGACAGTCAACAACCCATATCAGGAAGTGACTTAGCCTTGTGAGGGACCAATTTGGACTCCTTCAATCTGACAGTGAACTGCGTCTCACTGGGGGAAGCATGACCTATGTGCTTCTGAGCTTTTCAGCCAGATGAGTTACGTATACCATAATATAATCATCATCATCATATGATCATCAATAGCAATAATAAACACAGTTGTTGTATTATAAACTCAGTTGTCTGTATAATTCTAAATGTTTATAAATGTTTGTGTAGCGTAATCAAGTACACACATTATATCATTTAGTGGGGGTTCGCACATATTGTCCAGAAGTGGGAATCTATGTCCGGGAGGTATCTTGCCTATGCAGTCATAAGTAACCAGATTACGTTGCATGTCTTAACTCCTCCTTTCTCACTTCTGGTGATACCAAGTACAGCCACATCTATATATATATATATAGATATATTCTATCTTCAACGAGCCACTTCTTGGCTGTTTTCTTGAGTATCAGGGACAGTGTCTTAAATCAGCATAACAGACATTTGTTCCACGTTTTCTCTCTGGGGTCTGGGGTGTTAATTAGTCCCTTCTGACAGAGTTAGGGGATCTTAAACTGCATCCAGAACTAAACACCAGTAGAAGAAAATGATTTTGGCTGAGTGGTTGCCCATCTGGGATCTAACCCCAGCCAGTTGGTGACATATTGGTCTGCTCGTCCGCTATAGAATCCGGGAGTAAACCCTAGAACCTATTGGTCTGCTCGCCCGCTATAGAATCCGGGAGTAAACCCTAGAACACTTTGGTTCGCTCGCAAGGAACGAACCTATTTCAAATCTGTTAGTCTGGTATTATTCCGGGCTTGCCCATGGATAGAACCTAGGTCATTCTCACTTACATTCTTAGCAGCATTAGTTAGGTATAATTTATTTCTAATGTAATAGCTTGCTTGATTGTAGGCAAGATTTTGACACATTAGGACTTCTCATCCATGATAGAATCAGAGAATAAATTATAGACTATTGATTTTCATAAACCATTCTTTCATTCTTCACCCATTACATTTGCTAAGTATTAACTTAGGAATTTGTTTCTAGGGAAGTCTGTATAATTTAAATAACTTGTTAAAAAGTTAATAATGGATAATATCATATGAGTTAATTTACATCATTCACCACTGTAGAATTAATAATCACATTAATTAGTGATATTAATTAGTTTATTGATGATTTACTTGATGATTTTTTGATTACATGCTTTATCATTTGATTTAATCATGAATAATTTGATAATGCTTAGTTAATTCAGTGTATGACGGACTGCTTTGCATCAACTTTCTCACTCAAATTCACTACTATCATTCTCATAACAGTGTCTGTTCCTCTTGTCACTATCCTGCTCTAGCATAAATCTAACTAGCTCTGTGTATGGTAATAATATAATTACTTGCCTGAGTTAAGCTGAGAAGAGATCATGGATGCACGCACAGATTTCTTAGAGTTCGCTAGAGGATGGGGCATAAGGCTCGGCTTAATAGGAGAGAAGCTAGAACTATTTATCAGAGATGAAATGGATTGGTGGGACAAAGAAGATGAACAAATGATGAAAAGACTTGCAGAATTAGAAGCAGATATGCGTCACAAAGCTGAAGAAGATGAGATTAAGAAGAAGCAAATTGAAATTCTGAACGTGGAGGAATCTACCAGCTCGATTGAGGAAAAGCCAATCACTCAAGCCGAAACTCTGATAGAAAGCGGGGAAGCTGACCGTCACAAAGAAGAGGCATGCATTCCTTCGCAAATCCCCATGGCTCAGAAAAACAAAAACTTGCGCACAGAAAGGCAGATGCTTCCCTCGCCTATTCCTAAAAATATTAAAAATAAACGGAATAGGAATAAATGTACCAAGCTTTCGGTAAACAGTCACAAACGTGATAAATGTTTACACCGCAATGAAAGCGGATTAGCTGGCTTGGCAACCCAGCAATCTCAGGAGCTTCCTAAGACTTCCCAAAGGAGAAAAATCCAGGAGGAGGAGGACCTGAGGAAAACTATTAAAGAGATCGAAGGCGAGACCTTACCCGATTCTCTTAATCCCTTCAGTTCAGAGAAACTAGGAGTGGAAATGAATTCAACTGAGACCGGAATGGATGTAAAACAGGATTCCATTGTTTCTCACGGTGTGGCCACACAAGATGAAATAATTATCAGTTTGAATTACTTATCTCAGGTGGGATATGGCATTGAAAATGGCATCCCATAACATTCACTTCTATTGGATTTGGAACAAGAAAACCAGACCAGGGAGAGAATACTTCAATTGGACTTGGCACAAGAGAGCCCGGCCATGGAGGAAAAACAAGACACGGAGGAGAATTTTTACGATGTCAGTAGCTTGGAGTCTTTCACAAAGGAATTTCAAGATATACAAAGCATTCATGTAGATAGTACTACGGACTCTGATTCAGGGACAATACACATGTCTCCTATCAACAAAGAAAATACTTCTTTGGACAAGATGAAGGTAATACCTATCATCAACACAGCTGAAGCTAACAGGGGATCACAAATGATGGACTCTGCAGCGGAACAAAACCGGAGCGGTTGGTATTCTCAACACTCAGGACCTTGTTTACCTTTCACTTCAACCAATGTGGGATGTGGAGAACAGCTGTTTATGTATACTTCTACAAGGAGTGATACAAATTCACAGTTCTTGGGGAACAACATGATTTCTCAAAGCTGGACAACTTCTACTAGCCTTATACTTTCAAACACAGATTCAAAATGGAACTCTGTTGAAGAGGAACTCATCTGGATAAAGAATTATCGAGGGAAGAAAACTCTAAAATCAGGAGGGAGTAAACGGACACCCTACCAAGAACGAGGCAAGTACGAGTGTAAGGCACATCATAAAATTATGATGTTCAGCAAATTTCCTGCCAAAAGGAGATTAAAGGATTTTATTATGATCTTTGGCCGATGGAGGAAAAGAAAATGGAGCAACATTACTGCGACCAATTCTTTTAAGAAAACACTGATGGCACTTCCTCTGCTGATAGGACAAGGGCCAGAAATTGAGTGGACAATAACAGTCTCTCTGCGGCGCAGGAGAATCTTGTTATACATTTTGCAATTTCCCGGCTGGGAAAAAGTAAAACCTCCAGAGGACAGGACATTACCGAGCAATAGCCCGGAAATCTGACACAACACCAGGAGCAAAGATTTGCAAGATTTATCCTGGAAGGATAGACATGGGATATTTCTTTTGACTCATAGAACATCCCACTGCCACAAAGAATATTGGGAACCCAGACTTGGAGGCAGTTCGAGAAGGGAGAGAACTTAGATACATTCTTGAATGCTGCCAAGGCTCTGTTATAGGCTTCATTAATGAACCTACCTAAATTGGGGAGCTATGTGACGGGACAGCCCCAGCAGCATCATAAATACACAAGTTTGAAAGGAATTAAAGAGCCCACAATAATTTTCTATCATTATCTAAAAGCATAAACGTCCACCAGAAAATGATAGAAATGCAATAAGATTGAAAACAAGAGGAAAATACTTTTTGACCACGCACGCCCCATCATTTCTGTAATGCTAGGTCTGAGAAAGCTTTGATGTACAGATCAAACGTAAAACCCAGACACCACGGCACCAGTCGGCGGGCGCTATCAAAGGTTGAAAACTCACTGTTTTCAGTTGATACATCGCGGAGCCAGTCAGTTGAGATTGAGGTGTTAGTTTACAATTCTGGGGTTGGAATAGGGGCAGACACCTAACACCTTAGTTCAACAGGACCTAACGTGTGAACCAGCCACGGCAGAATGGGAGATAAGAGGGTCAGCCAGACCCGTCTGAAATAACACATGCGGTAAAAGTCCAGACATTGGGGAGACGGGACAACGTCTGTAGTTGCCACCACAAAGGAGCAATTAGGACCAGATGCTTAACACCTCTCCGCAATACTACGGGGCAAAGTAGGAACACATGGCTGACACATTCCTGCCAGCAACCGGGAAGGCTGGTGTTACCAGCCTATTGGAATGTAATGACGCAACTGCATTGCCGCCAAAGCAGGTTTCATTGTTTCAGGCGTGGGGGGCATCGGTCAATTTGATTGACACATGAAACTACCCTTCACAGGAAAGGAGGAGGGGTGAAAAGAATTTGGCACTTAATCCATCGGGGTAAATCGTCCTACATGAAAAATAGGTGGAGCTAACAGGAACGTGGACATAGTAATTAGCTAACGTGGAAACTAGCCAGGGATGAAGAGAATAAAACTATGAGCAGGGACAACAATCCTCAGACGCATTCACAATAGCGTACCAGGGAAGCCGGAATTTTAATTTCTGGTGAGAGATTACCCTCTCGTTTTGTTACTTCGATACAATGTCGTATGACAGGATTTCCTAGCTAAACCCAGGTAATACCATTACTCTGATTAGTTTGTCTGCTAGTCTGAAGGCTTGTGTAGTTTCTTGTTCTGCATATTCTCCAAAACTTTACACTGGTGGATTTTCTTTGTACTTAATGTTCCAGTTCTAGATTTACGATTTCACTGAGAACTATTTTCTTCTTTCATTCACCACTTGGTTGTCTGATTTGTTGTATGTGATAATTTGGAGAAATCCATTATCCAAGCTACATGAGCGTGTGGCTTATGCATGTACAGGAGATACATTTAGATTCATCCTGTATGATGTTAAACATTGGGGAGACTGACTACTTAGGAGAAATTCCTGAGAGCTACCAGTCTCTTGATAGCGTCCAATTAACATTGATTATTTGGACCAACACTTTGAGTGCCTACCAAGATTGTGGTGAAACCACTTGGTTTGAGGAATGGCACCAGTTCACCTTGTCTGCATGATGTCTGCATGAGGACAGACATGACTTAGGACATTCAATATCCCAGACAGATTCAGGGAAGGCATTTAATGTTCGACAGGACTGTGCGACCAGCCCTTCCGACAAGACAGTATGAATGAATCAGAAAGGGAAAGAGTAAGTGAGGTGAACTTATATGGGAAACACTCCATTACACAAATGTATATGAATATGTATGTTTTGAGCTATAGATGTTCTAAATAGTTTTATTAATATATACATTACTATTTATTTATTTAGAACTGATATATGTTTATGTAACATGCCATCATCTATCATCATACCATCATATATTATGACTAGAATGTATGTTTATATGAATGTATAGACATATGTGTTTGAGATGTGTAGACGTAGATACTACCCATCTCCGTTCGTTTCATTCCAGATCTCTTAGGAGCAATGGACAGTCAACAACCCATATCAGGAAGTGACTTAGCCTTGTGAGGGACCAATTTGGACTCCTTCAATCTGACAGTGAACTGCGTCTCACTGGGGGAAGCATGACCTATGTGCTTCTGAGCTTTTCAGCCAGATGAGTTACGTATACCATAATATAATCATCATCATCATATGATCATCAATAGCAATAATAAACACAGTTGTTGTATTATAAACTCAGTTGTCTGTATAATTCTAAATGTTTATAAATGTTTGTGTAGCGTAATCAAGTACACACATTATATCATTTAGTGGGGGTTCGCACATATTGTCCAGAAGTGGGAATCTATGTCCGGGAGGTATCTTGCCTATGCAGTCATAAGTAACCAGATTACGTTGCATGTCTTAACTCCTCCTTTCTCACTTCTGGTGATACCAAGTACAGCCACATCTATATATATATATAGATATATTCTATCTTCAACGAGCCACTTCTTGGCTGTTTTCTTGAGTATCAGGGACAGTGTCTTAAATCAGCATAACAGACATTTGTTCCACGTTTTCTCTCTGGGGTCTGGGGTGTTAATTAGTCCCTTCTGACAGAGTTAGGGGATCTTAAACTGCATCCAGAACTAAACACCAGTAGAAGAAAATGATTTTGGCTGAGTGGTTGCCCATCTGGGATCTAACCCCAGCCAGTTGGTGACATATTGGTCTGCTCGTCCGCTATAGAATCCGGGAGTAAACCCTAGAACCTATTGGTCTGCTCGCCCGCTATAGAATCCGGGAGTAAACCCTAGAACACTTTGGTTCGCTCGCAAGGAACGAACCTATTTCAAATCTGTTAGTCTGGTATTATTCCGGGCTTGCCCATGGATAGAACCTAGGTCATTCTCACTTACATTCTTAGCAGCATTAGTTAGGTATAATTTATTTCTAATGTAATAGCTTGCTTGATTGTAGGCAAGATTTTGACACATTAGGACTTCTCATCCATGATAGAATCAGAGAATAAATTATAGACTATTGATTTTCATAAACCATTCTTTCATTCTTCACCCATTACATTTGCTAAGTATTAACTTAGGAATTTGTTTCTAGGGAAGTCTGTATAATTTAAATAACTTGTTAAAAAGTTAATAATGGATAATATCATATGAGTTAATTTACATCATTCACCACTGTAGAATTAATAATCACATTAATTAGTGATATTAATTAGTTTATTGATGATTTACTTGATGATTTTTTGATTACATGCTTTATCATTTGATTTAATCATGAATAATTTGATAATGCTTAGTTAATTCAGTGTATGACGGACTGCTTTGCATCAACTTTCTCACTCAAATTCACTACTATCATTCTCATAACAGTGTCTGTTCCTCTTGTCACTATCCTGCTCTAGCATAAATCTAACTAGCTCTGTGTATGGTAATAATATAATTACTTGCCTGAGTTAAGCTGAGAAGAGATCATGGATGCACGCACAGATTTCTTAGAGTTCGCTAGAGGATGGGGCATAAGGCTCGGCTTAATAGGAGAGAAGCTAGAACTATTTATCAGAGATGAAATGGATTGGTGGGACAAAGAAGATGAACAAATGATGAAAAGACTTGCAGAATTAGAAGCAGATATGCGTCACAAAGCTGAAGAAGATGAGATTAAGAAGAAGCAAATTGAAATTCTGAACGTGGAGGAATCTACCAGCTCGATTGAGGAAAAGCCAATCACTCAAGCCGAAACTCTGATAGAAAGCGGGGAAGCTGACCGTCACAAAGAAGAGGCATGCATTCCTTCGCAAATCCCCATGGCTCAGAAAAACAAAAACTTGCGCACAGAAAGGCAGATGCTTCCCTCGCCTATTCCTAAAAATATTAAAAATAAACGGAATAGGAATAAATGTACCAAGCTTTCGGTAAACAGTCACAAACGTGATAAATGTTTACACCGCAATGAAAGCGGATTAGCTGGCTTGGCAACCCAGCAATCTCAGGAGCTTCCTAAGACTTCCCAAAGGAGAAAAATCCAGGAGGAGGAGGACCTGAGGAAAACTATTAAAGAGATCGAAGGCGAGACCTTACCCGATTCTCTTAATCCCTTCAGTTCAGAGAAACTAGGAGTGGAAATGAATTCAACTGAGACCGGAATGGATGTAAAACAGGATTCCATTGTTTCTCACGGTGTGGCCACACAAGATGAAATAATTATCAGTTTGAATTACTTATCTCAGGTGGGATATGGCATTGAAAATGGCATCCCATAACATTCACTTCTATTGGATTTGGAACAAGAAAACCAGACCAGGGAGAGAATACTTCAATTGGACTTGGCACAAGAGAGCCCGGCCATGGAGGAAAAACAAGACACGGAGGAGAATTTTTACGATGTCAGTAGCTTGGAGTCTTTCACAAAGGAATTTCAAGATATACAAAGCATTCATGTAGATAGTACTACGGACTCTGATTCAGGGACAATACACATGTCTCCTATCAACAAAGAAAATACTTCTTTGGACAAGATGAAGGTAATACCTATCATCAACACAGCTGAAGCTAACAGGGGATCACAAATGATGGACTCTGCAGCGGAACAAAACCGGAGCGGTTGGTATTCTCAACACTCAGGACCTTGTTTACCTTTCACTTCAACCAATGTGGGATGTGGAGAACAGCTGTTTATGTATACTTCTACAAGGAGTGATACAAATTCACAGTTCTTGGGGAACAACATGATTTCTCAAAGCTGGACAACTTCTACTAGCCTTATACTTTCAAACACAGATTCAAAATGGAACTCTGTTGAAGAGGAACTCATCTGGATAAAGAATTATCGAGGGAAGAAAACTCTAAAATCAGGAGGGAGTAAACGGACACCCTACCAAGAACGAGGCAAGTACGAGTGTAAGGCACATCATAAAATTATGATGTTCAGCAAATTTCCTGCCAAAAGGAGATTAAAGGATTTTATTATGATCTTTGGCCGATGGAGGAAAAGAAAATGGAGCAACATTACTGCGACCAATTCTTTTAAGAAAACACTGATGGCACTTCCTCTGCTGATAGGACAAGGGCCAGAAATTGAGTGGACAATAACAGTCTCTCTGCGGCGCAGGAGAATCTTGTTATACATTTTGCAATTTCCCGGCTGGGAAAAAGTAAAACCTCCAGAGGACAGGACATTACCGAGCAATAGCCCGGAAATCTGACACAACACCAGGAGCAAAGATTTGCAAGATTTATCCTGGAAGGATAGACATGGGATATTTCTTTTGACTCATAGAACATCCCACTGCCACAAAGAATATTGGGAACCCAGACTTGGAGGCAGTTCGAGAAGGGAGAGAACTTAGATACATTCTTGAATGCTGCCAAGGCTCTGTTATAGGCTTCATTAATGAACCTACCTAAATTGGGGAGCTATGTGACGGGACAGCCCCAGCAGCATCATAAATACACAAGTTTGAAAGGAATTAAAGAGCCCACAATAATTTTCTATCATTATCTAAAAGCATAAACGTCCACCAGAAAATGATAGAAATGCAATAAGATTGAAAACAAGAGGAAAATACTTTTTGACCACGCACGCCCCATCATTTCTGTAATGCTAGGTCTGAGAAAGCTTTGATGTACAGATCAAACGTAAAACCCAGACACCACGGCACCAGTCGGCACCAGTCGGCGGGCGCTATCAAAGGTTGAAAACTCACTGTTTTCAGTTGATACATCGCGGAGCCAGTCAGTTGAGATTGAGGTGTTAGTTTACAATTCTGGGGTTGGAATAGGGGCAGACACCTAACACCTTAGTTCAACAGGACCTAACGTGTGAACCAGCCACGGCAGAATGGGAGATAAGAGGGTCAGCCAGACCCGTCTGAAATAACACATGCGGTAAAAGTCCAGACATTGGGGAGACGGGACAACGTCTGTAGTTGCCACCACAAAGGAGCAATTAGGACCAGATGCTTAACACCTCTCCGCAATACTACGGGGCAAAGTAGGAACACATGGCTGACACATTCCTGCCAGCAACCGGGAAGGCTGGTGTTACCAGCCTATTGGAATGTAATGACGCAACTGCATTGCCGCCAAAGCAGGTTTCATTGTTTCAGGCGTGGGGGGCATCGGTCAATTTGATTGACACATGAAACTACCCTTCACAGGAAAGGAGGAGGGGTGAAAAGAATTTGGCACTTAATCCATCGGGGTAAATCGTCCTACATGAAAAATAGGTGGAGCTAACAGGAACGTGGACATAGTAATTAGCTAACGTGGAAACTAGCCAGGGATGAAGAGAATAAAACTATGAGCAGGGACAACAATCCTCAGACGCATTCACAATAGCGTACCAGGGAAGCCGGAATTTTAATTTCTGGTGAGAGATTACCCTCTCGTTTTGTTACTTCGATACAATGTCGTATGACAGGATTTCCTAGCTAAACCCAGGTAATACCATTACTCTGATTAGTTTGTCTGCTAGTCTGAAGGCTTGTGTAGTTTCTTATTCTGCATATTCTCCAAAACTTTACACTGGTGGATTTTCTTTGTACTTAATGTTCCAGTTCTAGCTTTACGATTTCACTGAGAACTATTTTCTTCTTTCATTCACCACTTGGTTGTCTGATTTGTTGTATGTGATAATTTGGAGAAATCCATTATCCAAGCTACATGAGCGTGTGGCTTATGCATGTACAGGAGATACATTTAGATTCATCCTGTATGATGTTAAACATTGGGGAGACTGACTACTTAGGAGAAATTCCTGAGAGCTACCAGTCTCTTGATAGCGTCCAATTAACATTGATTATTTGGACTAACACTTTGAGTGCCTACCAAGATTGTGGTGAAACCACTTGGTTTGAGGAATGGCACCAGTTCACCTTGTCTGCATGATGTCTGCATGAGGACAGACATGACTTAGGACATTCAATATCCCAGACAGATTCAGGGAAGGCATTTAATGTTCGACAGGACTGTGCGACCAGCCCTTCCGACAAGACAGTATGAATGAATCAGAAAGGGAAAGAGTAAGTGAGGTGAACTTATATGGGAAACACTCCATTACACAAATGTATATGAATATGTATGTTTTGAGCTATAGATGTTCTAAATAGTTTTATTAATATATACATATATATTTATTTATTTAGAACTGATATATGTTTATGTAACATGCCATCATCTATCATCATACCATCATATATTACGACTAGAATGTATGTTTATATGAATGTATAGACATATGTGTTTGAGATGTGTAGACGTAGATACTACCCATCTCCGTTCGTTTCATTCCAGATCTCTTAGGAGCAATGGACAGTCAACAACCCATATCAGGAAGTGACTTAGCCTTGTGAGGGACCAATTTGGACTCCTTCAATCTGACAGTGAACTGCGTCTCACTGGGGGAAGCATGACCTATGTGCTTCTGAGCTTTTCAGCCAGATGAGTTACGTATACCATAATATAATCATCATCATCATATGATCATCAATAGCAATAATAAACACAGTTGTTGTATTATAAAATCAGTTGTCTGTATAATTCTAAATGTTTATAAATGTTTGTGTAGCGTAATCAAGTACACACATTATATCATTTAGTGGGGGTTCGCACATATTGTCCAGAAGTGGGAATCTATGTCCGGGAGGTATCTTGCCTATGCAGTCATAAGTAACCAGATTACGTTGCATGTCTTAACTCCTCACTTCTGGTGATACCAAGTACAGCCACATCTATATATATATATATAGATATATTCTATCTTCAACGAGCCACTTCTTGGCTGTTTTCTTGAGTATCAGGGACAGTGTCTTAAATCAGCATAACAGACATTTGTTCCACGTTTTCTCTCTGGGGTCTGGGGTGTTAATTAGTCCCTTCTGACAGAGTTAGGGGATCTTAAACTGCATCCAGAACTAAACACCAGTAGAAGAAAATGATTTTGGCTGAGTGGTTGCCCATCTGGGATCTAACCCCAGCCAGTTGGTGACATATTGGTCTGCTCGTCCGCTATAGAATCCGGGAGTAAACCCTAGAACCTATTGGTCTGCTCGCCCGCTATAGAATCCGGGAGTAAACCCTAGAACACTTTGGTTCGCTCGCAAGGAACGAACCTATTTCAAATCTGTTAGTCTGGTATTATTCCGGGCTTGCCCATGGATAGAACCTAGGTCATTCTCACTTACATTCTTAGCAGCATTAGTTAGGTATAATTTATTTCTAATGTAATAGCTTGCTTGATTGTAGGCAAGATTTTGACACATTAGGACTTCTCATCCATGATAGAATCAGAGAATAAATTATAGACTATTGATTTTCATAAACCATTCTTTCATTCTTCACCCATTACATTTGCTAAGTATTAACTTAGGAATTTGTTTCTAGGGAAGTCTGTATAATTTAAATAACTTGTTAAAAAGTTAATAATGGATAATATCATATGAGTTAATTTACATCATTCACCACTGTAGAATTAATAATCACATTAATTAGTGATATTAATTAGTTTATTGATGATTTACTTGATGATTTTTTGATTACATGCTTTATCATTTGATTTAATCATGAATAATTTGATAATGCTTAGTTAATTCAGTGTATGACGGACTGCTTTGCATCAACTTTCTCACTCAAATTCACTACTATCATTCTCATAACAGTGTCTGTTCCTCTTGTCACTATCCTGCTCTAGCATAAATCTAACTAGCTCTGTGTATGGTAATAATATAATTACTTGCCTGAGTTAAGCTGAGAAGAGATCATGGATGCACGCACAGATTTCTTAGAGTTCGCTAGAGGATGGGGCATAAGGCTCGGCTTAATAGGAGAGAAGCTAGAACTATTTATCAGAGATGAAATGGATTTGTGGGACAAAGAAGATGAACAAATGATGAAAAGACTTGCAGAATTAGAAGCAGATATGCGTCACAAAGCTGAAGAAGATGAGATTAAGAAGAAGCAAATTGAAATTCTGAACGTGGAGGAATCTACCAGCTCGAATGAGGAAAAGCCAATCACTCAAGCCGAAACTCTGATAGAAAGCGGGGAAGCTGACCGTCACAAAGAAGAGGCATGCATTCCTTCGCAAATCCCCATGGCTCAGAAAAACAAAAACTTGCGCACAGAAAGGCAGATGCTTCCCTCGCCTATTCCTAAAAATATTAAAAATAAACGGAATAGGAATAAATGTACCAAGCTTTCGGTAAACAGTCACAAACGTGATAAATGTTTACACCGCAATGAAAGCGGATTAGCTGGCTTGGCAACCCAGCAATCTCAGGAGCTTCCTAAGACTTCCCAAAGGAGAAAAATCCAGGAGGAGGAGGACCTGAGGAAAACTATTAAAGAGATCGAAGGCGAGACCTTACCCGATTCTCTTAATCCCTTCAGTTCAGAGAAACTAGGAGTGGAAATGAATTCAACTGAGACCGGAATGGATGTAAAACAGGATTCCATTGTTTCTCACGGTGTGGCCACACAAGATGAAATAATTATCAGTTTGAATTACTTATCTCAGGTGGGATATGGCATTGAAAATGGCATCCCATAACATTCACTTCTATTGGATTTGGAACAAGAAAACCAGACCAGGGAGAGAATACTTCAATTGGACTTGGCACAAGAGAGCCCGGCCATGGAGGAAAAACAAGACACAGAGGAGAATTCTTACGATGTCAGTAGCTTGGAGTCTTTCACAAAGGAATTTCAAGATATACAAAGCATTCATGTAGATAGTACTACGGACTCTGATTCAGGGACGATACACATGTCTCCTATCAACAAAGAAAATACTTCTTTGGACAAGATGAAGGTAATACCTATCATCAACACAGCTGAAGCTAACAGGGGATCACAAATGATGGACTCTGCAGCGGAACAAAACCGGAGCGGTTGGTATTCTCAACACTCAGGACCTTGTTTACCTTTCACTTCAACCAATGTGGGATGTGGAGAACAGCTGTTTATGTATACTTCTACAAGGAGTGATACAAATTCACAGTTCTTGGGGAACAACATGATTTCTCAAAGCTGGACAACTTCTACTAGCCTTATACTTTCAAACACAGATTCAAAATGGAACTCTGTTGAAGAGGAACTCATCTGGATAAAGAATTATCGAGGGAAGAAAACTCTAAAATCAGGAGGGAGTAAACGGACACCCTACCAAGAACGAGGCAAGTACGAGTGTAAGGCACATCATAAAATTATGATGTTCAGCAAATTTCCTGCCAAAAGGAGATTAAAGGATTTTATTATGATCTTTGGCCAATGGAGGAAAAGAAAATGGAGCAACATTACTGCGACCAATTCTTTTAAGAAAACACTGATGGCACTTCCTCTGCTGATAGGACAAGGGCCAGAAATTGAGTGGACAATAACAGTCTCTCTGCGGCGCAGGAGAATCTTGTTATACATTTTGCAATTTCCCGGCTGGGAAAAAGTAAAACCTCCAGAGGACAGGACATTACCGAGCAATAGCCCGGAAATCTGACACAACACCAGGAGCAAAGATTTGCAAGATTTATCCTGGAAGGATAGACATGGGATATTTCTTTTGACTCATAGAACATCCCACTGCCACAAAGAATATTGGGAACCCAGACTTGGAGGCAGTTCGAGAAGGGAGAGAACTTAGATACATTCTTGAATGCTGCCAAGGCTCTGTTATAGGCTTCATTAATGAACCTACCTAAATTGGGGAGCTATGTGACGGGACAGCCCCAGCAGCATCATAAATACACAAGTTTGAAAGGAATTAAAGAGCCCACAATAATTTTCTATCATTATCTAAAAGCATAAACGTCCACCAGAAAATGATAGAAATGCAATAAGATTGAAAACAAGAGGAAAATACTTTTTGACCACGCACGCCCCATCATTTCTGTAATGCTAGGTCTGAGAAAGCTTTGATGTACAGATCAAACGTAAAACCCAGACACCACGGCACCAGTCGGCACCAGTCGGCGGGCGCTATCAAAGGTTGAAAACTCACTGTTTTCAGTTGATACATCGCGGAGCCAGTCAGTTGAGATTGAGGTGTTAGTTTACAATTCTGGGGTTGGAATAGGGGCAGACACCTAACACCTTAGTTCAACAGGACCTAACGTGTGAACCAGCCACGGCAGAATGGGAGATAAGAGGGTCAGCCAGACCCGTCTGAAATAACACATGCGGTAAAAGTCCAGACATTGGGGAGACGGGACAACGTCTGTAGTTGCCACCACAAAGGAGCAATTAGGACCAGATGCTTAACACCTCTCCGCAATACTACGGGGCAAAGTAGGAACACATGGCTGACACATTCCTGCCAGCAACCGGGAAGGCTGGTGTTACCAGCCTATTGGAATGTAATGACGCAACTGCATTGCCGCCAAAGCAGGTTTCATTGTTTCAGGCGTGGGGGGCATCGGTCAATTTGATTGACACATGAAACTACCCTTCACAGGAAAGGAGGAGGGGTGAAAAGAATTTGGCACTTAATCCATCGGGGTAAATCGTCCTACATGAAAAATAGGTGGAGCTAACAGGAACGTGGACATAGTAATTAGCTAACGTGGAAACTAGCCAGGGATGAAGAGAATAAAACTATGAGCAGAGACAACAATCCTCAGACGCATTCACAATAGCATACCAGGGAAGCCGGAATTTTAATTTCTGGTGAGAGATTACCCTCTCGTTTTGTTACTTCGATACAATGTCGTATGACAGGATTTCCTAGCTAAACCCAGGTAATACCATTACTCTGATTAGTTTGTCTGCTAGTCTGAAGGCTTGTGTAGTTTCTTGTTCTGCATATTCTCCAAAACTTTACACTGGTGGATTTTCTTTGTACTTAACTCTTTCACTACCAAACAAAAACTGGGCTGTGACCAAACAGAAATTTATGGCAGAAAATTGGAACTAGGGGTGTGTTACAATAATGCTTTTAAAATGGTTAAGATGGTAGCAGATCTATTGTATTACATATCAAATTAAAGAGGATTGCACAAGGAACATGACAGGGTTAATAATTAATTGATAGGTTACAAATATTATGACAATAATGAGAGGTTTAATAATAACAACTGAAATTAAAGAGGTAAAAATTATTTTAAAAACTGCACTTATAAGGTGTTTTCTACACTCCTATACTGCTAATCATGTTTAATTTACTGAATAATCAAACAAACACCAATTGTCTTCAAGAATATAAACAGTATTGCTCATTAAAGTAACCCAAAAAGAAGTTTTGGTTCATATTCTGAACCATGTCTTTTTAACAAAAAATGACAAAAAATAATGGCTGAAATCTGGAAGGTGGGGTCTCTCACAGTAAAGTTATGAAAATGGTTAAAATTGTAGAAGAAATGTTGTATTATATATCAAAATAAAGGGGATTGCACAAGGAATATGTTGGTAGGAGAATTTCTGCTTTAGGTTGTAAATAAAATAAAAATAATAATATAATTTGTAAAATAATTGGACAAAAGTAGGTAAAAATAATGTAAACATTGCACTTAGAATGTGTTTTCTACACTCCTATACTGCTAATAATGTTTAATTTACTGAATAATCAAACAAACACCACTTGTCTTCAAGAATATAAACAGTATTGCTCATTTAAATCACCCAAAAGGAAGTTTTGGTGCATATTCTGAACCATGTCTTTGTCACAAAAATGAAAAAAACTAATGGCCGCAATCTGGAAGTTGGTGTATGTCGCAATAATGTTATGAAAATGGTTAGAATTGTAGCAGAAATGTTGTATTATATATCAAAATAAAGGGGATTGCACAAGGAATATGTTGGTAGGAGAATTTCTGCTTTAGGTTGTAAATAAAATAAAAATAATAATATAATTTGTAAAATATGTGGACAAAAGTAGGTAAAAATAATGTAAACATTGTACTTACCAAGGGGGCGTTGTTATCCAATATCCTGATCACTGCTAATCCTGTTGAATTTACTGCACAAACAACACTTTTCTAAACTATAAATACAATTGCTCCGAATCAATCATCCGAAAAGAAGTTTTGCCGCAGATTCTGAATCATGTATTTTTCTTTTTTCAGACAAAAGTTAGGAAAACACTTGGAAGATTTACATTTAATTGTCATGTCTGTTTGTTTTTATTTACTATATGTGGCAGTCTATTTGTGATAGGCTGCAAAGCAAACTTTGGCGCACAAGTCTGGTCTATTAGTGCAGCCGGAGCAAACAAAAGATGATATGTGTCGTTTAGTTCGAGTGCTACAAAAAACACAGTCTCTATTGACACCGACAAATTCTATTATTTATATTATATTATTTCTATTATAATTCATTAAATTAAATGCTTGGCTCATGTAAATCTTTCGGCATAATTTCCTGCAACAGACTGAAATTCTTCGGCAGGCAGAGTGTCAAACTTTCAGGAATACTCTGAGCTACTTTGCGATGAGCACTTTCCTTTACTTGAAATCCTTCTATAACAATTTTTATCCTCCTTTCTCTGTTTGCCATATGGAATGTAGGATGTGAGCATTGATCTGTGCAATTTCAAAGATCTAGTAGTAGATCTTCTTCCACCACTTAATGGTTTTCCTATCATGGATATTATAATATCCAACCATTTGGTCCATTCTGTCGCAGCCATTCATCGCCGTGTTATTTTCATGGAGACCATCTTCGGCTTGCTTTGCGGTTTTCGCAATCCGCTCTCAACAGTTCTAACTACAGACTTTGTAGAGACAACAATGCATGTTTGTTTTTTAGCTTTATTTAGCCCTTCCACCAAATAATCATTTCATCAATGGACACATTTTCAAATGGGTAAAATGCTTCCTGGATATTCTTCAGAATCATGTCAACAAGAGGATCAATTTTTTTTTTTTTTTTTTTTTTTTTGTGTGGGTACCCTCAGGTTGACATACATGAAACATGGTGTGATAAATATATTATAATTTTCTAATTGATTACTGGGAAACGTAGTGGCAGTGGCATACCAAGGAGTATATAAATGTGCACTTGTACACCAGTAGTCTTTGATACATGGTCTTGGATCAAGTCCCATAGCAATAATGACAGACGTAAACTTCAGCCATTCGTGCTTCGTTGTCAAACACTCAGCTGTTGACGAACATTCACTGGTTTTTCTTTATCACCACGTGCTAAAACTTTAGACACAACTAAAAATTCTTTCAAAATATTCACTGATAAGGGAATCACTATTGTTTAAAACAGTTATAAACAATAATCTAGCTTGATCTCAAGTCATACTACGTGGACGCAAACTGGTGGGCGTTTCCATTGTGAAAAAACAAATTAACACTACCTTAAAACTGAAAATTCACAAGAATCCAATATTAGAAAATGATTGACCGCATCAAGATGGCGTAGAGATCTTTCGGCTGTACGACTTTTTAGTTTACTGTAACTTAAAATTCCGAAACGGAGCAGAAATATGTGAAATAAACCACTGATCATTTTGTGGCACTAAAATGAAGGACTGCCATATCAGGAAATACATCGTGTCAACAGATGGGATCACGGTAGCGAAAGAGTTAATGTTCCAGTTCTAGCTTTACGATTTCACTGAGAACTATTTTCTTCTTTCATTCACCACTTGGTTGTCTGATTTGTTGTATGTGATAATTTGGAGAAATCCATTATCCAAGCTACATGAGCGTGTGGCTTATGCATGTACAGGAGATACATTTAGATTCATCCTGTATGATGTTAAACATTGGGGAGACTGACTACTTAGGAGAAATTCCTGAGAGCTACCAGTCTCTTGATAGCGTCCAATTAACATTGATTATTTGGACCAACACTTTGAGTGCCTACCAAGATTGTGGTGAAACCACTTGGTTTGAGGAATGGCACCAGTTCACCTTGTCTGCATGATGTCTGCATGAGGACAGACATGACTTAGGACATTCAATATCCCAGACAGATTCAGGGAAGGCATTTAATGTTCGACAGGACTGTGCGACCAGCCCTTCCGACAAGACAGTATGAATGAATCAGAAAGGGAAAGAGTAAGTGAGGTGAACTTATATGGGAAACACTCCATTACACAAATGTATATGAATATGTATGTTTTGAGCTATAGATGTTCTAAATAGTTTTATTAATATATACATTACTATTTATTTATTTAGAACTGATATATGTTTATGTAACATGCCATCATCTATCATCATATATTATGACTAGAATGTATGTTTATATGAATGTATAGACATATGTGTTTGAGATGTGTAGACGTAGATACTACCCATCTCCGTTCGTTTCATTCCAGATCTCTTAGGAGCAATGGACAGTCAACAACCCATATCAGGAAGTGACTTAGCCTTGTGAGGGACCAATTTGGACTCCTTCAATCTGACAGTGAACTGCGTCTCACTGGGGGAAGCATGACCTATGTGCTTCTGAGCTTTTCAGCCAGATGAGTTACGTATACCATAATATAATCATCATCATCATATGATCATCAATAGCAATAATAAACACAGTTGTTGTATTATAAACTCAGTTGTCTGTATAATTCTAAATGTTTATAAATGTTTGTGTAGCGTAATCAAGTACACACATTATATCATTTAGTGGGGGTTCGCACATATTGTCCAGAAGTGGGAATCTATGTCCGGGAGGTATCTTGCCTATGCAGTCATAAGTAACCAGATTACGTTGCATGTCTTAACTCCTCCTTTCTCACTTCTGGTGATACCAAGTACAGCCACATCTATATATATATATAGATATATTCTATCTTCAACGAGCCACTTCTTGGCTGTTTTCTTGAGTATCAGGGACAGTGTCTTAAATCAGCATAACAGACATTTGTTCCACGTTTTCTCTCTGGGGTCTGGGGTGTTAATTAGTCCCTTCTGACAGAGTTAGGGGATCTTAAACTGCATCCAGAACTAAACACCAGTAGAAGAAAATGATTTTGGCTGAGTGGTTGCCCATCTGGGATCTAACCCCAGCCAGTTGGTGACATATTGGTCTGCTCGTCCGCTATAGAATCCGGGAGTAAACCCTAGAACCTATTGGTCTGCTCGCCCGCTATAGAATCCGGGAGTAAACCCTAGAACACTTTGGTTCGCTCGCAAGGAACGAACCTATTTCAAATCTGTTAGTCTGGTATTATTCCGGGCTTGCCCATGGATAGAACCTAGGTCATTCTCACTTACATTCTTAGCAGCATTAGTTAGGTATAATTTATTTCTAATGTAATAGCTTGCTTGATTGTAGGCAAGATTTTGACACATTAGGACTTCTCATCCATGATAGAATCAGAGAATAAATTATAGACTATTGATTTTCATAAACCATTCTTTCATTCTTCACCCATTACATTTGCTAAGTATTAACTTAGGAATTTGTTTCTAGGGAAGTCTGTATAATTTAAATAACTTGTTAAAAAGTTAATAATGGATAATATCATATGAGTTAATTTACATCATTCACCACTGTAGAATTAATAATCACATTAATTAGTGATATTAATTAGTTTATTGATGATTTACTTGATGATTTTTTGATTACATGCTTTATCATTTGATTTAATCATGAATAATTTGATAATGCTTAGTTAATTCAGTGTATGACGGACTGCTTTGCATCAACTTTCTCACTCAAATTCACTACTATCATTCTCATAACAGTGTCTGTTCCTCTTGTCACTATCCTGCTCTAGCATAAATCTAACTAGCTCTGTGTATGGTAATAATATAATTACTTGCCTGAGTTAAGCTGAGAAGAGATCATGGATGCACGCACAGATTTCTTAGAGTTCGCTAGAGGATGGGGCATAAGGCTCGGCTTAATAGGAGAGAAGCTAGAACTATTTATCAGAGATGAAATGGATTTGTGGGACAAAGAAGATGAACAAATGATGAAAAGACTTGCAGAATTAGAAGCAGATATGCGTCACAAAGCTGAAGAAGATGAGATTAAGAAGAAGCAAATTGAAATTCTGAACGTGGAGGAATCTACCAGCTCGATTGAGGAAAAGCCAATCACTCAAGCCGAAACTCTGATAGAAAGCGGGGAAGCTGACCGTCACAAAGAAGAGGCATGCATTCCTTCGCAAATCCCCATGGCTCAGAAAAACAAAAACTTGCGCACAGAAAGGCAGATGCTTCCCTCGCCTATTCCTAAAAATATTAAAAATAAACGGAATAGGAATAAATGTACCAAGCTTTCGGTAAACAGTCACAAACGTGATAAATGTTTACACCGCAATGAAAGCGGATTAGCTGGCTTGGCAACCCAGCAATCTCAGGAGCTTCCTAAGACTTCCCAAAGGAGAAAAATCCAGGAGGAGGAGGACCTGAGGAAAACTATTAAAGAGATCGAAGGCGAGACCTTACCCGATTCTCTTAATCCCTTCAGTTCAGAGAAACTAGGAGTGGAAATGAATTCAACTGAGATCGGAATGGATGTAAAACAGGATTCCATTGTTTCTCACGGTGTGGCCACACAAGATGAAATAATTATCAGTTTGAATTACTTATCTCAGGTGGGATATGGCATTGAAAATGGCATCCCATAACATTCACTTCTATTGGATTTGGAACAAGAAAACCAGACCAGGGAGAGAATACTTCAATTGGACTTGGCACAAGAGAGCCCGGCCATGGAGGAAAAACAAGACACGGAGGAGAATTCTTACGATGTCAGTAGCTTGGAGTCTTTCACAAAGGAATTTCAAGATATACAAAGCATTCATGTAGATAGTACTACGGACTCTGATTCAGGGACGATACACATGTCTCCTATCAACAAAGAAAATACTTCTTTGGACAAGATGAAGGTAATACCTATCATCAACACAGCTGAAGCTAACAGGGGATCACAAATGATGGACTCTGCAGCGGAACAAAACCGGAGCGGTTGGTATTCTCAACACTCAGGACCTTGTTTACCTTTCACTTCAACCAATGTGGGATGTGGAGAACAGCTGTTTATGTATACTTCTACAAGGAGTGATACAAATTCACAGTTCTTGGGGAACAACATGATTTCTCAAAGCTGGACAACTTCTACTAGCCTTATACTTTCAAACACAGATTCAAAATGGAACTCTGTTGAAGAGGAACTCATCTGGATAAAGAATTATCGAGGGAAGAAAACTCTAAAATCAGGAGGGAGTAAACGGACACCCTACCAAGAACGAGGCAAGTACGAGTGTAAGGCACATCATAAAATTATGATGTTCAGCAAATTTCCTGCCAAAAGGAGATTAAAGGATTTTATTATGATCTTTGGCCGATGGAGGAAAAGAAAATGGAGCAACATTACTGCGACCAATTCTTTTAAGAAAACACTGATGGCACTTCCTCTGCTGATAGGACAAGGGCCAGAAATTGAGTGGACAATAACAGTCTCTCTGCGGCGCAGGAGAATCTTGTTATACATTTTGCAATTTCCCGGCTGGGAAAAAGTAAAACCTCCAGAGGACAGGACATTACCGAGCAATAGCCCGGAAATCTGACACAACACCAGGAGCAAAGATTTGCAAGATTTATCCTGGAAGGATAGACATGGGATATTTCTTTTGACTCATAGAACATCCCACTGCCACAAAGAATATTGGGAACCCAGACTTGGAGGCAGTTCGAGAAGGGAGAGAACTTAGATACATTCTTGAATGCTGCCAAGGCTCTGTTATAGGCTTCATTAATGAACCTACCTAAATTGGGGAGCTATGTGACGGGACAGCCCCAGCAGCATCATAAATACACAAGTTTGAAAGGAATTAAAGAGCCCACAATAATTTTCTATCATTATCTAAAAGCATAAACGTCCACCAGAAAATGATAGAAATGCAATAAGATTGAAAACAAGAGGAAAATACTTTTTGACCACGCACGCCCCATCATTTCTGTAATGCTAGGTCTGAGAAAGCTTTGATGTACAGATCAAACGTAAAACACAGACACCACGGCACCAGTCGGCACCAGTCGGCGGGCGCTATCAAAGGTTGAAAACTCACTGTTTTCAGTTGATACATCGCGGAGCCAGTCAGTTGAGATTGAGGTGTTAGTTTACAATTCTGGGGTTGGAATAGGGGCAGACACCTAACACCTTAGTTCAACAGGACCTAACGTGTGAACCAGCCACGGCAGAATGGGAGATAAGAGGGTCAGCCAGACCCGTCTGAAATAACACATGCGGTAAAAGTCCAGACATTGGGGAGACGGGACAACGTCTGTAGTTGCCACCACAAAGGAGCAATTAGGACCAGATGCTTAACACCTCTCCGCAATACTACGGGGCAAAGTAGGAACACATGGCTGACACATTCCTGCCAGCAACCGGGAAGGCTGGTGTTACCAGCCTATTGGAATGTAATGACGCAACTGCATTGCCGCCAAAGCAGGTTTCATTGTTTCAGGCGTGGGGGGCATCGGTCAATTTGATTGACACATGAAACTACCCTTCACAGGAAAGGAGGAGGGGTGAAAAGAATTTGGCACTTAATCCATCGGGGTAAATCGTCCTACATGAAAAATAGGTGGAGCTAACAGGAACGTGGACATAGTAATTAGCTAACGTGGAAACTAGCCAGGGATGAAGAGAATAAAACTATGAGCAGGGACAACAATCCTCAGACGCATTCACAATAGCGTACCAGGGAAGCCGGAATTTTAATTTCTGGTGAGAGATTACCCTCTCGTTTTGTTACTTCGATACAATGTCGTATGACAGGATTTCCTAGCTAAACCCAGGTAATACCATTACTCTGATTAGTTTGTCTGCTAGTCTGAAGGCTTGTGTAGTTTCTTGTTCTGCATATTCTCCAAAACTTTACACTGGTGGATTTTCTTTGTACTTAATGTTCCAGTTCTAGCTTTACGATTTCACTGAGAACTATTTTCTTCTTTCATTCACCACTTGGTTGTCTGATTTGTTGTATGTGATAATTTGGAGAAATCCATTATCCAAGCTACATGAGCGTGTGGCTTATGCATGTACAGGAGATACATTTAGATTCATCCTGTATGATGTTAAACATTGGGGAGACTGACTATTTAGGAGAAATTCCTGAGAGCTACCAGTCTCTTGATAGCGTCCAATTAACATTGATTATTTGGACCAACACTTTGAGTGCCTACCAAGATTGTGGTGAAACCACTTGGTTTGAGGAATGGCACCAGTTCACCTTGTCTGCATGATGTCTGCATGAGGACAGACATGACTTAGGACATTCAATATCCCAGACAGATTCAGGGAAGGCATTTAATGTTCGACAGGACTGTGCGACCAGCCCTTCCGACAAGACAGTATGAATGAATCAGAAAGGGAAAGAGTAAGTGAGGTGAACTTATATGGGAAACACTCCATTACACAAATGTATATGAATATGTATGTTTTGAGCTATAGATGTTCTAAATAGTTTTATTAATATATACATTACTATTTATTTATTTAGAACTGATATATGTTTATGTAACATGCCATCATCTATCATCATATATTATGACTAGAATGTATGTTTATATGAATGTATAGACATATGTGTTTGAGATGTGTAGACGTAGATACTACCCATCTCCGTTCGTTTCATTCCAGATCTCTTAGGAGCAATGGACAGTCAACAACCCATATCAGGAAGTGACTTAGCCTTGTGAGGGACCAATTTGGACTCCTTCAATCTGACAGTGAACTGCGTCTCACTGGGGGAAGCATGACCTATGTGCTTCTGAGCTTTTCAGCCAGATGAGTTACGTATACCATAATATAATCATCATCATCATATGATCATCAATAGCAATAATAAACACAGTTGTTGTATTATAAACTCAGTTGTCTGTATAATTCTAAATGTTTATAAATGTTTGTGTAGCGTAATCAAGTACACACATTATATCATTTAGTGGGGGTTCGCACATATTGTCCAGAAGTGGGAATCTATGTCCGGGAGGTATCTTGCCTATGCAGTCATAAGTAACCAGATTACGTTGCATGTCTTAACTCCTCCTTTCTCACTTCTGGTGATACCAAGTACAGCCACATCTATATATATATATAGATATATTCTATCTTCAACGAGCCACTTCTTGGCTGTTTTCTTGAGTATCAGGGACAGTGTCTTAAATCAGCATAACAGACATTTGTTCCACGTTTTCTCTCTGGGGTCTGGGGTGTTAATTAGTCCCTTCTGACAGAGTTAGGGGATCTTAAACTGCATCCAGAACTAAACACCAGTAGAAGAAAATGATTTTGGCTGAGTGGTTGCCCATCTGGGATCTAACCCCAGCCAGTTGGTGACATATTGGTCTGCTCGTCCGCTATAGAATCCGGGAGTAAACCCTAGAACCTATTGGTCTGCTCGCCCGCTATAGAATCCGGGAGTAAACCCTAGAACACTTTGGTTCGCTCGCAAGGAACGAACCTATTTCAAATCTGTTAGTCTGGTATTATTCCGGGCTTGCCCATGGATAGAACCTAGGTCATTCTCACTTACATTCTTAGCAGCATTAGTTAGGTATAATTTATTTCTAATGTAATAGCTTGCTTGATTGTAGGCAAGATTTTGACACATTAGGACTTCTCATCCATGATAGAATCAGAGAATAAATTATAGACTATTGATTTTCATAAACCATTCTTTCATTCTTCACCCATTACATTTGCTAAGTATTAACTTAGGAATTTGTTTCTAGGGAAGTCTGTATAATTTAAATAACTTGTTAAAAAGTTAATAATGGATAATATCATATGAGTTAATTTACATCATTCACCACTGTAGAATTAATAATCACATTAATTAGTGATATTAATTAGTTTATTGATGATTTACTTGATGATTTTTTGATTACATGCTTTATCATTTGATTTAATCATGAATAATTTGATAATGCTTAGTTAATTCAGTGTATGACGGACTGCTTTGCATCAACTTTCTCACTCAAATTCACTACTATCATTCTCATAACAGTGTCTGTTCCTCTTGTCACTATCCTGCTCTAGCATAAATCTAACTAGCTCTGTGTATGGTAATAATATAATTACTTGCCTGAGTTAAGCTGAGAAGAGATCATGGATGCACGCACAGATTTCTTAGAGTTCGCTAGAGGATGGGGCATAAGGCTCGGCTTAATAGGAGAGAAGCTAGAACTATTTATCAGAGATGAAATGGATTGGTGGGACAAAGAAGATGAACAAATGATGAAAAGACTTGCAGAATTAGAAGCAGATATGCGTCACAAAGCTGAAGAAGATGAGATTAAGAAGAAGCAAATTGAAATTCTGAACGTGGAGGAATCTACCAGCTCGATTGAGGAAAAGCCAATCACTCAAGCCGAAACTCTGATAGAAAGCGGGGAAGCTGACCGTCACAAAGAAGAGGCATGCATTCCTTCGCAAATCCCCATGGCTCAGAAAAACAAAAACTTGCGCACAGAAAGGCAGATGCTTCCCTCGCCTATTCCTAAAAATATTAAAAATAAACGGAATAGGAATAAATGTACCAAGCTTTCGGTAAACAGTCACAAACGTGATAAATGTTTACACCGCAATGAAAGCGGATTAGCTGGCTTGGCAACCCAGCAATCTCAGGAGCTTCCTAAGACTTCCCAAAGGAGAAAAATCCAGGAGGAGGAGGACCTGAGGAAAACTATTAAAGAGATCGAAGGCGAGACCTTACCCGATTCTCTTAATCCCTTCAGTTCAGAGAAACTAGGAGTGGAAATGAATTCAACTGAGACCGGAATGGATGTAAAACAGGATTCCATTGTTTCTCACGGTGTGGCCACACAAGATGAAATAATTATCAGTTTGAATTACTTATCTCAGGTGGGATATGGCATTGAAAATGGCATCCCATAACATTCACTTCTATTGGATTTGGAACAAGAAAACCAGACCAGGGAGAGAATACTTCAATTGGACTTGGCACAAGAGAGCCCGGCCATGGAGGAAAAACAAGACACGGAGGAGAATTTTTACGATGTCAGTAGCTTGGAGTCTTTCACAAAGGAATTTCAAGATATACAAAGCATTCATGTAGATAGTACTACGGACTCTGATTCAGGGACGATACACATGTCTCCTATCAACAAAGAAAATACTTCTTTGGACAAGATGAAGGTAATACCTATCATCAACACAGCTGAAGCTAACAGGGGATCACAAATGATGGACTCTGCAGCGGAACAAAACCGGAGCGGTTGGTATTCTCAACACTCAGGACCTTGTTTACCTTTCACTTCAACCAATGTGGGATGTGGAGAACAGCTGTTTATGTATACTTCTACAAGGAGTGATACAAATTCACAGTTCTTGGGGAACAACATGATTTCTCAAAGCTGGACAACTTCTACTAGCCTTATACTTTCAAACACAGATTCAAAATGGAACTCTGTTGAAGAGGAACTCATCTGGATAAAGAATTATCGAGGGAAGAAAACTCTAAAATCAGGAGGGAGTAAACGGACACCCTACCAAGAACGAGGCAAGTACGAGTGTAAGGCACATCATAAAATTATGATGTTCAGCAAATTTCCTGCCAAAAGGAGATTAAAGGATTTTATTATGATCTTTGGCCGATGGAGGAAAAGAAAATGGAGCAACATTACTGCGACCAATTCTTTTAAGAAAACACTGATGGCACTTCCTCTGCTGATAGGACAAGGGCCAGAAATTGAGTGGACAATAACAGTCTCTCTGCGGCGCAGGAGAATCTTGTTATACATTTTGCAATTTCCCGGCTGGGAAAAAGTAAAACCTCCAGAGGACAGGACATTACCGAGCAATAGCCCGGAAATCTGACACAACACCAGGAGCAAAGATTTGCAAGATTTATCCTGGAAGGATAGACATGGGATATTTCTTTTGACTCATAGAACATCCCACTGCCACAAAGAATATTGGGAACCCAGACTTGGAGGCAGTTCGAGAAGGGAGAGAACTTAGATACATTCTTGAATGCTGCCAAGGCTCTGTTATAGGCTTCATTAATGAACCTACCTAAATTGGGGAGCTATGTGACGGGACAGCCCCAGCAGCATCATAAATACACAAGTTTGAAAGGAATTAAAGAGCCCACAATAATTTTCTATCATTATCTAAAAGCATAAACGTCCACCAGAAAATGATAGAAATGCAATAAGATTGAAAACAAGAGGAAAATACTTTTTGACCACGCACGCCCCATCATTTCTGTAATGCTAGGTCTGAGAAAGCTTTGATGTACAGATCAAACGTAAAACCCAGACACCACGGCACCAGTCGGCACCAGTCGGCGGGCGCTATCAAAGGTTGAAAACTCACTGTTTTCAGTTGATACATCGCGGAGCCAGTCAGTTGAGATTGAGGTGTTAGTTTACAATTCTGGGGTTGGAATAGGGGCAGACACCTAACACCTTAGTTCAACAGGACCTAACGTGTGAACCAGCCACGGCAGAATGGGAGATAAGAGGGTCAGCCAGACCCATCTGAAATAACACATGCGGTAAAAGTCCAGACATTGGGGAGACGGGACAACGTCTGTAGTTGCCACCACAAAGGAGCAATTAGGACCAGATGCTTAACACCTCTCCGCAATACTACGGGGCAAAGTAGGAACACATGGCTGACACATTCCTGCCAGCAACCGGGAAGGCTGGTGTTACCAGCCTATTGGAATGTAATGACGCAACTGCATTGCCGCCAAAGCAGGTTTCATTGTTTCAGGCGTGGGGGGCATCGGTCAATTTGATTGACACATGAAACTACCCTTCACAGGAAAGGAGGAGGGGTGAAAAGAATTTGGCACTTAATCCATCGGGGTAAATCGTCCTACATGAAAAATAGGTGGAGCTAACAGGAACGTGGACATAGTAATTAGCTAACGTGGAAACTAGCCAGGGATGAAGAGAATAAAACTATGAGCAGGGACAACAATCCTCAGACGCATTCACAATAGCGTACCAGGGAAGCCGGAATTTTAATTTCTGGTGAGAGATTACCCTCTCGTTTTGTTACTTCGATACAATGTCGTATGACAGGATTTCCTAGCTAAACCCAGGTAATACCATTACTCTGATTAGTTTGTCTGCTAGTCTGAAGGCTTGTGTAGTTTCTTGTTCTGCATATTCTCCAAAACTTTACACTGGTGGATTTTCTTTGTACTTAATGTTCCAGTTCTAGCTTTACGATTTCACTGAGAACTATTTTCTTCTTTCATTCACCACTTGGTTGTCTGATTTGTTGTATGTGATAATTTGGAGAAATCCATTATCCAAGCTACATGAGCGTGTGGCTTATGCATGTACAGGAGATACATTTAGATTCATCCTGTATGATGTTAAACATTGGGGAGACTGACTACTTAGGAGAAATTCCTGAGAGCTACCAGTCTCTTGATAGCGTCCAATTAACATTGATTATTTGGACCAACACTTTGAGTGCCTACCAAGATTGTGGTGAAACCACTTGGTTTGAGGAATGGCACCAGTTCACCTTGTCTGCATGATGTCTGCATGAGGACAGACATGACTTAGGACATTCAATATCCCAGACAGATTCAGGGAAGGCATTTAATGTTCGACAGGACTGTGCGACCAGCCCTTCCGACAAGACAGTATGAATGAATCAGAAAGGGAAAGAGTAAGTGAGGTGAACTTATATGGGAAACACTCCATTACACAAATGTATATGAATATGTATGTTTTGAGCTATAGATGTTCTAAATAGTTTTATTAATATATACATTACTATTTATTTATTTAGAACTGATATATGTTTATGTAACATGCCATCATCTATCATCATATATTATGACTAGAATGTATGTTTATATGAATGTATAGACATATGTGTTTGAGATGTGTAGACGTAGATACTACCCATCTCCGTTCGTTTCATTCCAGATCTCTTAGGAGCAATGGACAGTCAACAACCCATATCAGGAAGTGACTTAGCCTTGTGAGGGACCAATTTGGACTCCTTCAATCTGACAGTGAACTGCGTCTCACTGGGGGAAGCATGACCTATGTGCTTCTGAGCTTTTCAGCCAGATGAGTTACGTATACCATAATATAATCATCATCATCATATGATCATCAATAGCAATAATAAACACAGTTGTTGTATTATAAACTCAGTTGTCTGTATAATTCTAAATGTTTATAAATGTTTGTGTAGCGTAATCAAGTACACACATTATATCATTTAGTGGGGGTTCGCACATATTGTCCAGAAGTGGGAATCTATGTCCGGGAGGTATCTTGCCTATGCAGTCATAAGTAACCAGATTACGTTGCATGTCTTAACTCCTCCTTTCTCACTTCTGGTGATACCAAGTACAGCCACAT
Source organism: Cepaea hortensis (assembly GCA_963921405.1). Taxonomy (NCBI): domain Eukaryota; kingdom Metazoa; phylum Mollusca; class Gastropoda; order Stylommatophora; family Helicidae; genus Cepaea; species Cepaea hortensis. The sequence goes on from OY992886.1 coordinate 85,338,900, forward strand.
CTATATATATATATAGATATATTCTATCTTCAACGAGCCACTTCTTGGCTGTTTTCTTGAGTATCAGGGACAGTGTCTTAAATCAGCATAACAGACATTTGTTCCACGTTTTCTCTCTGGGGTCTGGGGTGTTAATTAGTCCCTTCTGACAGAGTTAGGGGATCTTAAACTGCATCCAGAACTAAACACCAGTAGAAGAAAATGATTTTGGCTGAGTGGTTGCCCATCTGGGATCTAACCCCAGCCAGTTGGTGACATATTGGTCTGCTCGTCCGCTATAGAATCCGGGAGTAAACCCTAGAACCTATTGGTCTGCTCGCCCGCTATAGAATCCGGGAGTAAACCCTAGAACACTTTGGTTCGCTCGCAAGGAACGAACCTATTTCAAATCTGTTAGTCTGGTATTATTCCGGGCTTGCCCATGGATAGAACCTAGGTCATTCTCACTTACATTCTTAGCAGCATTAGTTAGGTATAATTTATTTCTAATGTAATAGCTTGCTTGATTGTAGGCAAGATTTTGACACATTAGGACTTCTCATCCATGATAGAATCAGAGAATAAATTATAGACTATTGATTTTCATAAACCATTCTTTCATTCTTCACCCATTACATTTGCTAAGTATTAACTTAGGAATTTGTTTCTAGGGAAGTCTGTATAATTTAAATAACTTGTTAAAAAGTTAATAATGGATAATATCATATGAGTTAATTTACTTCATTCACCACTGTAGAATTAATAATCACATTAATTAGTGATATTAATTAGTTTATTGATGATTTACTTGATGATTTTTTGATTACATGCTTTATCATTTGATTTAATCATGAATAATTTGATAATGCTTAGTTAATTCAGTGTATGACGGACTGCTTTGCATCAACTTTCTCACTCAAATTCACTACTATCATTCTCATAACAGTGTCTGTTCCTCTTGTCACTATCCTGCTCTAGCATAAATCTAACTAGCTCTGTGTATGGTAATAATATAATTACTTGCCTGAGTTAAGCTGAGAAGAGATCATGGATGCACGCACAGATTTCTTAGAGTTCGCTAGAGGATGGGGCATAAGGCTCGGCTTAATAGGAGAGAAGCTAGAACTATTTATCAGAGATGAAATGGATTGGTGGGACAAAGAAGATGAACAAATGATGAAAAGACTTGCAGAATTAGAAGCAGATATGCGTCACAAAGCTGAAGAAGATGAGATTAAGAAGAAGCAAATTGAAATTCTGAACGTGGAGGAATCTACCAGCTCGATTGAGGAAAAGCCAATCACTCAAGCCGAAACTCTGATAGAAAGCGGGGAAGCTGACCGTCACAAAGAAGAGGCATGCATTCCTTCGCAAATCCCCATGGCTCAGAAAAACAAAAACTTGCGCACAGAAAGGCAGATGCTTCCCTCGCCTATTCCTAAAAATATTAAAAATAAACGGAATAGGAATAAATGTACCAAGCTTTCGGTAAACAGTCACAAACGTGATAAATGTTTACACCGCAATGAAAGCGGATTAGCTGGCTTGGCAACCCAGCAATCTCAGGAGCTTCCTAAGACTTCCCAAAGGAGAAAAATCCAGGAGGAGGAGGACCTGAGGAAAACTATTAAAGAGATCGAAGGCGAGACCTTACCCGATTCTCTTAATCCCTTCAGTTCAGAGAAACTAGGAGTGGAAATGAATTCAACTGAGACCGGAATGGATGTAAAACAGGATTCCATTGTTTCTCACGGTGTGGCCACACAAGATGAAATAATTATCAGTTTGAATTACTTATCTCAGGTGGGATATGGCATTGAAAATGGCATCCCATAACATTCACTTCTATTGGATTTGGAACAAGAAAACCAGACCAGGGAGAGAATACTTCAATTGGACTTGGCACAAGAGAGCCCGGCCATGGAGGAAAAACAAGACACGGAGGAGAATTTTTACGATGTCAGTAGCTTGGAGTCTTTCACAAAGGAATTTCAAGATATACAAAGCATTCATGTAGATAGTACTACGGACTCTGATTCAGGGACGATACACATGTCTCCTATCAACAAAGAAAATACTTCTTTGGACAAGATGAAGGTAATACCTATCATCAACACAGCTGAAGCTAACAGGGGATCACAAATGATGGACTCTGCAGCGGAACAAAACCGGAGCGGTTGGTATTCTCAACACTCAGGACCTTGTTTACCTTTCACTTCAACCAATGTGGGATGTGGAGAACAGCTGTTTATGTATACTTCTACAAGGAGTGATACAAATTCACAGTTCTTGGGGAACAACATGATTTCTCAAAGCTGGACAACTTCTACTAGCCTTATACTTTCAAACACAGATTCAAAATGGAACTCTGTTGAAGAGGAACTCATCTGGATAAAGAATTATCGAGGGAAGAAAACTCTAAAATCAGGAGGGAGTAAACGGACACCCTACCAAGAACGAGGCAAGTACGAGTGTAAGGCACATCATAAAATTATGATGTTCAGCAAATTTCCTGCCAAAAGGAGATTAAAGGATTTTATTATGATCTTTGGCCGATGGAGGAAAAGAAAATGGAGCAACATTACTGCGACCAATTCTTTTAAGAAAACACTGATGGCACTTCCTCTGCTGATAGGACAAGGGCCAGAAATTGAGTGGACAATAACAGTCTCTCTGCGGCGCAGGAGAATCTTGTTATACATTTTGCAATTTCCCGGCTGGGAAAAAGTAAAACCTCCAGAGGACAGGACATTACCGAGCAATAGCCCGGAAATCTGACACAACACCAGGAGCAAAGATTTGCAAGATTTATCCTGGAAGGATAGACATGGGATATTTCTTTTGACTCATAGAACATCCCACTGCCACAAAGAATATTGGGAACCCAGACTTGGAGGCAGTTCGAGAAGGGAGAGAACTTAGATACATTCTTGAATGCTGCCAAGGCTCTGTTATAGGCTTCATTAATGAACCTACCTAAATTGGGGAGCTATGTGACGGGACAGCCCCAGCAGCATCATAAATACACAAGTTTGAAAGGAATTAAAGAGCCCACAATAATTTTCTATCATTATCTAAAAGCATAAACGTCCACCAGAAAATGATAGAAATGCAATAAGATTGAAAACAAGAGGAAAATACTTTTTGACTACGCACGCCCCATCATTTCTGTAATGCTAGGTCTGAGAAAGCTTTGATGTACAGATCAAACGTAAAACCCAGACACCACGGCACCAGTCGGCACCAGTCGGCGGGCGCTATCAAAGGTTGAAAACTCACTGTTTTCAGTTGATACATCGCGGAGCCAGTCAGTTGAGATTGAGGTGTTAGTTTACAATTCTGGGGTTGGAATAGGGGCAGACACCTAACACCTTAGTTCAACAGGACCTAACGTGTGAACCAGCCACGGCAGAATGGGAGATAAGAGGGTCAGCCAGACCCGTCTGAAATAACACATGCGGTAAAAGTCCAGACATTGGGGAGACGGGACAACGTCTGTAGTTGCCACCACAAAGGAGCAATTAGGACCAGATGCTTAACACCTCTCCGCAATACTACGGGGCAAAGTAGGAACACATGGCTGACACATTCCTGCCAGCAACCGGGAAGGCTGGTGTTACCAGCCTATTGGAATGTAATGACGCAACTGCATTGCCGCCAAAGCAGGTTTCATTGTTTCAGGCGTGGGGGGCATCGGTCAATTTGATTGACACATGAAACTACCCTTCACAGGAAAGGAGGAGGGGTGAAAAGAATTTGGCACTTAATCCATCGGGGTAAATCGTCCTACATGAAAAATAGGTGGAGCTAACAGGAACGTGGACATAGTAATTAGCCAACGTGGAAACTAGCCAGGGATGAAGAGAATAAAACTATGAGCAGGGACAACAATCCTCAGACGCATTCACAATAGCGTACCAGGGAAGCCGGAATTTTAATTTCTGGTGAGAGATTACCCTCTCGTTTTGTTACTTCGATACAATGTCGTATGACAGGATTTCCTAGCTAAACCCAGGTAATACCATTACTCTGATTAGTTTGTCTGCTAGTCTGAAGGCTTGTGTAGTTTCTTGTTCTGCATATTCTCCAAAACTTTACACTGGTGGATTTTCTTTGTACTTAATGTTCCAGTTCTAGCTTTACGATTTCACTGAGAACTATTTTCTTCTTTCATTCACCACTTGGTTGTCTGATTTGTTGTATGTGATAATTTGGAGAAATCCATTATCCAAGCTACATGAGCGTGTGGCTTATGCATGTACAGGAGATACATTTAGATTCATCCTGTATGATGTTAAACATTGGGGAGACTGACTACTTAGGAGAAATTCCTGAGAGCTACCAGTCTCTTGATAGCGTCCAATTAACATTGATTATTTGGACCAACACTTTGAGTGCCTACCAAGATTGTGGTGAAACCACTTGGTTTGAGGAATGGCACCAGTTCACCTTGTCTGCATGATGTCTGCATGAGGACAGACATGACTTAGGACATTCAATATCCCAGACAGATTCAGGGAAGGCATTTAATGTTCGACAGGACTGTGCGACCAGCCCTTCCGACAAGACAGTATGAATGAATCAGAAAGGGAAAGAGTAAGTGAGGTGAACTTATATGGGAAACACTCCATTACACAAATGTATATGAATATGTATGTTTTGAGCTATAGATGTTCTAAATAGTTTTATTAATATATACATATATATTTATTTATTTAGAACTGATATATGTTTATGTAACATGCCATCATCTATCATCATACCATCATATATTATGACTAGAATGTATGTTTATATGAATGTATAGACATATGTGTTTGAGATGTGTAGACGTAGATACTACCCATCTCCGTTCGTTTCATTCCAGATCTCTTAGGAGCAATGGACAGTCAACAACCCATATCAGGAAGTGACTTAGCCTTGTGAGGGACCAATTTGGACTCCTTCAATCTGACAGTGAACTGCGTCTCACTGGGGGAAGCATGACCTATGTGCTTCTGAGCTTTTCAGCCAGATGAGTTACGTATACCATAATATAATCATCATCATCATATGATCATCAATAGCAATAATAAACACAGTTGTTGTATTATAAACTCAGTTGTCTGTATAATTCTAAATGTTTATAAATGTTTGTGTAGCGTAATCAAGTACACACATTATATCATTTAGTGGGGGTTCGCACATATTGTCCAGAAGTGGGAATCTATGTCCGGGAGGTATCTTGCCTATGCAGTCATAAGTAACCAGATTACGTTGCATGTCTTAACTCCTCCTTTCTCACTTCTGGTGATACCAAGTACAGCCACATCTATATATATATATAGATATATTCTATCTTCAACGAGCCACTTCTTGGCTGTTTTCTTGAGTATCAGGGACAGTGTCTTAAATCAGCATAACAGACATTTGTTCCACGTTTTCTCTCTGGGGTCTGGGGTGTTAATTAGTCCCTTCTGACAGAGTTAGGGGATCTTAAACTGCATCCAGAACTAAACACCAGTAGAAGAAAATGATTTTGGCTGAGTGGTTGCCCATCTGGGATCTAACCCCAGCCAGTTGGTGACATATTGGTCTGCTCGTCCGCTATAGAATCCGGGAGTAAACCCTAGAACCTATTGGTCTGCTCGCCCGCTATAGAATCCGGGAGTAAACCCTAGAACACTTTGGTTCGCTCGCAAGGAACGAACCTATTTCAAATCTGTTAGTCTGGTATTATTCCGGGCTTGCCCATGGATAGAACCTAGGTCATTCTCACTTACATTCTTAGCAGCATTAGTTAGGTATAATTTATTTCTAATGTAATAGCTTGCTTGATTGTAGGCAAGATTTTGACACATTAGGACTTCTCATCCATGATAGAATCAGAGAATAAATTATAGACTATTGATTTTCATAAACCATTCTTTCATTCTTCACCCATTACATTTGCTAAGTATTAACTTAGGAATTTGTTTCTAGGGAAGTCTGTATAATTTAAATAACTTGTTAAAAAGTTAATAATGGATAATATCATATGAGTTAATTTACATCATTCACCACTGTAGAATTAATAATCACATTAATTAGTGATATTAATTAGTTTATTGATGATTTACTTGATGATTTTTTGATTACATGCTTTATCATTTGATTTAATCATGAATAATTTGATAATGCTTAGTTAATTCAGTGTATGACGGACTGCTTTGCATCAACTTTCTCACTCAAATTCACTACTATCATTCTCATAACAGTGTCTGTTCCTCTTGTCACTATCCTGCTCTAGCATAAATCTAACTAGCTCTGTGTATGGTAATAATATAATTACTTGCCTGAGTTAAGCTGAGAAGAGATCATGGATGCACGCACAGATTTCTTAGAGTTCGCTAGAGGATGGGGCATAAGGCTCGGCTTAATAGGAGAGAAGCTAGAACTATTTATCAGAGATGAAATGGATTTGTGGGACAAAGAAGATGAACAAATGATGAAAAGACTTGCAGAATTAGAAGCAGATATGCGTCACAAAGCTGAAGAAGATGAGATTAAGAAGAAGCAAATTGAAATTCTGAACGTGGAGGAATCTACCAGCTCGATTGAGGAAAAGCCAATCACTCAAGCCGAAACTCTGATAGAAAGCGGGGAAGCTGACCGTCACAAAGAAGAGGCATGCATTCCTTCGCAAATCCCCATGGCTCAGAAAAACAAAAACTTGCGCACAGAAAGGCAGATGCTTCCCTCGCCTATTCCTAAAAGTATTAAAAATAAACGGAATAGGAATAAATGTACCAAGCTTTCGGTAAACAGTCACAAACGTGATAAATGTTTACACCGCAATGAAAGCGGATTAGCTGGCTTGGCAACCCAGCAATCTCAGGAGCTTCCTAAGACTTCCCAAAGGAGAAAAATCCAGGAGGAGGAGGACCTGAGGAAAACTATTAAAGAGATCGAAGGCGAGACCTTACCCGATTCTCTTAATCCCTTCAGTTCAGAGAAACTAGGAGTGGAAATGAATTCAACTGAGATCGGAATGGATGTAAAACAGGATTCCATTGTTTCTCACGGTGTGGCCACACAAGATGAAATAATTATCAGTTTGAATTACTTATCTCAGGTGGGATATGGCATTGAAAATGGCATCCCATAACATTCACTTCTATTGGATTTGGAACAAGAAAACCAGACCAGGGAGAGAATACTTCAATTGGACTTGGCACAAGAGAGCCCGGCCATGGAGGAAAAACAAGACACGGAGGAGAATTCTTACGATGTCAGTAGCTTGGAGTCTTTCACAAAGGAATTTCAAGATATACAAAGCATTCATGTAGATAGTACTACGGACTCTGATTCAGGGACGATACACATGTCTCCTATCAACAAAGAAAATACTTCTTTGGACAAGATGAAGGTAATACCTATCATCAACACAGCTGAAGCTAACAGGGGATCACAAATGATGGACTCTGCAGCGGAACAAAACCGGAGCGGTTGGTATTCTCAACACTCAGGACCTTGTTTACCTTTCACTTCAACCAATGTGGGATGTGGAGAACAGCTGTTTATGTATACTTCTACAAGGAGTGATACAAATTCACAGTTCTTGGGGAACAACATGATTTCTCAAAGCTGGACAACTTCTACTAGCCTTATACTTTCAAACACAGATTCAAAATGGAACTCTGTTGAAGAGGAACTCATCTGGATAAAGAATTATCGAGGGAAGAAAACTCTAAAATCAGGAGGGAGTAAACGGACACCCTACCAAGAACGAGGCAAGTACGAGTGTAAGGCACATCATAAAATTATGATGTTCAGCAAATTTCCTGCCAAAAGGAGATTAAAGGATTTTATTATGATCTTTGGCCGATGGAGGAAAAGAAAATGGAGCAACATTACTGCGACCAATTCTTTTAAGAAAACACTGATGGCACTTCCTCTGCTGATAGGACAAGGGCCAGAAATTGAGTGGACAATAACAGTCTCTCTGCGGCGCAGGAGAATCTTGTTATACATTTTGCAATTTCCCGGCTGGGAAAAAGTAAAACCTCCAGAGGACAGGACATTACCGAGCAATAGCCCGGAAATCTGACACAACACCAGGAGCAAAGATTTGCAAGATTTATCCTGGAAGGATAGACATGGGATATTTCTTTTGACTCATAGAACATCCCACTGCCACAAAGAATATTGGGAACCCAGACTTGGAGGCAGTTCGAGAAGGGAGAGAACTTAGATACATTCTTGAATGCTGCCAAGGCTCTGTTATAGGCTTCATTAATGAACCTACCTAAATTGGGGAGCTATGTGACGGGACAGCCCCAGCAGCATCATAAATACACAAGTTTGAAAGGAATTAAAGAGCCCACAATAATTTTCTATCATTATCTAAAAGCATAAACGTCCACCAGAAAATGATAGAAATGCAATAAGATTGAAAACAAGAGGAAAATACTTTTTGACCACGCACGCCCCATCATTTCTGTAATGCTAGGTCTGAGAAAGCTTTGATGTACAGATCAAACGTAAAACACAGACACCACGGCACCAGTCGGCACCAGTCGGCACCAGTCGGCGGGCGCTATCAAAGGTTGAAAACTCACTGTTTTCAGTTGATACATCGCGGAGCCAGTCAGTTGAGATTGAGGTGTTAGTTTACAATTCTGGGGTTGGAATAGGGGCAGACACCTAACACCTTAGTTCAACAGGACCTAACGTGTGAACCAGCCACGGCAGAATGGGAGATAAGAGGGTCAGCCAGACCCGTCTGAAATAACACATGCGGTAAAAGTCCAGACATTGGGGAGACGGGACAACGTCTGTAGTTGCCACCACAAAGGAGCAATTAGGACCAGATGCTTAACACCTCTCCGCAATACTACGGGGCAAAGTAGGAACACATGGCTGACACATTCCTGCCAGCAACCGGGAAGGCTGGTGTTACCAGCCTATTGGAATGTAATGACGCAACTGCATTGCCGCCAAAGCAGGTTTCATTGTTTCAGGCGTGGGGGGCATCGGTCAATTTGATTGACACATGAAACTACCCTTCACAGGAAAGGAGGAGGGGTGAAAAGAATTTGGCACTTAATCCATCGGGGTAAATCGTCCTACATGAAAAATAGGTGGAGCTAACAGGAACGTGGACATAGTAATTAGCTAACGTGGAAACTAGCCAGGGATGAAGAGAATAAAACTATGAGCAGGGACAACAATCCTCAGACGCATTCACAATAGCGTACCAGGGAAGCCGGAATTTTAATTTCTGGTGAGAGATTACCCTCTCGTTTTGTTACTTCGATACAATGTCGTATGACAGGATTTCCTAGCTAAACCCAGGTAATACCATTACTCTGATTAGTTTGTCTGCTAGTCTGAAGGCTTGTGTAGTTTCTTGTTCTGCATATTCTCCAAAACTTTACACTGGTGGATTTTCTTTGTACTTAATGTTCCAGTTCTAGCTTTACGATTTCACTGAGAACTATTTTCTTCTTTCATTCACCACTTGGTTGTCTGATTTGTTGTATGTGATAATTTGGAGAAATCCATTATCCAAGCTACATGAGCGTGTGGCTTATGCATGTACAGGAGATACATTTAGATTCATCCTGTATGATGTTAAACATTGGGGAGACTGACTACTTAGGAGAAATTCCTGAGAGCTACCAGTCTCTTGATAGCGTCCAATTAACATTGATTATTTGGACCAACACTTTGAGTGCCTACCAAGATTGTGGTGAAACCACTTGGTTTGAGGAATGGCACCAGTTCACCTTGTCTGCATGATGTCTGCATGAGGACAGACATGACTTAGGACATTCAATATCCCAGACAGATTCAGGGAAGGCATTTAATGTTCGACAGGACTGTGCGACCAGCCCTTCCGACAAGACAGTATGAATGAATCAGAAAGGGAAAGAGTAAGTGAGGTGAACTTATATGGGAAACACTCCATTACACAAATGTATATGAATATGTATGTTTTGAGCTATAGATGTTCTAAATAGTTTTATTAATATATACATATATATTTATTTATTTAGAACTGATATATGTTTATGTAACATGCCATCATCTATCATCATACCATCATATATTATGACTAGAATGTATGTTTATATGAATGTATAGACATATGTGTTTGAGATGTGTAGACGTAGATACTACCCATCTCCGTTCGTTTCATTCCAGATCTCTTAGGAGCAATGGACAGTCAACAACCCATATCAGGAAGTGACTTAGCCTTGTGAGGGACCAATTTGGACTCCTTCAATCTGACAGTGAACTGCGTCTCACTGGGGGAAGCATGACCTATGTGCTTCTGAGCTTTTCAGCCAGATGAGTTACGTATACCATAATATAATCATCATCATCATATGATCATCAATAGCAATAATAAACACAGTTGTTGTATTATAAACTCAGTTGTCTGTATAATTCTAAATGTTTATAAATGTTTGTGTAGCGTAATCAAGTACACACATTATATCATTTAGTGGGGGTTCGCACATATTGTCCAGAAGTGGGAATCTATGTCCGGGAGGTATCTTGCCTATGCAGTCATAAGTAACCAGATTACGTTGCATGTCTTAACTCCTCCTTTCTCACTTCTGGTGATACCAAGTACAGCCACATCTATATATATATATAGATATATTCTATCTTCAACGAGCCACTTCTTGGCTGTTTTCTTGAGTATCAGGGACAGTGTCTTAAATCAGCATAACAGACATTTGTTCCACGTTTTCTCTCTGGGGTCTGGGGTGTTAATTAGTCCCTTCTGACAGAGTTAGGGGATCTTAAACTGCATCCAGAACTAAACACCAGTAGAAGAAAATGATTTTGGCTGAGTGGTTGCCCATCTGGGATCTAACCCCAGCCAGTTGGTGACATATTGGTCTGCTCGTCCGCTATAGAATCCGGGAGTAAACCCTAGAACCTATTGGTCTGCTCGCCCGCTATAGAATCCGGGAGTAAACCCTAGAACACTTTGGTTCGCTCGCAAGGAACGAACCTATTTCAAATCTGTTAGTCTGGTATTATTCCGGGCTTGCCCATGGATAGAACCTAGGTCATTCTCACTTACATTCTTAGCAGCATTAGTTAGGTATAATTTATTTCTAATGTAATAGCTTGCTTGATTGTAGGCAAGATTTTGACACATTAGGACTTCTCATCCATGATAGAATCAGAGAATAAATTATAGACTATTGATTTTCATAAACCATTCTTTCATTCTTCACCCATTACATTTGCTAAGTATTAACTTAGGAATTTGTTTCTAGGGAAGTCTGTATAATTTAAATAACTTGTTAAAAAGTTAATAATGGATAATATCATATGAGTTAATTTACATCATTCACCACTGTAGAATTAATAATCACATTAATTAGTGATATTAATTAGTTTATTGATGATTTACTTGATGATTTTTTGATTACATGCTTTATCATTTGATTTAATCATGAATAATTTGATAATGCTTAGTTAATTCAGTGTATGACGGACTGCTTTGCATCAACTTTCTCACTCAAATTCACTACTATCATTCTCATAACAGTGTCTGTTCCTCTTGTCACTATCCTGCTCTAGCATAAATCTAACTAGCTCTGTGTATGGTAAGAATATAATTACTTGCCTGAGTTAAGCTGAGAAGAGATCATGGATGCACGCACAGATTTCTTAGAGTTCGCTAGAGGATGGGGCATAAGGCTCGGCTTAATAGGAGAGAAGCTAGAACTATTTATCAGAGATGAAATGGATTGGTGGGACAAAGAAGATGAACAAATGATGAAAAGACTTGCAGAATTAGAAGCAGATATGCGTCACAAAGCTGAAGAAGATGAGATTAAGAAGAAGCAAATTGAAATTCTGAACGTGGAGGAATCTACCAGCTCGATTGAGGAAAAGCCAATCACTCAAGCCGAAACTCTGATAGAAAGCGGGGAAGCTGACCGTCACAAAGAAGAGGCATGCATTCCTTCGCAAATCCCCATGGCTCAGAAAAACAAAAACTTGCGCACAGAAAGGCAGATGCTTCCCTCGCCTATTCCTAAAAATATTAAAAATAAACGGAATAGGAATAAATGTACCAAGCTTTCGGTAAACAGTCACAAACGTGATAAATGTTTACACCGCAATGAAAGCGGATTAGCTGGCTTGGCAACCCAGCAATCTCAGGAGCTTCCTAAGACTTCCCAAAGGAGAAAAATCCAGGAGGAGGAGGACCTGAGGAAAACTATTAAAGAGATCGAAGGCGAGACCTTACCCGATTCTCTTAATCCCTTCAGTTCAGAGAAACTAGGAGTGGAAATGAATTCAACTGAGACCGGAATGGATGTAAAACAGGATTCCATTGTTTCTCACGGTGTGGCCACACAAGATGAAATAATTATCAGTTTGAATTACTTATCTCAGGTGGGATATGGCATTGAAAATGGCATCCCATAACATTCACTTCTATTGGATTTGGAACAAGAAAACCAGACCAGGGAGAGAATACTTCAATTGGACTTGGCACAAGAGAGCCCGGCCATGGAGGAAAAACAAGACACGGAGGAGAATTTTTACGATGTCAGTAGCTTGGAGTCTTTCACAAAGGAATTTCAAGATATACAAAGCATTCATGTAGATAGTACTACGGAATCTGATTCAGGGACAATACACATGTCTCCTATCAACAAAGAAAATACTTCTTTGGACAAGATGAAGGTAATACCTATCATCAACACAGCTGAAGCTAACAGGGGATCACAAATGATGGACTCTGCAGCGGAACAAAACCGGAGCGGTTGGTATTCTCAACACTCAGGACCTTGTTTACCTTTCACTTCAACCAATGTGGGATGTGGAGAACAGCTGTTTATGTATACTTCTACAAGGAGTGATACAAATTCACAGTTCTTGGGGAACAACATGATTTCTCAAAGCTGGACAACTTCTACTAGCCTTATACTTTCAAACACAGATTCAAAATGGAACTCTGTTGAAGAGGAACTCATCTGGATAAAGAATTATCGAGGGAAGAAAACTCTAAAATCAGGAGGGAGTAAACGGACACCCTACCAAGAACGAGGCAAGTACGAGTGTAAGGCACATCATAAAATTATGATGTTCAGCAAATTTCCTGCCAAAAGGAGATTAAAGGATTTTATTATGATCTTTGGCCGATGGAGGAAAAGAAAATGGAGCAACATTACTGCGACCAATTCTTTTAAGAAAACACTGATGGCACTTCCTCTGCTGATAGGACAAGGGCCAGAAATTGAGTGGACAATAACAGTCTCTCTGCGGCGCAGGAGAATCTTGTTATACATTTTGCAATTTCCCGGCTGGGAAAAAGTAAAACCTCCAGAGGACAGGACATTACCGAGCAATAGCCCGGAAATCTGACACAACACCAGGAGCAAAGATTTGCAAGATTTATCCTGGAAGGATAGACATGGGATATTTCTTTTGACTCATAGAACATCCCACTGCCACAAAGAATATTGGGAACCCAGACTTGGAGGCAGTTCGAGAAGGGAGAGAACTTAGATACATTCTTGAATGCTGCCAAGGCTCTGTTATAGGCTTCATTAATGAACCTACCTAAATTGGGGAGCTATGTGACGGGACAGCCCCAGCAGCATCATAAATACACAAGTTTGAAAGGAATTAAAGAGCCCACAATAATTTTCTATCATTATCTAAAAGCATAAACGTCCACCAGAAAATGATAGAAATGCAATAAGATTGAAAACAAGAGGAAAATACTTTTTGACCACGCACGCCCCATCATTTCTGTAATGCTAGGTCTGAGAAAGCTTTGATGTACAGATCAAACGTAAAACCCAGACACCACGGCACCAGTCGGCACCAGTCGGCGGGCGCTATCAAAGGTTGAAAACTCACTGTTTTCAGTTGATACATCGCGGAGCCAGTCAGTTGAGATTGAGGTGTTAGTTTACAATTCTGGGGTTGGAATAGGGGCAGACACCTAACACCTTAGTTCAACAGGACCTAACGTGTGAACCAGCCACGGCAGAATGGGAGATAAGAGGGTCAGCCAGACCCGTCTGAAATAACACATGCGGTAAAAGTCCAGACATTGGGGAGACGGGACAACGTCTGTAGTTGCCACCACAAAGGAGCAATTAGGACCAGATGCTTAACACCTCTCCGCAATACTACGGGGCAAAGTAGGAACACATGGCTGACACATTCCTGCCAGCAACCGGGAAGGCTGGTGTTACCAGCCTATTGGAATGTAATGACGCAACTGCATTGCCGCCAAAGCAGGTTTCATTGTTTCAGGCGTGGGGGGCATCGGTCAATTTGATTGACACATGAAACTACCCTTCACAGGAAAGGAGGAGGGGTGAAAAGAATTTGGCACTTAATCCATCGGGGTAAATCGTCCTACATGAAAAATAGGTGGAGCTAACAGGAACGTGGACATAGTAATTAGCTAACGTGGAAACTAGCCAGGGATGAAGAGAATAAAACTATGAGCAGGGACAACAATCCTCAGACGCATTCACAATAGCGTACCAGGGAAGCCGGAATTTTAATTTCTGGTGAGAGATTACCCTCTCGTTTTGTTACTTCGATACAATGTCGTATGACAGGATTTCCTAGCTAAACCCAGGTAATACCATTACTCTGATTAGTTTGTCTGCTAGTCTGAAGGCTTGTGTAGTTTCTTATTCTGCATATTCTCCAAAACTTTACACTGGTGGATTTTCTTTGTACTTAATGTTCCAGTTCTAGCTTTACGATTTCACTGAGAACTATTTTCTTCTTTCATTCACCACTTGGTTGTCTGATTTGTTGTATGTGATAATTTGGAGAAATCCATTATCCAAGCTACATGAGCGTGTGGCTTATGCATGTACAGGAGATACATTTAGATTCATCCTGTATGATGTTAAACATTGGGGAGACTGACTACTTAGGAGAAATTCCTGAGAGCTACCAGTCTCTTGATAGCGTCCAATTAACATTGATTATTTGGACTAACACTTTGAGTGCCTACCAAGATTGTGGTGAAACCACTTGGTTTGAGGAATGGCACCAGTTCACCTTGTCTGCATGATGTCTGCATGAGGACAGACATGACTTAGGACATTCAATATCCCAGACAGATTCAGGGAAGGCATTTAATGTTCGACAGGACTGTGCGACCAGCCCTTCCGACAAGACAGTATGAATGAATCAGAAAGGGAAAGAGTAAGTGAGGTGAACTTATATGGGAAACACTCCATTACACAAATGTATATGAATATGTATGTTTTGAGCTATAGATGTTCTAAATAGTTTTATTAATATATACATATATATTTATTTATTTAGAACTGATATATGTTTATGTAACATGCCATCATCTATCATCATACCATCATATATTACGACTAGAATGTATGTTTATATGAATGTATAGACATATGTGTTTGAGATGTGTAGACGTAGATACTACCCATCTCCGTTCGTTTCATTCCAGATCTCTTAGGAGCAATGGACAGTCAACAACCCATATCAGGAAGTGACTTAGCCTTGTGAGGGACCAATTTGGACTCCTTCAATCTGACAGTGAACTGCGTCTCACTGGGGGAAGCATGACCTATGTGCTTCTGAGCTTTTCAGCCAGATGAGTTACGTATACCATAATATAATCATCATCATCATATGATCATCAATAGCAATAATAAACACAGTTGTTGTATTATAAAATCAGTTGTCTGTATAATTCTAAATGTTTATAAATGTTTGTGTAGCGTAATCAAGTACACACATTATATCATTTAGTGGGGGTTCGCACATATTGTCCAGAAGTGGGAATCTATGTCCGGGAGGTATCTTGCCTATGCAGTCATAAGTAACCAGATTACGTTGCATGTCTTAACTCCTCACTTCTGGTGATACCAAGTACAGCCACATCTATATATATATATATAGATATATTCTATCTTCAACGAGCCACTTCTTGGCTGTTTTCTTGAGTATCAGGGACAGTGTCTTAAATCAGCATAACAGACATTTGTTCCACGTTTTCTCTCTGGGGTCTGGGGTGTTAATTAGTCCCTTCTGACAGAGTTAGGGGATCTTAAACTGCATCCAGAACTAAACACCAGTAGAAGAAAATGATTTTGGCTGAGTGGTTGCCCATCTGGGATCTAACCCCAGCCAGTTGGTGACATATTGGTCTGCTCGTCCGCTATAGAATCCGGGAGTAAACCCTAGAACCTATTGGTCTGCTCGCCCGCTATAGAATCCGGGAGTAAACCCTAGAACACTTTGGTTCGCTCGCAAGGAACGAACCTATTTCAAATCTGTTAGTCTGGTATTATTCCGGGCTTGCCCATGGATAGAACCTAGGTCATTCTCACTTACATTCTTAGCAGCATTAGTTAGGTATAATTTATTTCTAATGTAATAGCTTGCTTGATTGTAGGCAAGATTTTGACACATTAGGACTTCTCATCCATGATAGAATCAGAGAATAAATTATAGACTATTGATTTTCATAAACCATTCTTTCATTCTTCACCCATTACATTTGCTAAGTATTAACTTAGGAATTTGTTTCTAGGGAAGTCTGTATAATTTAAATAACTTGTTAAAAAGTTAATAATGGATAATATCATATGAGTTAATTTACATCATTCACCACTGTAGAATTAATAATCACATTAATTAGTGATATTAATTAGTTTATTGATGATTTACTTGATGATTTTTTGATTACATGCTTTATCATTTGATTTAATCATGAATAATTTGATAATGCTTAGTTAATTCAGTGTATGACGGACTGCTTTGCATCAACTTTCTCACTCAAATTCACTACTATCATTCTCATAACAGTGTCTGTTCCTCTTGTCACTATCCTGCTCTAGCATAAATCTAACTAGCTCTGTGTATGGTAATAATATAATTACTTGCCTGAGTTAAGCTGAGAAGAGATCATGGATGCACGCACAGATTTCTTAGAGTTCGCTAGAGGATGGGGCATAAGGCTCGGCTTAATAGGAGAGAAGCTAGAACTATTTATCAGAGATGAAATGGATTTGTGGGACAAAGAAGATGAACAAATGATGAAAAGACTTGCAGAATTAGAAGCAGATATGCGTCACAAAGCTGAAGAAGATGAGATTAAGAAGAAGCAAATTGAAATTCTGAACGTGGAGGAATCTACCAGCTCGATTGAGGAAAAGCCAATCACTCAAGCCGAAACTCTGATAGAAAGCGGGGAAGCTGACCGTCACAAAGAAGAGGCATGCATTCCTTCGCAAATCCCCATGGCTCAGAAAAACAAAAACTTGCGCACAGAAAGGCAGATGCTTCCCTCGCCTATTCCTAAAAGTATTAAAAATAAACGGAATATGAATAAATGTACCAAGCTTTCGGTAAACAGTCACAAACGTGATAAATGTTTACACCGCAATGAAAGCGGATTAGCTGGCTTGGCAACCCAGCAATCTCAGGAGCTTCCTAAGACTTCCCAAAGGAGAAAAATCCAGGAGGAGGAGGACCTGAGGAAAACTATTAAAGAGATCGAAGGCGAGACCTTACCCGATTCTCTTAATCCCTTCAGTTCAGAGAAACTAGGAGTGGAAATGAATTCAACTGAGATCGGAATGGATGTAAAACAGGATTCCATTGTTTCTCACGGTGTGGCCACACAAGATGAAATAATTATCAGTTTGAATTACTTATCTCAGGTGGGATATGGCATTGAAAATGGCATCCCATAACATTCACTTCTATTGGATTTGGAACAAGAAAACCAGACCAGGGAGAGAATACTTCAATTGGACTTGGCACAAGAGAGCCCGGCCATGGAGGAAAAACAAGACACGGAGGAGAATTCTTACGATGTCAGTAGCTTGGAGTCTTTCACAAAGGAATTTCAAGATATACAAAGCATTCATGTAGATAGTACTACGGACTCTGATTCAGGGACGATACACATGTCTCCTATCAACAAAGAAAATACTTCTTTGGACAAGATGAAGGTAATACCTATCATCAACACAGCTGAAGCTAACAGGGGATCACAAATGATGGACTCTGCAGCGGAACAAAACCGGAGCGGTTGGTATTCTCAACACTCAGGACCTTGTTTACCTTTCACTTCAACCAATGTGGGATGTGGAGAACAGCTGTTTATGTATACTTCTACAAGGAGTGATACAAATTCACAGTTCTTGGGGAACAACATGATTTCTCAAAGCTGGACAACTTCTACTAGCCTTATACTTTCAAACACAGATTCAAAATGGAACTCTGTTGAAGAGGAACTCATCTGGATAAAGAATTATCGAGGGAAGAAAACTCTAAAATCAGGAGGGAGTAAACGGACACCCTACCAAGAACGAGGCAAGTACGAGTGTAAGGCACATCATAAAATTATGATGTTCAGCAAATTTCCTGCCAAAAGGAGATTAAAGGATTTTATTATGATCTTTGGCCGATGGAGGAAAAGAAAATGGAGCAACATTACTGCGACCAATTCTTTTAAGAAAACACTGATGGCACTTCCTCTGCTGATAGGACAAGGGCCAGAAATTGAGTGGACAATAACAGTCTCTCTGCGGCGCAGGAGAATCTTGTTATACATTTTGCAATTTCCCGGCTGGGAAAAAGTAAAACCTCCAGAGGACAGGACATTACCGAGCAATAGCCCGGAAATCTGACACAACACCAGGAGCAAAGATTTGCAAGATTTATCCTGGAAGGATAGACATGGGATATTTCTTTTGACTCATAGAACATCCCACTGCCACAAAGAATATTGGGAACCCAGACTTGGAGGCAGTTCGAGAAGGGAGAGAACTTAGATACATTCTTGAATGCTGCCAAGGCTCTGTTATAGGCTTCATTAATGAACCTACCTAAATTGGGGAGCTATGTGACGGGACAGCCCCAGCAGCATCATAAATACACAAGTTTGAAAGGAATTAAAGAGCCCACAATAATTTTCTATCATTATCTAAAAGCATAAACGTCCACCAGAAAATGATAGAAATGCAATAAGATTGAAAACAAGAGGAAAATACTTTTTGACCACGCACGCCCCATCATTTCTGTAATGCTAGGTCTGAGAAAGCTTTGATGTACAGATCAAACGTAAAACACAGACACCACGGCACCAGTCGGCACCAGTCGGCACCAGTCGGCGGGCGCTATCAAAGGTTGAAAACTCACTGTTTTCAGTTGATACATCGCGGAGCCAGTCAGTTGAGATTGAGGTGTTAGTTTACAATTCTGGGGTTGGAATAGGGGCAGACACCTAACACCTTAGTTCAACAGGACCTAACGTGTGAACCAGCCACGGCAGAATGGGAGATAAGAGGGTCAGCCAGACCCGTCTGAAATAACACATGCGGTAAAAGTCCAGACATTGGGGAGACGGGACAACGTCTGTAGTTGCCACCACAAAGGAGCAATTAGGACCAGATGCTTAACACCTCTCCGCAATACTACGGGGCAAAGTAGGAACACATGGCTGACACATTCCTGCCAGCAACCGGGAAGGCTGGTGTTACCAGCCTATTGGAATGTAATGACGCAACTGCATTGCCGCCAAAGCAGGTTTCATTGTTTCAGGCGTGGGGGGCATCGGTCAATTTGATTGACACATGAAACTACCCTTCACAGGAAAGGAGGAGGGGTGAAAAGAATTTGGCACTTAATCCATCGGGGTAAATCGTCCTACATGAAAAATAGGTGGAGCTAACAGGAACGTGGACATAGTAATTAGCTAACGTGGAAACTAGCCAGGGATGAAGAGAATAAAACTATGAGCAGGGACAACAATCCTCAGACGCATTCACAATAGCGTACCAGGGAAGCCGGAATTTTAATTTCTGGTGAGAGATTACCCTCTCGTTTTGTTACTTCGATACAATGTCGTATGACAGGATTTCCTAGCTAAACCCAGGTAATACCATTACTCTGATTAGTTTGTCTGCTAGTCTGAAGGCTTGTGTAGTTTCTTGTTCTGCATATTCTCCAAAACTTTACACTGGTGGATTTTCTTTGTACTTAATGTTCCAGTTCTAGCTTTACGATTTCACTGAGAACTATTTTCTTCTTTCATTCACCACTTGGTTGTCTGATTTGTTGTATGTGATAATTTGGAGAAATCCATTATCCAAGCTACATGAGCGTGTGGCTTATGCATGTACAGGAGATACATTTAGATTCATCCTGTATGATGTTAAACATTGGGGAGACTGACTACTTAGGAGAAATTCCTGAGAGCTACCAGTCTCTTGATAGCGTCCAATTAACATTGATTATTTGGACCAACACTTTGAGTGCCTACCAAGATTGTGGTGAAACCACTTGGTTTGAGGAATGGCACCAGTTCACCTTGTCTGCATGATGTCTGCATGAGGACAGACATGACTTAGGACATTCAATATCCCAGACAGATTCAGGGAAGGCATTTAATGTTCGACAGGACTGTGCGACCAGCCCTTCCGACAAGACAGTATGAATGAATCAGAAAGGGAAAGAGTAAGTGAGGTGAACTTATATGGGAAACACTCCATTACACAAATGTATATGAATATGTATGTTTTGAGCTATAGATGTTCTAAATAGTTTTATTAATATATACATATATATTTATTTATTTAGAACTGATATATGTTTATGTAACATGCCATCATCTATCATCATACCATCATATATTATGACTAGAATGTATGTTTATATGAATGTATAGACATATGTGTTTGAGATGTGTAGACGTAGATACTACCCATCTCCGTTCGTTTCATTCCAGATCTCTTAGGAGCAATGGACAGTCAACAACCCATATCAGGAAGTGACTTAGCCTTGTGAGGGACCAATTTGGACTCCTTCAATCTGACAGTGAACTGCGTCTCACTGGGGGAAGCATGACCTATGTGCTTCTGAGCTTTTCAGCCAGATGAGTTACGTATACCATAATATAATCATCATCATCATATGATCATCAATAGCAATAATAAACACAGTTGTTGTATTATAAACTCAGTTGTCTGTATAATTCTAAATGTTTATAAATGTTTGTGTAGCGTAATCAAGTACACACATTATATCATTTAGTGGGGGTTCGCACATATTGTCCAGAAGTGGGAATCTATGTCCGGGAGGTATCTTGCCTATGCAGTCATAAGTAACCAGATTACGTTGCATGTCTTAACTCCTCCTTTCTCACTTCTGGTGATACCAAGTACAGCCACATCTATATATATATATAGATATATTCTATCTTCAACGAGCCACTTCTTGGCTGTTTTCTTGAGTATCAGGGACAGTGTCTTAAATCAGCATAACAGACATTTGTTCCACGTTTTCTCTCTGGGGTCTGGGGTGTTAATTAGTCCCTTCTGACAGAGTTAGGGGATCTTAAACTGCATCCAGAACTAAACACCAGTAGAAGAAAATGATTTTGGCTGAGTGGTTGCCCATCTGGGATCTAACCCCAGCCAGTTGGTGACATATTGGTCTGCTCGTCCGCTATAGAATCCGGGAGTAAACCCTAGAACCTATTGGTCTGCTCGCCCGCTATAGAATCCGGGAGTAAACCCTAGAACACTTTGGTTCGCTCGCAAGGAACGAACCTATTTCAAATCTGTTAGTCTGGTATTATTCCGGGCTTGCCCATGGATAGAACCTAGGTCATTCTCACTTACATTCTTAGCAGCATTAGTTAGGTATAATTTATTTCTAATGTAATAGCTTGCTTGATTGTAGGCAAGATTTTGACACATTAGGACTTCTCATCCATGATAGAATCAGAGAATAAATTATAGACTATTGATTTTCATAAACCATTCTTTCATTCTTCACCCATTACATTTGCTAAGTATTAACTTAGGAATTTGTTTCTAGGGAAGTCTGTATAATTTAAATAACTTGTTAAAAAGTTAATAATGGATAATATCATATGAGTTAATTTACATCATTCACCACTGTAGAATTAATAATCACATTAATTAGTGATATTAATTAGTTTATTGATGATTTACTTGATGATTTTTTGATTACATGCTTTATCATTTGATTTAATCATGAATAATTTGATAATGCTTAGTTAATTCAGTGTATGACGGACTGCTTTGCATCAACTTTCTCACTCAAATTCACTACTATCATTCTCATAACAGTGTCTGTTCCTCTTGTCACTATCCTGCTCTAGCATAAATCTAACTAGCTCTGTGTATGGTAATAATATAATTACTTGCCTGAGTTAAGCTGAGAAGAGATCATGGATGCACGCACAGATTTCTTAGAGTTCGCTAGAGGATGGGGCATAAGGCTCGGCTTAATAGGAGAGAAGCTAGAACTATTTATCAGAGATGAAATGGATTGGTGGGACAAAGAAGATGAACAAATGATGAAAAGACTTGCAGAATTAGAAGCAGATATGCGTCACAAAGCTGAAGAAGATGAGATTAAGAAGAAGCAAATTGAAATTCTGAACGTGGAGGAATCTACCAGCTCGATTGAGGAAAAGCCAATCACTCAAGCCGAAACTCTGATAGAAAGCGGGGAAGCTGACCGTCACAAAGAAGAGGCATGCATTCCTTCGCAAATCCCCATGGCTCAGAAAAACAAAAACTTGCGCACAGAAAGGCAGATGCTTCCCTCGCCTATTCCTAAAAATATTAAAAATAAACGGAATAGGAATAAATGTACCAAGCTTTCGGTAAACAGTCACAAACGTGATAAATGTTTACACCGCAATGAAAGCGGATTAGCTGGCTTGGCAACCCAGCAATCTCAGGAGCTTCCTAAGACTTCCCAAAGGAGAAAAATCCAGGAGGAGGAGGACCTGAGGAAAACTATTAAAGAGATCGAAGGCGAGACCTTACCCGATTCTCTTAATCCCTTCAGTTCAGAGAAACTAGGAGTGGAAATGAATTCAACTGAGACCGGAATGGATGTAAAACAGGATTCCATTGTTTCTCACGGTGTGGCCACACAAGATGAAATAATTATCAGTTTGAATTACTTATCTCAGGTGGGATATGGCATTGAAAATGGCATCCCATAACATTCACTTCTATTGGATTTGGAACAAGAAAACCAGACCAGGGAGAGAATACTTCAATTGGACTTGGCACAAGAGAGCCCGGCCATGGAGGAAAAACAAGACACGGAGGAGAATTCTTACGATGTCAGTAGCTTGGAGTCTTTCACAAAGGAATTTCAAGATATACAAAGCATTCATGTAGATAGTACTACGGACTCTGATTCAGGGACGATACACATGTCTCCTATCAACAAAGAAAATACTTCTTTGGACAAGATGAAGGTAATACCTATCATCAACACAGCTGAAGCTAACAGGGGATCACAAATGATGGACTCTGCAGCGGAACAAAACCGGAGCGGTTGGTATTCTCAACACTCAGGACCTTGTTTACCTTTCACTTCAACCAATGTGGGATGTGGAGAACAGCTGTTTATGTATACTTCTACAAGGAGTGATACAAATTCACAGTTCTTGGGGAACAACATGATTTCTCAAAGCTGGACAACTTCTACTAGCCTTATACTTTCAAACACAGATTCAAAATGGAACTCTGTTGAAGAGGAACTCATCTGGATAAAGAATTATCGAGGGAAGAAAACTCTAAAATCAGGAGGGAGTAAACGGACACCCTACCAAGAACGAGGCAAGTACGAGTGTAAGGCACATCATAAAATTATGATGTTCAGCAAATTTCCTGCCAAAAGGAGATTAAAGGATTTTATTATGATCTTTGGCCGATGGAGGAAAAGAAAATGGAGCAACATTACTGCGACCAATTCTTTTAAGAAAACACTGATGGCACTTCCTCTGCTGATAGGACAAGGGCCAGAAATTGAGTGGACAATAACAGTCTCTCTGCGGCGCAGGAGAATCTTGTTATACATTTTGCAATTTCCCGGCTGGGAAAAAGTAAAACCTCCAGAGGACAGGACATTACCGAGCAATAGCCCGGAAATCTGACACAACACCAGGAGCAAAGATTTGCAAGATTTATCCTGGAAGGATAGACATGGGATATTTCTTTTGACTCATAGAACATCCCACTGCCACAAAGAATATTGGGAACCCAGACTTGGAGGCAGTTCGAGAAGGGAGAGAACTTAGATACATTCTTGAATGCTGCCAAGGCTCTGTTATAGGCTTCATTAATGAACCTACCTAAATTGGGGAGCTATGTGACGGGACAGCCCCAGCAGCATCATAAATACACAAGTTTGAAAGGAATTAAAGAGCCCACAATAATTTTCTATCATTATCTAAAAGCATAAACGTCCACCAGAAAATGATAGAAATGCAATAAGATTGAAAACAAGAGGAAAATACTTTTTGACCACGCACGCCCCATCATTTCTGTAATGCTAGGTCTGAGAAAGCTTTGATGTACAGATCAAACGTAAAACCCAGACACCACGGCACCAGTCGGCGGGCGCTATCAAAGGTTGAAAACTCACTGTTTTCAGTTGATACATCGCGGAGCCAGTCAGTTGAGATTGAGGTGTTAGTTTACAATTCTGGGGTTGGAATAGGGGCAGACACCTAACACCTTAGTTCAACAGGACCTAACGTGTGAACCAGCCACGGCAGAATGGGAGATAAGAGGGTCAGCCAGACCCATCTGAAATAACACATGCGGTAAAAGTCCAGACATTGGGGAGACGGGACAACGTCTGTAGTTGCCACCACAAAGGAGCAATTAGGACCAGATGCTTAACACCTCTCCGCAATACTACGGGGCAAAGTAGGAACACATGGCTGACACATTCCTGCCAGCAACCGGGAAGGCTGGTGTTACCAGCCTATTGGAATGTAATGACGCAACTGCATTGCCGCCAAAGCAGGTTTCATTGTTTCAGGCGTGGGGGGCATCGGTCAATTTGATTGACACATGAAACTACCCTTCACAGGAAAGGAGGAGGGGTGAAAAGAATTTGGCACTTAATCCATCGGGGTAAATCGTCCTACATGAAAAATAGGTGGAGCTAACAGGAACGTGGACATAGTAATTAGCTAACGTGGAAACTAGCCAGGGATGAAGAGAATAAAACTATGAGCAGGGACAACAATCCTCAGACGCATTCACAATAGCGTACCAGGGAAGCCGGAATTTTAATTTCTGGTGAGAGATTACCCTCTCGTTTTGTTACTTCGATACAATGTCGTATGACAGGATTTCCTAGCTAAACCCAGGTAATACCATTACTCTGATTAGTTTGTCTGCTAGTCTGAAGGCTTGTGTAGTTTCTTGTTCTGCATATTCTCCAAAACTTTACACTGGTGGATTTTCTTTGTACTTAATGTTCCAGTTCTAGCTTTACGATTTCACTGAGAACTATTTTCTTCTTTCATTCACCACTTGGTTGTCTGATTTGTTGTATGTGATAATTTGGAGAAATCCATTATCCAAGCTACATGAGCGTGTGGCTTATGCATGTACAGGAGATACATTTAGATTCATCCTGTATGATGTTAAACATTGGGGAGACTGACTACTTAGGAGAAATTCCTGAGAGCTACCAGTCTCTTGATAGCGTCCAATTAACATTGATTATTTGGACCAACACTTTGAGTGCCTACCAAGATTGTGGTGAAACCACTTGGTTTGAGGAATGGCACCAGTTCACCTTGTCTGCATGATGTCTGCATGAGGACAGACATGACTTAGGACATTCAATATCCCAGACAGATTCAGGGAAGGCATTTAATGTTCGACAGGACTGTGCGACCAGCCCTTCCGACAAGACAGTATGAATGAATCAGAAAGGGAAAGAGTAAGTGAGGTGAACTTATATGGGAAACACTCCATTACACAAATGTATATGAATATGTATGTTTTGAGCTATAGATGTTCTAAATAGTTTTATTAATATATACATTACTATTTATTTATTTAGAACTGATATATGTTTATGTAACATGCCATCATCTATCATCATATATTATGACTAGAATGTAT
Organism: Cepaea hortensis; assembly: GCA_963921405.1. Lineage (NCBI taxonomy): Eukaryota > Metazoa > Mollusca > Gastropoda > Stylommatophora > Helicidae > Cepaea > Cepaea hortensis. The sequence continues at coordinate 85,364,825 of OY992886.1, forward strand.
GTTTATATGAATGTATAGACATATGTGTTTGAGATGTGTAGACGTAGATATTACCCATCTCCGTTCGTTTCATTCCAGATCTCTTAGGAGCAATGGACAGTCAACAACCCATATCAGGAAGTGACTTAGCCTTGTGAGGGACCAATTTGGACTCCTTCAATCTGACAGTGAACTGCGTCTCACTGGGGGAAGCATGACCTATGTGCTTCTGAGCTTTTCAGCCAGATGAGTTACGTATACCATAATATAATCATCATCATCATATGATCATCAATAGCAATAATAAACACAGTTGTTGTATTATAAACTCAGTTGTCTGTATAATTCTAAATGTTTATAAATGTTTGTGTAGCGTAATCAAGTACACACATTATATCATTTAGTGGGGGTTCGCACATATTGTCCAGAAGTGGGAATCTATGTCCGGGAGGTATCTTGCCTATGCAGTCATAAGTAACCAGATTACGTTGCATGTCTTAACTCCTCCTTTCTCACTTCTGGTGATACCAAGTACAGCCACATCTATATATATATATAGATATATTCTATCTTCAACGAGCCACTTCTTGGCTGTTTTCTTGAGTATCAGGGACAGTGTCTTAAATCAGCATAACAGACATTTGTTCCACGTTTTCTCTCTGGGGTCTGGGGTGTTAATTAGTCCCTTCTGACAGAGTTAGGGGATCTTAAACTGCATCCAGAACTAAACACCAGTAGAAGAAAATGATTTTGGCTGAGTGGTTGCCCATCTGGGATCTAACCCCAGCCAGTTGGTGACATATTGGTCTGCTCGTCCGCTATAGAATCCGGGAGTAAACCCTAGAACCTATTGGTCTGCTCGCCCGCTATAGAATCCGGGAGTAAACCCTAGAACACTTTGGTTCGCTCGCAAGGAACGAACCTATTTCAAATCTGTTAGTCTGGTATTATTCCGGGCTTGCCCATGGATAGAACCTAGGTCATTCTCACTTACATTCTTAGCAGCATTAGTTAGGTATAATTTATTTCTAATGTAATAGCTTGCTTGATTGTAGGCAAGATTTTGACACATTAGGACTTCTCATCCATGATAGAATCAGAGAATAAATTATAGACTATTGATTTTCATAAACCATTCTTTCATTCTTCACCCATTACATTTGCTAAGTATTAACTTAGGAATTTGTTTCTAGGGAAGTCTGTATAATTTAAATAACTTGTTAAAAAGTTAATAATGGATAATATCATATGAGTTAATTTACATCATTCACCACTGTAGAATTAATAATCACATTAATTAGTGATATTAATTAGTTTATTGATGATTTACTTGATGATTTTTTGATTACATGCTTTATCATTTGATTTAATCATGAATAATTTGATAATGCTTAGTTAATTCAGTGTATGACGGACTGCTTTGCATCAACTTTCTCACTCAAATTCACTACTATCATTCTCATAACAGTGTCTGTTCCTCTTGTCACTATCCTGCTCTAGCATAAATCTAACTAGCTCTGTGTATGGTAATAATATAATTACTTGCCTGAGTTAAGCTGAGAAGAGATCATGGATGCACGCACAGATTTCTTAGAGTTCGCTAGAGGATGGGGCATAAGGCTCGGCTTAATAGGAGAGAAGCTAGAACTATTTATCAGAGATGAAATGGATTGGTGGGACAAAGAAGATGAACAAATGATGAAAAGACTTGCAGAATTAGAAGCAGATATGCGTCACAAAGCTGAAGAAGATGAGATTAAGAAGAAGCAAATTGAAATTCTGAACGTGGAGGAATCTACCAGCTCGATTGAGGAAAAGCCAATCACTCAAGCCGAAACTCTGATAGAAAGCGGGGAAGCTGACCATCACAAAGAAGAGGCATGCATTCCTTCGCAAATCCCCATGGCTCAGAAAAACAAAAACTTGCGCACAGAAAGGCAGATGCTTCCCTCGCCTATTCCTAAAAATATTAAAAATAAACGGAATAGGAATAAATGTACCAAGCTTTCGGTAAACAGTCACAAACGTGATAAATGTTTACACCGCAATGAAAGCGGATTAGCTGGCTTGGCAACCCAGCAATCTCAGGAGCTTCCTAAGACTTCCCAAAGGAGAAAAATCCAGGAGGAGGAGGACCTGAGGAAAACTATTAAAGAGATCGAAGGCGAGACCTTACCCGATTCTCTTAATCCCTTCAGTTCAGAGAAACTAGGAGTGGAAATGAATTCAACTGAGACCGGAATGGATGTAAAACAGGATTCCATTGTTTCTCACGGTGTGGCCACACAAGATGAAATAATTATCAGTTTGAATTACTTATCTCAGGTGGGATATGGCATTGAAAATGGCATCCCATAACATTCACTTCTATTGGATTTGGAACAAGAAAACCAGACCAGGGAGAGAATACTTCAATTGGACTTGGCACAAGAGAGCCCGGCCATGGAGGAAAAACAAGACACGGAGGAGAATTTTTACGATGTCAGTAGCTTGGAGTCTTTCACAAAGGAATTTCAAGATATACAAAGCATTCATGTAGATAGTACTACGGACTCTGATTCAGGGACGATACACATGTCTCCTATCAACAAAGAAAATACTTCTTTGGACAAGATGAAGGTAATACCTATCATCAACACAGCTGAAGCTAACAGGGGATCACAAATGATGGACTCTGCAGCGGAACAAAACCGGAGCGGTTGGTATTCTCAACACTCAGGACCTTGTTTACCTTTCACTTCAACCAATGTGGGATGTGGAGAACAGCTGTTTATGTATACTTCTACAAGGAGTGATACAAATTCACAGTTCTTGGGGAACAACATGATTTCTCAAAGCTGGACAACTTCTACTAGCCTTATACTTTCAAACACAGATTCAAAATGGAACTCTGTTGAAGAGGAACTCATCTGGATAAAGAATTATCGAGGGAAGAAAACTCTAAAATCAGGAGGGAGTAAACGGACACCCTACCAAGAACGAGGCAAGTACGAGTGTAAGGCACATCATAAAATTATGATGTTCAGCAAATTTCCTGCCAAAAGGAGATTAAAGGATTTTATTATGATCTTTGGCCGATGGAGGAAAAGAAAATGGAGCAACATTACTGCGACCAATTCTTTTAAGAAAACACTGATGGCACTTCCTCTGCTGATAGGACAAGGGCCAGAAATTGAGTGGACAATAACAGTCTCTCTGCGGCGCAGGAGAATCTTGTTATACATTTTGCAATTTCCCGGCTGGGAAAAAGTAAAACCTCCAGAGGACAGGACATTACCGAGCAATAGCCCGGAAATCTGACACAACACCAGGAGCAAAGATTTGCAAGATTTATCCTGGAAGGATAGACATGGGATATTTCTTTTGACTCATAGAACATCCCACTGCCACAAAGAATATTGGGAACCCAGACTTGGAGGCAGTTCGAGAAGGGAGAGAACTTAGATACATTCTTGAATGCTGCCAAGGCTCTGTTATAGGCTTCATTAATGAACCTACCTAAATTGGGGAGCTATGTGACGGGACAGCCCCAGCAGCATCATAAATACACAAGTTTGAAAGGAATTAAAGAGCCCACAATAATTTTCTATCATTATCTAAAAGCATAAACGTCCACCAGAAAATGATAGAAATGCAATAAGATTGAAAACAAGAGGAAAATACTTTTTGACCACGCACGCCCCATCATTTCTGTAATGCTAGGTCTGAGAAAGCTTTGATGTACAGATCAAACGTAAAACACAGACACCACGGCACCAGTCGGCACCAGTCGGCACCAGTCGGCGGGCGCTATCAAAGGTTGAAAACTCACTGTTTTCAGTTGATACATCGCGGAGCCAGTCAGTTGAGATTGAGGTGTTAGTTTACAATTCTGGGGTTGGAATAGGGGCAGACACCTAACACCTTAGTTCAACAGGACCTAACGTGTGAACCAGCCACGGCAGAATGGGAGATAAGAGGGTCAGCCAGACCCGTCTGAAATAACACATGCGGTAAAAGTCCAGACATTGGGGAGACGGGACAACGTCTGTAGTTGCCACCACAAAGGAGCAATTAGGACCAGATGCTTAACACCTCTCCGCAATACTACGGGGCAAAGTAGGAACACATGGCTGACACATTCCTGCCAGCAACCGGGAAGGCTGGTGTTACCAGCCTATTGGAATGTAATGACGCAACTGCATTGCCGCCAAAGCAGGTTTCATTGTTTCAGGCGTGGGGGGCATCGGTCAATTTGATTGACACATGAAACTACCCTTCACAGGAAAGGAGGAGGGGTGAAAAGAATTTGGCACTTAATCCATCGGGGTAAATCGTCCTACATGAAAAATAGGTGGAGCTAACAGGAACGTGGACATAGTAATTAGCTAACGTGGAAACTAGCCAGGGATGAAGAGAATAAAACTATGAGCAGGGACAACAATCCTCAGACGCATTCACAATAGCGTACCAGGGAAGCCGGAATTTTAATTTCTGGTGAGAGATTACCCTCTCGTTTTGTTACTTCGATACAATGTCGTATGACAGGATTTCCTAGCTAAACCCAGGTAATACCATTACTCTGATTAGTTTGTCTGCTAGTCTGAAGGCTTGTGTAGTTTCTTGTTCTGCATATTCTCCAAAACTTTACACTGGTGGATTTTCTTTGTACTTAATGTTCCAGTTCTAGCTTTACGATTTCACTGAGAACTATTTTCTTCTTTCATTCACCACTTGGTTGTCTGATTTGTTGTATGTGATAATTTGGAGAAATCCATTATCCAAGCTACATGAGCGTGTGGCTTATGCATGTACAGGAGATACATTTAGATTCATCCTGTATGATGTTAAACATTGGGGAGACTGACTACTTAGGAGAAATTCCTGAGAGCTACCAGTCTCTTGATAGCGTCCAATTAACATTGATTATTTGGACCAACACTTTGAGTGCCTACCAAGATTGTGGTGAAACCACTTGGTTTGAGGAATGGCACCAGTTCACCTTGTCTGCATGATGTCTGCATGAGGACAGACATGACTTAGGACATTCAATATCCCAGACAGATTCAGGGAAGGCATTTAATGTTCGACAGGACTGTGCGACCAGCCCTTCCGACAAGACAGTATGAATGAATCAGAAAGGGAAAGAGTAAGTGAGGTGAACTTATATGGGAAACACTCCATTACACAAATGTATATGAATATGTATGTTTTGAGCTATAGATGTTCTAAATAGTTTTATTAATATATACATATATATTTATTTATTTAGAACTGATATATGTTTATGTAACATGCCATCATCTATCATCATACCATCATATATTATGACTAGAATGTATGTTTATATGAATGTATAGACATATGTGTTTGAGATGTGTAGACGTAGATACTACCCATCTCCGTTCGTTTCATTCCAGATCTCTTAGGAGCAATGGACAGTCAACAACCCATATCAGGAAGTGACTTAGCCTTGTGAGGGACCAATTTGGACTCCTTCAATCTGACAGTGAACTGCGTCTCACTGGGGGAAGCATGACCTATGTGCTTCTGAGCTTTTCAGCCAGATGAGTTACGTATACCATAATATAATCATCATCATCATATGATCATCAATAGCAATAATAAACACAGTTGTTGTATTATAAACTCAGTTGTCTGTATAATTCTAAATGTTTATAAATGTTTGTGTAGCGTAATCAAGTACACACATTATATCATTTAGTGGGGGTTCGCACATATTGTCCAGAAGTGGGAATCTATGTCCGGGAGGTATCTTGCCTATGCAGTCATAAGTAACCAGATTACGTTGCATGTCTTAACTCCTCCTTTCTCACTTCTGGTGATACCAAGTACAGCCACATCTATATATATATATAGATATATTCTATCTTCAACGAGCCACTTCTTGGCTGTTTTCTTGAGTATCAGGGACAGTGTCTTAAATCAGCATAACAGACATTTGTTCCACGTTTTCTCTCTGGGGTCTGGGGTGTTAATTAGTCCCTTCTGACAGAGTTAGGGGATCTTAAACTGCATCCAGAACTAAACACCAGTAGAAGAAAATGATTTTGGCTGAGTGGTTGCCCATCTGGGATCTAACCCCAGCCAGTTGGTGACATATTGGTCTGCTCGTCCGCTATAGAATCCGGGAGTAAACCCTAGAACCTATTGGTCTGCTCGCCCGCTATAGAATCCGGGAGTAAACCCTAGAACACTTTGGTTCGCTCGCAAGGAACGAACCTATTTCAAATCTGTTAGTCTGGTATTATTCCGGGCTTGCCCATGGATAGAACCTAGGTCATTCTCACTTACATTCTTAGCAGCATTAGTTAGGTATAATTTATTTCTAATGTAATAGCTTGCTTGATTGTAGGCAAGATTTTGACACATTAGGACTTCTCATCCATGATAGAATCAGAGAATAAATTATAGACTATTGATTTTCATAAACCATTCTTTCATTCTTCACCCATTACATTTGCTAAGTATTAACTTAGGAATTTGTTTCTAGGGAAGTCTGTATAATTTAAATAACTTGTTAAAAAGTTAATAATGGATAATATCATATGAGTTAATTTACATCATTCACCACTGTAGAATTAATAATCACATTAATTAGTGATATTAATTAGTTTATTGATGATTTACTTGATGATTTTTTTATTACATGCTTTATCATTTGATTTAATCATGAATAATTTGATAATGCTTAGTTAATTCAGTGTATGACGGACTGCTTTGCATCAACTTTCTCACTCAAATTCACTACTATCATTCTCATAACAGTGTCTGTTCCTCTTGTCACTATCCTGCTCTAGCATAAATCTAACTAGCTCTGTGTATGGTAATAATATAATTACTTGCCTGAGTTAAGCTGAGAAGAGATCATGGATGCACGCACAGATTTCTTAGAGTTCGCTAGAGGATGGGGCATAAGGCTCGGCTTAATAGGAGAGAAGCTAGAACTATTTATCAGAGATGAAATGGATTGGTGGGACAAAGAAGATGAACAAATGATGAAAAGACTTGCAGAATTAGAAGCAGATATGCGTCACAAAGCTGAAGAAGATGAGATTAAGAAGAAGCAAATTGAAATTCTGAACGTGGAGGAATCTACCAGCTCGATTGAGGAAAAGCCAATCACTCAAGCCGAAACTCTGATAGAAAGCGGGGAAGCTGACCGTCACAAAGAAGAGGCATGCATTCCTTCGCAAATCCCCATGGCTCAGAAAAACAAAAACTTGCGCACAGAAAGGCAGATGCTTCCCTCGCCTATTCCTAAAAATATTAAAAATAAACGGAATAGGAATAAATGTACCAAGCTTTCGGTAAACAGTCACAAACGTGATAAATGTTTACACCGCAATGAAAGCGGATTAGCTGGCTTGGCAACCCAGCAATCTCAGGAGCTTCCTAAGACTTCCCAAAGGAGAAAAATCCAGGAGGAGGAGGACCTGAGGAAAACTATTAAAGAGATCGAAGGCGAGACCTTACCCGATTCTCTTAATCCCTTCAGTTCAGAGAAACTAGGAGTGGAAATGAATTCAACTGAGACCGGAATGGATGTAAAACAGGATTCCATTGTTTCTCACGGTGTGGCCACACAAGATGAAATAATTATCAGTTTGAATTACTTATCTCAGGTGGGATATGGCATTGAAAATGGCATCCCATAACATTCACTTCTATTGGATTTGGAACAAGAAAACCAGACCAGGGAGAGAATACTTCAATTGGACTTGGCACAAGAGAGCCCGGCCATGGAGGAAAAACAAGACACGGAGGAGAATTTTTACGATGTCAGTAGCTTGGAGTCTTTCACAAAGGAATTTCAAGATATACAAAGCATTCATGTAGATAGTACTACGGACTCTGATTCAGGGACGATACACATGTCTCCTATCAACAAAGAAAATACTTCTTTGGACAAGATGAAGGTAATACCTATCATCAACACAGCTGAAGCTAACAGGGGATCACAAATGATGGACTCTGCAGCGGAACAAAACCGGAGCGGTTGGTATTCTCAACACTCAGGACCTTGTTTACCTTTCACTTCAACCAATGTGGGATGTGGAGAACAGCTGTTTATGTATACTTCTACAAGGAGTGATACAAATTCACAGTTCTTGGGGAACAACATGATTTCTCAAAGCTGGACAACTTCTACTAGCCTTATACTTTCAAACACAGATTCAAAATGGAACTCTGTTGAAGAGGAACTCATCTGGATAAAGAATTATCGAGGGAAGAAAACTCTAAAATCAGGAGGGAGTAAACGGACACCCTACCAAGAACGAGGCAAGTACGAGTGTAAGGCACATCATAAAATTATGATGTTCAGCAAATTTCCTGCCAAAAGGAGATTAAAGGATTTTATTATGATCTTTGGCCGATGGAGGAAAAGAAAATGGAGCAACATTACTGCGACCAATTCTTTTAAGAAAACACTGATGGCACTTCCTCTGCTGATAGGACAAGGGCCAGAAATTGAGTGGACAATAACAGTCTCTCTGCGGCGCAGGAGAATCTTGTTATACATTTTGCAATTTCCCGGCTGGGAAAAAGTAAAACCTCCAGAGGACAGGACATTACCGAGCAATAGCCCGGAAATCTGACACAACACCAGGAGCAAAGATTTGCAAGATTTATCCTGGAAGGATAGACATGGGATATTTCTTTTGACTCATAGAACATCCCACTGCCACAAAGAATATTGGGAACCCAGACTTGGAGGCAGTTCGAGAAGGGAGAGAACTTAGATACATTCTTGAATGCTGCCAAGGCTCTGTTATAGGCTTCATTAATGAACCTACCTAAATTGGGGAGCTATGTGACGGGACAGCCCCAGCAGCATCATAAATACACAAGTTTGAAAGGAATTAAAGAGCCCACAATAATTTTCTATCATTATCTAAAAGCATAAACGTCCACCAGAAAATGATAGAAATGCAATAAGATTGAAAACAAGAGGAAAATACTTTTTGACCACGCACGCCCCATCATTTCTGTAATGCTAGGTCTGAGAAAGCTTTGATGTACAGATCAAACGTAAAACCCAGACACCACGGCACCAGTCGGCACCAGTCGGCGGGCGCTATCAAAGGTTGAAAACTCACTGTTTTCAGTTGATACATCGCGGAGCCAGTCAGTTGAGATTGAGGTGTTAGTTTACAATTCTGGGGTTGGAATAGGGGCAGACACCTAACACCTTAGTTCAACAGGACCTAACGTGTGAACCAGCCACGGCAGAATGGGAGATAAGAGGGTCAGCCAGACCCATCTGAAATAACACATGCGGTAAAAGTCCAGACATTGGGGAGACGGGACAACGTCTGTAGTTGCCACCACAAAGGAGCAATTAGGACCAGATGCTTAACACCTCTCCGCAATACTACGGGGCAAAGTAGGAACACATGGCTGACACATTCCTGCCAGCAACCGGGAAGGCTGGTGTTACCAGCCTATTGGAATGTAATGACGCAACTGCATTGCCGCCAAAGCAGGTTTCATTGTTTCAGGCGTGGGGGGCATCGGTCAATTTGATTGACACATGAAACTACCCTTCACAGGAAAGGAGGAGGGGTGAAAAGAATTTGGCACTTAATCCATCGGGGTAAATCGTCCTACATGAAAAATAGGTGGAGCTAACAGGAACGTGGACATAGTAATTAGCTAACGTGGAAACTAGCCAGGGATGAAGAGAATAAAACTATGAGCAGGGACAACAATCCTCAGACGCATTCACAATAGCGTACCAGGGAAGCCGGAATTTTAATTTCTGGTGAGAGATTACCCTCTCGTTTTGTTACTTCGATACAATGTCGTATGACAGGATTTCCTAGCTAAACCCAGGTAATACCATTACTCTGATTAGTTTGTCTGCTAGTCTGAAGGCTTGTGTAGTTTCTTGTTCTGCATATTCTCCAAAACTTTACACTGGTGGATTTTCTTTGTACTTAATGTTCCAGTTCTAGCTTTACGATTTCACTGAGAACTATTTTCTTCTTTCATTCACCACTTGGTTGTCTGATTTGTTGTATGTGATAATTTGGAGAAATCCATTATCCAAGCTACATGAGCGTGTGGCTTATGCATGTACAGGAGATACATTTAGATTCATCCTGTATGATGTTAAACATTGGGGAGACTGACTACTTAGGAGAAATTCCTGAGAGCTACCAGTCTCTTGATAGCGTCCAATTAACATTGATTATTTGGACCAACACTTTGAGTGCCTACCAAGATTGTGGTGAAACCACTTGGTTTGAGGAATGGCACCAGTTCACCTTGTCTGCATGATGTCTGCATGAGGACAGACATGACTTAGGACATTCAATATCCCAGACAGATTCAGGGAAGGCATTTAATGTTCGACAGGACTGTGCGACCAGCCCTTCCGACAAGACAGTATGAATGAATCAGAAAGGGAAAGAGTAAGTGAGGTGAACTTATATGGGAAACACTCCATTACACAAATGTATATGAATATGTATGTTTTGAGCTATAGATGTTCTAAATAGTTTTATTAATATATACATATATATTTATTTATTTAGAACTGATATATGTTTATGTAACATGCCATCATCTATCATCATATATTATGACTAGAATGTATGTTTATATGAATGTATAGACATATGTGTTTGAGATGTGTAGACGTAGATACTACCCATCTCCGTTCGTTTCATTCCAGATCTCTTAGGAGCAATGGACAGTCAACAACCCATATCAGGAAGTGACTTAGCCTTGTGAGGGACCAATTTGGACTCCTTCAATCTGACAGTGAACTGCGTCTCACTGGGGGAAGCATGACCTATGTGCTTCTGAGCTTTTCAGCCAGATGAGTTACGTATACCATAATATAATCATCATCATCATATGATCATCAATAGCAATAATAAACACAGTTGTTGTATTATAAACTCAGTTGTCTGTATAATTCTAAATGTTTATAAATGTTTGTGTAGCGTAATCAAGTACACACATTATATCATTTAGTGGGGGTTCGCACATATTGTCCAGAAGTGGGAATCTATGTCCGGGAGGTATCTTGCCTATGCAGTCATAAGTAACCAGATTACGTTGCATGTCTTAACTCCTCCTTTCTCACTTCTGGTGATACCAAGTACAGCCACATCTATATATATATATAGATATATTCTATCTTCAACGAGCCACTTCTTGGCTGTTTTCTTGAGTATCAGGGACAGTGTCTTAAATCAGCATAACAGACATTTGTTCCACGTTTTCTCTCTGGGGTCTGGGGTGTTAATTAGTCCCTTCTGACAGAGTTAGGGGATCTTAAACTGCATCCAGAACTAAACACCAGTAGAAGAAAATGATTTTGGCTGAGTGGTTGCCCATCTTGGATCTAACCCCAGCCAGTTGGTGACATATTGGTCTGCTCGTACGCTATAGAATCCGGGAGTAAACCCTAGAACCTATTGGTCTGCTCGCCCGCTATAGAATCCGGGAGTAAACCCTAGAACACTTTGGTTCGCTCGCAAGGAACGAACCTATTTCAAATCTGTTAGTCTGGTATTATTCCGGGCTTGCCCATGGATAGAACCTAGGTCATTCTCACTTACATTCTTAGCAGCATTAGTTAGGTATAATTTATTTCTAATGTAATAGCTTGCTTGATTGTAGGCAAGATTTTGACACATTAGGACTTCTCATCCATGATAGAATCAGAGAATAAATTATAGACTATTGATTTTCATAAACCATTCTTTCATTCTTCACCCATTACATTTGCTAAGTATTAACTTAGGAATTTGTTTCTAGGGAAGTCTGTATAATTTAAATAACTTGTTAAAAAGTTAATAATGGATAATATCATATGAGTTAATTTACATCATTCACCACTGTAGAATTAATAATCACATTAATTAGTGATATTAATTAGTTTATTGATGATTTACTTGATGATTTTTTGATTACATGCTTTATCATTTGATTTAATCATGAATAATTTGATAATGCTTAGTTAATTCAGTGTATGACGGACTGCTTTGCATCAACTTTCTCACTCAAATTCACTACTATCATTCTCATAACAGTGTCTGTTCCTCTTGTCACTATCCTGCTCTAGCATAAATCTAACTAGCTCTGTGTATGGTAATAATATAATTACTTGCCTGAGTTAAGCTGAGAAGAGATCATGGATGCACGCACAGATTTCTTAGAGTTCGCTAGAGGATGGGGCATAAGGCTCGGCTTAATAGGAGAGAAGCTAGAACTATTTATCAGAGATGAAATGGATTGGTGGGACAAAGAAGATGAACAAATGATGAAAAGACTTGCAGAATTAGAAGCAGATATGCGTCACAAAGCTGAAGAAGATGAGATTAAGAAGAAGCAAATTGAAATTCTGAACGTGGAGGAATCTACCAGCTCGATTGAGGAAAAGCCAATCACTCAAGCCGAAACTCTGATAGAAAGCGGGGAAGCTGACCGTCACAAAGAAGAGGCATGCATTCCTTCGCAAATCCCCATGGCTCAGAAAAACAAAAACTTGCGCACAGAAAGGCAGATGCTTCCCTCGCCTATTCCTAAAAATATTAAAAATAAACGGAATAGGAATAAATGTACCAAGCTTTCGGTAAACAGTCACAAACGTGATAAATGTTTACACCGCAATGAAAGCGGATTAGCTGGCTTGGCAACCCAGCAATCTCAGGAGCTTCCTAAGACTTCCCAAAGGAGAAAAATCCAGGAGGAGGAGGACCTGAGGAAAACTATTAAAGAGATCGAAGGCGAGACCTTACCCGATTCTCTTAATCCCTTCAGTTCAGAGAAACTAGGAGTGGAAATGAATTCAACTGAGACCGGAATGGATGTAAAACAGGATTCCATTGTTTCTCACGGTGTGGCCACACAAGATGAAATAATTATCAGTTTGAATTACTTATCTCAGGTGGGATATGGCATTGAAAATGGCATCCCATAACATTCACTTCTATTGGATTTGGAACAAGAAAACCAGACCAGGGAGAGAATACTTCAATTGGACTTGGCACAAGAGAGCCCGGCCATGGAGGAAAAACAAGACACGGAGGAGAATTCTTACGATGTCAGTAGCTTGGAGTCTTTCACAAAGGAATTTCAAGATATACAAAGCATTCATGTAGATAGTACTACGGACTCTGATTCAGGGACGATACACATGTCTCCTATCAACAAAGAAAATACTTCTTTGGACAAGATGAAGGTAATACCTATCATCAACACAGCTGAAGCTAACAGGGGATCACAAATGATGGACTCTGCAGCGGAACAAAACCGGAGCGGTTGGTATTCTCAACACTCAGGACCTTGTTTACCTTTCACTTCAACCAATGTGGGATGTGGAGAACAGCTGTTTATGTATACTTCTACAAGGAGTGATACAAATTCACAGTTCTTGGGGAACAACATGATTTCTCAAAGCTGGACAACTTCTACTAGCCTTATACTTTCAAACACAGATTCAAAATGGAACTCTGTTGAAGAGGAACTCATCTGGATAAAGAATTATCGAGGGAAGAAAACTCTAAAATCAGGAGGGAGTAAACGGACACCCTACCAAGAACGAGGCAAGTACGAGTGTAAGGCACATCATAAAATTATGATGTTCAGCAAATTTCCTGCCAAAAGGAGATTAAAGGATTTTATTATGATCTTTGGCCGATGGAGGAAAAGAAAATGGAGCAACATTACTGCGACCAATTCTTTTAAGAAAACACTGATGGCACTTCCTCTGCTGATAGGACAAGGGCCAGAAATTGAGTGGACAATAACAGTCTCTCTGCGGCGCAGGAGAATCTTGTTATACATTTTGCAATTTCCCGGCTGGGAAAAAGTAAAACCTCCAGAGGACAGGACATTACCGAGCAATAGCCCGGAAATCTGACACAACACCAGGAGCAAAGATTTGCAAGATTTATCCTGGAAGGATAGACATGGGATATTTCTTTTGACTCATAGAACATCCCACTGCCACAAAGAATATTGGGAACCCAGACTTGGAGGCAGTTCGAGAAGGGAGAGAACTTAGATACATTCTTGAATGCTGCCAAGGCTCTGTTATAGGCTTCATTAATGAACCTACCTAAATTGGGGAGCTATGTGACGGGACAGCCCCAGCAGCATCATAAATACACAAGTTTGAAAGGAATTAAAGAGCCCACAATAATTTTCTATCATTATCTAAAAGCATAAACGTCCACCAGAAAATGATAGAAATGCAATAAGATTGAAAACAAGAGGAAAATACTTTTTGACTACGCACGCCCCATCATTTCTGTAATGCTAGGTCTGAGAAAGCTTTGATGTACAGATCAAACGTAATACCCAGACACCACGGCACCAGTCGGCACCAGTCGGCGGGCGCTATCAAAGGTTGAAAACTCACTGTTTTCAGTTGATACATCGCGGAGCCAGTCAGTTGAGATTGAGGTGTTAGTTTACAATTCTGGGGTTGGAATAGGGGCAGACACCTAACACCTTAGTTCAACAGGACCTAACGTGTGAACCAGCCACGGCAGAATGGGAGATAAGAGGGTCAGCCAGACCCGTCTGAAATAACACATGCGGTAAAAGTCCAGACATTGGGGAGACGGGACAACGTCTGTAGTTGCCACCACAAAGGAGCAATTAGGACCAGATGCTTAACACCTCTCCGCAATACTACGGGGCAAAGTAGGAACACATGGCTGACACATTCCTGCCAGCAACCGGGAAGGCTGGTGTTACCAGCCTATTGGAATGTAATGACGCAACTGCATTGCCGCCAAAGCAGGTTTCATTGTTTCAGGCGTGGGGGGCATCGGTCAATTTGATTGACACATGAAACTACCCTTCACAGGAAAGGAGGAGGGGTGAAAAGAATTTGGCACTTAATCCATCGGGGTAAATCGTCCTACATGAAAAATAGGTGGAGCTAACAGGAACGTGGACATAGTAATTAGCCAACGTGGAAACTAGCCAGGGATGAAGAGAATAAAACTATGAGCAGGGACAACAATCCTCAGACGCATTCACAATAGCGTACCAGGGAAGCCGGAATTTTAATTTCTGGTGAGAGATTACCCTCTCGTTTTGTTACTTCGATACAATGTCGTATGACAGGATTTCCTAGCTAAACCCAGGTAATACCATTACTCTGATTAGTTTGTCTGCTAGTCTGAAGGCTTGTGTAGTTTCTTGTTCTGCATATTCTCCAAAACTTTACACTGGTGGATTTTCTTTGTACTTAATGTTCCAGTTCTAGCTTTACGATTTCACTGAGAACTATTTTCTTCTTTCATTCACCACTTGGTTGTCTGATTTGTTGTATGTGATAATTTGGAGAAATCCATTATCCAAGCTACATGAGCGTGTGGCTTATGCATGTACAGGAGATACATTTAGATTCATCCTGTATGATGTTAAACATTGGGGAGACTGACTACTTAGGAGAAATTCCTGAGAGCTACCAGTCTCTTGATAGCGTCCAATTAACATTGATTATTTGGACCAACACTTTGAGTGCCTACCAAGATTGTGGTGAAACCACTTGGTTTGAGGAATGGCACCAGTTCACCTTGTCTGCATGATGTCTGCATGAGGACAGACATGACTTAGGACATTCAATATCCCAGACAGATTCAGGGAAGGCATTTAATGTTCGACAGGACTGTGCGACCAGCCCTTCCGACAAGACAGTATGAATGAATCAGAAAGGGAAAGAGTAAGTGAGGTGAACTTATATGGGAAACACTCCATTACACAAATGTATATGAATATGTATGTTTTGAGCTATAGATGTTCTAAATAGTTTTATTAATATATACATTACTATTTATTTATTTAGAACTGATATATGTTTATGTAACATGCCATCATCTATCATCATACCATCATATATTATGACTAGAATGTATGTTTATATGAATGTATAGACATATGTGTTTGAGATGTGTAGACGTAGATACTACCCATCTCCGTTCGTTTCATTCCAGATCTCTTAGGAGCAATGGACAGTCAACAACCCATATCAGGAAGTGACTTAGCCTTGTGAGGGACCAATTTGGACTCCTTCAATCTGACAGTGAACTGCGTCTCACTGGGGGAAGCATGACCTATGTGCTTCTGAGCTTTTCAGCCAGATGAGTTACGTATACCATAATATAATCATCATCATCATATGATCATCAATAGCAATAATAAACACAGTTGTTGTATTATAAACTCAGTTGTCTGTATAATTCTAAATGTTTATAAATGTTTGTGTAGCGTAATCAAGTACACACATTATATCATTTAGTGGGGGTTCGCACATATTGTCCAGAAGTGGGAATCTATGTCCGGGAGGTATCTTGCCTATGCAGTCATAAGTAACCAGATTACGTTGCATGTCTTAACTCCTCCTTTCTCACTTCTGGTGATACCAAGTACAGCCACATCTATATATATATATAGATATATTCTATCTTCAACGAGCCACTTCTTGGCTGTTTTCTTGAGTATCAGGGACAGTGTCTTAAATCAGCATAACAGACATTTGTTCCACGTTTTCTCTCTGGGGTCTGGGGTGTTAATTAGTCCCTTCTGACAGAGTTAGGGGATCTTAAACTGCATCCAGAACTAAACACCAGTAGAAGAAAATGATTTTGGCTGAGTGGTTGCCCATCTGGGATCTAACCCCAGCCAGTTGGTGACATATTGGTCTGCTCGTACGCTATAGAATCCGGGAGTAAACCCTAGAACCTATTGGTCTGCTCGCCCGCTATAGAATCCGGGAGTAAACCCTAGAACACTTTGGTTCGCTCGCAAGGAACGAACCTATTTCAAATCTGTTAGTCTGGTATTATTCCGGGCTTGCCCATGGATAGAACCTAGGTCATTCTCACTTACATTCTTAGCAGCATTAGTTAGGTATAATTTATTTCTAATGTAATAGCTTGCTTGATTGTAGGCAAGATTTTGACACATTAGGACTTCTCATCCATGATAGAATCAGAGAATAAATTATAGACTATTGATTTTCATAAACCATTCTTTCATTCTTCACCCATTACATTTGCTAAGTATTAACTTAGGAATTTGTTTCTAGGGAAGTCTGTATAATTTAAATAACTTGTTAAAAAGTTAATAATGGATAATATCATATGAGTTAATTTACATCATTCACCACTGTAGAATTAATAATCACATTAATTAGTGATATTAATTAGTTTATTGATGATTTACTTGATGATTTTTTGATTACATGCTTTATCATTTGATTTAATCATGAATAATTTGATAATGCTTAGTTAATTCAGTGTATGACGGACTGCTTTGCATCAACTTTCTCACTCAAATTCACTACTATCATTCTCATAACAGTGTCTGTTCCTCTTGTCACTATCCTGCTCTAGCATAAATCTAACTAGCTCTGTGTATGGTAATAATATAATTACTTGCCTGAGTTAAGCTGAGAAGAGATCATGGATGCACGCACAGATTTCTTAGAGTTCGCTAGAGGATGGGGCATAAGGCTCGGCTTAATAGGAGAGAAGCTAGAACTATTTATCAGAGATGAAATGGATTGGTGGGACAAAGAAGATGAACAAATGATGAAAAGACTTGCAGAATTAGAAGCAGATATGCGTCACAAAGCTGAAGAAGATGAGATTAAGAAGAAGCAAATTGAAATTCTGAACGTGGAGGAATCTACCAGCTCGATTGAGGAAAAGCCAATCACTCAAGCCGAAACTCTGATAGAAAGCGGGGAAGCTGACCGTCACAAAGAAGAGGCATGCATTCCTTCGCAAATCCCCATGGCTCAGAAAAACAAAAACTTGCGCACAGAAAGGCAGATGCTTCCCTCGCCTATTCCTAAAAATATTAAAAATAAACGGAATAGGAATAAATGTACCAAGCTTTCGGTAAACAGTCACAAACGTGATAAATGTTTACACCGCAATGAAAGCGGATTAGCTGGCTTGGCAACCCAGCAATCTCAGGAGCTTCCTAAGACTTCCCAAAGGAGAAAAATCCAGGAGGAGGAGGACCTGAGGAAAACTATTAAAGAGATCGAAGGCGAGACCTTACCCGATTCTCTTAATCCCTTCAGTTCAGAGAAACTAGGAGTGGAAATGAATTCAACTGAGACCGGAATGGATGTAAAACAGGATTCCATTGTTTCTCACGGTGTGGCCACACAAGATGAAATAATTATCAGTTTGAATTACTTATCTCAGGTGGGATATGGCATTGAAAATGGCATCCCATAACATTCACTTCTATTGGATTTGGAACAAGAAAACCAGACCAGGGAGAGAATACTTCAATTGGACTTGGCACAAGAGAGCCCGGCCATGGAGGAAAAACAAGACACGGAGGAGAATTTTTACGATGTCAGTAGCTTGGAGTCTTTCACAAAGGAATTTCAAGATATACAAAGCATTCATGTAGATAGTACTACGGACTCTGATTCAGGGACGATACACATGTCTCCTATCAACAAAGAAAATACTTCTTTGGACAAGATGAAGGTAATACCTATCATCAACACAGCTGAAGCTAACAGGGGATCACAAATGATGGACTCTGCAGCGGAACAAAACCGGAGCGGTTGGTATTCTCAACACTCAGGACCTTGTTTACCTTTCACTTCAACCAATGTGGGATGTGGAGAACAGCTGTTTATGTATACTTCTACAAGGAGTGATACAAATTCACAGTTCTTGGGGAACAACATGATTTCTCAAAGCTGGACAACTTCTACTAGCCTTATACTTTCAAACACAGATTCAAAATGGAACTCTGTTGAAGAGGAACTCATCTGGATAAAGAATTATCGAGGGAAGAAAACTCTAAAATCAGGAGGGAGTAAACGGACACCCTACCAAGAACGAGGCAAGTACGAGTGTAAGGCACATCATAAAATTATGATGTTCAGCAAATTTCCTGCCAAAAGGAGATTAAAGGATTTTATTATGATCTTTGGCCGATGGAGGAAAAGAAAATGGAGCAACATTACTGCGACCAATTCTTTTAAGAAAACACTGATGGCACTTCCTCTGCTGATAGGACAAGGGCCAGAAATTGAGTGGACAATAACAGTCTCTCTGCGGCGCAGGAGAATCTTGTTATACATTTTGCAATTTCCCGGCTGGGAAAAAGTAAAACCTCCAGAGGACAGGACATTACCGAGCAATAGCCCGGAAATCTGACACAACACCAGGAGCAAAGATTTGCAAGATTTATCCTGGAAGGATAGACATGGGATATTTCTTTTGACTCATAGAACATCCCACTGCCACAAAGAATATTGGGAACCCAGACTTGGAGGCAGTTCGAGAAGGGAGAGAACTTAGATACATTCTTGAATGCTGCCAAGGCTCTGTTATAGGCTTCATTAATGAACCTACCTAAATTGGGGAGCTATGTGACGGGACAGCCCCAGCAGCATCATAAATACACAAGTTTGAAAGGAATTAAAGAGCCCACAATAATTTTCTATCATTATCTAAAAGCATAAACGTCCACCAGAAAATGATAGAAATGCAATAAGATTGAAAACAAGAGGAAAATACTTTTTGACTACGCACGCCCCATCATTTCTGTAATGCTAGGTCTGAGAAAGCTTTGATGTACAGATCAAACGTAATACCCAGACACCACGGCACCAGTCGGCACCAGTCGGCGGGCGCTATCAAAGGTTGAAAACTCACTGTTTTCAGTTGATACATCGCGGAGCCAGTCAGTTGAGATTGAGGTGTTAGTTTACAATTCTGGGGTTGGAATAGGGGCAGACACCTAACACCTTAGTTCAACAGGACCTAACGTGTGAACCAGCCACGGCAGAATGGGAGATAAGAGGGTCAGCCAGACCCGTCTGAAATAACACATGCGGTAAAAGTCCAGACATTGGGGAGACGGGACAACGTCTGTAGTTGCCACCACAAAGGAGCAATTAGGACCAGATGCTTAACACCTCTCCGCAATACTACGGGGCAAAGTAGGAACACATGGCTGACACATTCCTGCCAGCAACCGGGAAGGCTGGTGTTACCAGCCTATTGGAATGTAATGACGCAACTGCATTGCCGCCAAAGCAGGTTTCATTGTTTCAGGCGTGGGGGGCATCGGTCAATTTGATTGACACATGAAACTACCCTTCACAGGAAAGGAGGAGGGGTGAAAAGAATTTGGCACTTAATCCATCGGGGTAAATCGTCCTACATGAAAAATAGGTGGAGCTAACAGGAACGTGGACATAGTAATTAGCCAACGTGGAAACTAGCCAGGGATGAAGAGAATAAAACTATGAGCAGGGACAACAATCCTCAGACGCATTCACAATAGCGTACCAGGGAAGCCGGAATTTTAATTTCTGGTGAGAGATTACCCTCTCGTTTTGTTACTTCGATACAATGTCGTATGACAGGATTTCCTAGCTAAACCCAGGTAATACCATTACTCTGATTAGTTTGTCTGCTAGTCTGAAGGCTTGTGTAGTTTCTTGTTCTGCATATTCTCCAAAACTTTACACTGGTGGATTTTCTTTGTACTTAATGTTCCAGTTCTAGCTTTACGATTTCACTGAGAACTATTTTCTTCTTTCATTCACCACTTGGTTGTCTGATTTGTTGTATGTGATAATTTGGAGAAATCCATTATCCAAGCTACATGAGCGTGTGGCTTATGCATGTACAGGAGATACATTTAGATTCATCCTGTATGATGTTAAACATTGGGGAGACTGACTACTTAGGAGAAATTCCTGAGAGCTACCAGTCTCTTGATAGCGTCCAATTAACATTGATTATTTGGACCAACACTTTGAGTGCCTACCAAGATTGTGGTGAAACCACTTGGTTTGAGGAATGGCACCAGTTCACCTTGTCTGCATGATGTCTGCATGAGGACAGACATGACTTAGGACATTCAATATCCCAGACAGATTCAGGGAAGGCATTTAATGTTCGACAGGACTGTGCGACCAGCCCTTCCGACAAGACAGTATGAATGAATCAGAAAGGGAAAGAGTAAGTGAGGTGAACTTATATGGGAAACACTCCATTACACAAATGTATATGAATATGTATGTTTTGAGCTATAGATGTTCTAAATAGTTTTATTAATATATACATTACTATTTATTTATTTAGAACTGATATATGTTTATGTAACATGCCATCATCTATCATCATATATTATGACTAGAATGTATGTTTATATGAATGTATAGACATATGTGTTTGAGATGTGTAGACGTAGATACTACCCATCTCCGTTCGTTTCATTCCAGATCTCTTAGGAGCAATGGACAGTCAACAACCCATATCAGGAAGTGACTTAGCCTTGTGAGGGACCAATTTGGACTCCTTCAATCTGACAGTGAACTGCGTCTCACTGGGGGAAGCATGACCTATGTGCTTCTGAGCTTTTCAGCCAGATGAGTTACGTATACCATAATATAATCATCATCATCATATGATCATCAATAGCAATAATAAACACAGTTGTTGTATTATAAACTCAGTTGTCTGTATAATTCTAAATGTTTATAAATGTTTGTGTAGCGTAATCAAGTACACACATTATATCATTTAGTGGGGGTTCGCACATATTGTCCAGAAGTGGGAATCTATGTCCGGGAGGTATCTTGCCTATGCAGTCATAAGTAACCAGATTACGTTGCATGTCTTAACTCCTCCTTTCTCACTTCTGGTGATACCAAGTACAGCCACATCTATATATATATATATAGATACATTCTATCTTCAACGAGCCACTTCTTGGCTGTTTTCTTGAGTATCAGGGACAGTGTCTTAAATCAGCATAACAGACATTTGTTCCACGTTTTCTCTCTGGGGTCTGGGGTGTTAATTAGTCCCTTCTGACAGAGTTAGGGGATCTTAAACTGCATCCAGAACTAAACACCAGTAGAAGAAAATGATTTTGGCTGAGTGGTTGCCCATCTGGGATCTAACCCCAGCCAGTTGGTGACATATTGGTCTGCTCGTCCGCTATAGAATCCGGGAGTAAACCCTAGAACCTATTGGTCTGCTCGCCCGCTATAGAATCCGGGAGTAAACCCTAGAACACTTTGGTTCGCTCGCAAGGAACGAACCTATTTCAAATCTGTTAGTCTGGTATTATTCCGGGCTTGCCCATGGATAGAACCTAGGTCATTCTCACTTACATTCTTAGCAGCATTAGTTAGGTATAATTTATTTCTAATGTAATAGCTTGCTTGATTGTAGGCAAGATTTTGACACATTAGGACTTCTCATCCATGATAGAATCAGAGAATAAATTATAGACTATTGATTTTCATAAACCATTCTTTCATTCTTCACCCATTACATTTGCTAAGTATTAACTTAGGAATTTGTTTCTAGGGAAGTCTGTATAATTTAAATAACTTGTTAAAAAGTTAATAATGGATAATATCATATGAGTTAATTTACATCATTCACCACTGTAGAATTAATAATCACATTAATTAGTGATATTAATTAGTTTATTGATGATTTACTTGATGATTTTTTGATTACATGCTTTATCATTTGATTTAATCATGAATAATTTGATAATGCTTAGTTAATTCAGTGTATGACGGACTGCTTTGCATCAACTTTCTCACTCAAATTCACTACTATCATTCTCATAACAGTGTCTGTTCCTCTTGTCACTATCCTGCTCTAGCATAAATCTAACTAGCTCTGTGTATGGTAATAATATAATTACTTGCCTGAGTTAAGCTGAGAAGAGATCATGGATGCACGCACAGATTTCTTAGAGTTCGCTAGAGGATGGGGCATAAGGCTCGGCTTAATAGGAGAGAAGCTAGAACTATTTATCAGAGATGAAATGGATTGGTGGGACAAAGAAGATGAACAAATGATGAAAAGACTTGCAGAATTAGAAGCAGATATGCGTCACAAAGCTGAAGAAGATGAGATTAAGAAGAAGCAAATTGAAATTCTGAACGTGGAGGAATCTACCAGCTCGATTGAGGAAAAGCCAATCACTCAAGCCGAAACTCTGATAGAAAGCGGGGAAGCTGACCGTCACAAAGAAGAGGCATGCATTCCTTCGCAAATCCCCATGGCTCAGAAAAACAAAAACTTGCGCACAGAAAGGCAGATGCTTCCCTCGCCTATTCCTAAAAATATTAAAAATAAACGGAATAGGAATAAATGTACCAAGCTTTCGGTAAACAGTCACAAACGTGATAAATGTTTACACCGCAATGAAAGCGGATTAGCTGGCTTGGCAACCCAGCAATCTCAGGAGCTTCCTAAGACTTCCCAAAGGAGAAAAATCCAGGAGGAGGAGGACCTGAGGAAAACTATTAAAGAGATCGAAGGCGAGACCTTACCCGATTCTCTTAATCCCTTCAGTTCAGAGAAACTAGGAGTGGAAATGAATTCAACTGAGACCGGAATGGATGTAAAACAGGATTCCATTGTTTCTCACGGTGTGGCCACACAAGATGAAATAATTATCAGTTTGAATTACTTATCTCAGGTGGGATATGGCATTGAAAATGGCATCCCATAACATTCACTTCTATTGGATTTGGAACAAGAAAACCAGACCAGGGAGAGAATACTTCAATTGGACTTGGCACAAGAGAGCCCGGCCATGGAGGAAAAACAAGACACGGAGGAGAATTCTTACGATGTCAGTAGCTTGGAGTCTTTCACAAAGGAATTTCAAGATATACAAAGCATTCATGTAGATAGTACTACGGACTCTGATTCAGGGACGATACACATGTCTCCTATCAACAAAGAAAATACTTCTTTGGACAAGATGAAGGTAATACCTATCATCAACACAGCTGAAGCTAACAGGGGATCACAAATGATGGACTCTGCAGCGGAACAAAACCGGAGCGGTTGGTATTCTCAACACTCAGGACCTTGTTTACCTTTCACTTCAACCAATGTGGGATGTGGAGAACAGCTGTTTATGTATACTTCTACAAGGAGTGATACAAATTCACAGTTCTTGGGGAACAACATGATTTCTCAAAGCTGGACAACTTCTACTAGCCTTATACTTTCAAACACAGATTCAAAATGGAACTCTGTTGAAGAGGAACTCATCTGGATAAAGAATTATCGAGGGAAGAAAACTCTAAAATCAGGAGGGAGTAAACGGACACCCTACCAAGAACGAGGCAAGTACGAGTGTAAGGCACATCATAAAATTATGATGTTCAGCAAATTTCCTGCCAAAAGCAGATTAAAGGATTTTATTATGATCTTTGGCCGATGGAGGAAAAGAAAATGGAGCAACATTACTGCGACCAATTCTTTTAAGAAAACACTGATGGCACTTCCTCTGCTGATAGGACAAGGGCCAGAAATTGAGTGGACAATAACAGTCTCTCTGCGGCGCAGGAGAATCTTGTTATAAATTTTGCAATTTCCCGGCTGGGAAAAAGTAAAACCTCCAGAGGACAGGACATTACCGAGCAATAGCCCGGAAATCTGACACAACACCAGGAGCAAAGATTTGCAAGATTTATCCTGGAAGGATAGACATGGGATATTTCTTTTGACTCATAGAACATCCCACTGCCACAAAGAATATTGGGAACCCAGACTTGGAGGCAGTTCGAGAAGGGAGAGAACTTAGATACATTCTTGAATGCTGCCAAGGCTCTGTTATAGGCTTCATTAATGAACCTACCTAAATTGGGGAGCTATGTGACGGGACAGCCCCAGCAGCATCATAAATACACAAGTTTGAAAGGAATTAAAGAGCCCACAATAATTTTCTATCATTATCTAAAAGCATAAACGTCCACCAGAAAATGATAGAAATGCAATAAGATTGAAAACAAGAGGAAAATACTTTTTGACCACGCACGCCCCATCATTTCTGTAATGCTAGGTCTGAGAAAGCTTTGATGTACAGATCAAACGTAAAACCCAGACACCACGGCACCAGTCGGCACCAGTCGGCGGGCGCTATCAAAGGTTGAAAACTCACTGTTTTCAGTTGATACATCGCGGAGCCAGTCAGTTGAGATTGAGGTGTTAGTTTACAATTCTGGGGTTGGAATAGGGGCAGACACCTAACACCTTAGTTCAACAGGACCTAACGTGTGAACCAGCCACGGCAGAATGGGAGATAAGAGGGTCAGCCAGACCCGTCTGAAATAACACATGCGGTAAAAGTCCAGACATTGGGGAGACGGGACAACGTCTGTAGTTGCCACCACAAAGGAGCAATTAGGACCAGATGCTTAACACCTCTCCGCAATACTACGGGGCAAAGTAGGAACACATGGCTGACACATTCCTGCCAGCAACCGGGAAGGCTGGTGTTACCAGCCTATTGGAATGTAATGACGCAACTGCATTGCCGCCAAAGCAGGTTTCATTGTTTCAGGCGTGGGGGGCATCGGTCAATTTGATTGACACATGAAACTACCCTTCACAGGAAAGGAGGAGGGGTGAAAAGAATTTGGCACTTAATCCATCGGGGTAAATCGTCCTACATGAAAAATAGGTGGAGCTAACAGGAACGTGGACATAGTAATTAGCTAACGTGGAAACTAGCCAGGGATGAAGAGAATAAAACTATGAGCAGGGACAACAATCCTCAGACGCATTCACAATAGCGTACCAGGGAAGCCGGAATTTTAATTTCTGGTGAGAGATTACCCTCTCGTTTTGTTACTTCGATACAATGTCGTATGACAGGATTTCCTAGCTAAACCCAGGTAATACCATTACTCTGATTAGTTTGTCTGCTAGTCTGAAGGCTTGTGTAGTTTCTTGTTCTGCATATTCTCCAAAACTTTACACTGGTGGATTTTCTTTGTACTTAATGTTCCAGTTCTAGCTTTACGATTTCACTGAGAACTATTTTCTTCTTTCATTCACCACTTGGTTGTCTGATTTGTTGTATGTGATAATTTGGAGAAATCCATTATCCAAGCTACATGAGCGTGTGGCTTATGCATGTACAGGAGATACATTTAGATTCATCCTGTATGATGTTAAACATTGGGGAGACTGACTACTTAGGAGAAATTCCTGAGAGCTACCAGTCTCTTGATAGCGTCCAATTAACATTGATTATTTGGACCAACACTTTGAGTGCCTACCAAGATTGTGGTGAAACCACTTGGTTTGAGGAATGGCACCAGTTCACCTTGTCTGCATGATGTCTGCATGAGGACAGACATGACTTAGGACATTCAATATCCCAGACAGATTCAGGGAAGGCATTTAATGTTCGACAGGACTGTGCGACCAGCCCTTCCGACAAGACAGTATGAATGAATCAGAAAGGGAAAGAGTAAGTGAGGTGAACTTATATGGGAAACACTCCATTACACAAATGTATATGAATATGTATGTTTTGAGCTATAGATGTTCTAAATAGTTTTATTAATATATACATATATATTTATTTATTTAGAACTGATATATGTTTATGTAACATGCCATCATCTATCATCATACCATCATATATTATGACTAGAATGTATGTTTATATGAATGTATAGACATATGTGTTTGAGATGTGTAGACGTAGATACTACCCATCTCCGTTCGTTTCATTCCAGATCTCTTAGGAGCAATGGACAGTCAACAACCCATATCAGGAAGTGACTTAGCCTTGTGAGGGACCAATTTGGACTCCTTCAATCTGACAGTGAACTGCGTCTCACTGGGGGGAAGCATGACCTATGTGCTTCTGAGCTTTTCAGCCAGATGAGTTACGTATACCATAATATAATCATCATCATCATATGATCATCAATAGCAATAATAAACACAGTTGTTGTATTATAAACTCAGTTGTCTGTATAATTCTAAATGTTTATAAATGTTTGTGTAGCGTAATCAAGTACACACATTATATCATTTAGTGGGGGTTCGCACATATTGTCCAGAAGTGGGAATCTATGTCCGGGAGGTATCTTGCCTATGCAGTCATAAGTAACCAGATTTCGTTGCATGTCTTAACTCCTCACTTCTGGTGATACCAAGTACAGCCACATCTATATATATATATAGATATATTCTATCTTCAACGAGCCACTTCTTGGCTGTTTTCTTGAGTATCAGGGACAGTGTCTTAAATCAGCATAACAGACATTTGTTCCACGTTTTCTCTCTGGGGTCTGGGGTGTTAATTAGTCCCTTCTGACAGAGTTAGGGGATCTTAAACTGCATCCAGAACTAAACACCAGTAGAAGAAAATGATTTTGGCTGAGTGGTTGCCCATCTGGGATCTAACCCCAGCCAGTTGGTGACATATTGGTCTGCTCGTCCGCTATAGAATCCGGGAGTAAACCCTAGAACCTATTGGTCTGCTCGCCCGCTATAGAATCCGGGAGTAAACCCTAGAACACTTTGGTTCGCTCGCAAGGAACGAACCTATTTCAAATCTGTTAGTCTGGTATTATTCCGGGCTTGCCCATGGATAGAACCTAGGTCATTCTCACTTACATTCTTAGCAGCATTAGTTAGGTATAATTTATTTCTAATGTAATAGCTTGCTTGATTGTAGGCAAGATTTTGACACATTAGGACTTCTCATCCATGATAGAATCAGAGAATAAATTATAGACTATTGATTTTCATAAACCATTCTTTCATTCTTCACCCATTACATTTGCTAAGTATTAACTTAGGAATTTGTTTCTAGGGAAGTCTGTATAATTTAAATAACTTGTTAAAAAGTTAATAATGGATAATATCATATGAGTTAATTTACATCATTCACCACTGTAGAATTAATAATCACATTAATTAGTGATATTAATTAGTTTATTGATGATTTACTTGATGATTTTTTGATTACATGCTTTATCATTTGATTTAATCATGAATAATTTGATAATGCTTAGTTAATTCAGTGTATGACGGACTGCTTTGCATCAACTTTCTCACTCAAATTCACTACTATCATTCTCATAACAGTGTCTGTTCCTCTTGTCACTATCCTGCTCTAGCATAAATCTAACTAGCTATGTGTATGGTAATAATATAATTACTTGCCTGAGTTAAGCTGAGAAGAGATCATGGATGCACGCACAGATTTCTTAGAGTTCGCTAGAGGATGGGGCATAAGGCTCGGCTTAATAGGAGAGAAGCTAGAACTATTTATCAGAGATGAAATGGATTGGTGGGACAAAGAAGATGAACAAATGATGAAAAGACTTGCAGAATTAGAAGCAGATATGCGTCACAAAGCTGAAGAAGATGAGATTAAGAAGAAGCAAATTGAAATTCTGAACGTGGAGGAATCTACCAGCTCGATTGAGGAAAAGCCAATCACTCAAGCCGAAACTCTGATAGAAAGCGGGGAAGCTGACCGTCACAAAGAAGAGGCATGCATTCCTTCGCAAATCCCCATGGCTCAGAAAAACAAAAACTTGCGCACAGAAAGGCAGATGCTTCCCTCGCCTATTCCTAAAAATATTAAAAATAAACGGAATAGGAATAAATGTACCAAGCTTTCGGTAAACAGTCACAAACGTGATAAATGTTTACACCGCAATGAAAGCGGATTAGCTGGCTTGGCAACCCAGCAATCTCAGGAGCTTCCTAAGACTTCCCAAAGGAGAAAAATCCAGGAGGAGGAGGACCTGAGGAAAACTATTAAAGAGATCGAAGGCGAGACCTTACCCGATTCTCTTAATCCCTTCAGTTCAGAGAAACTAGGAGTGGAAATGAATTCAACTGAGACCGGAATGGATGTAAAACAGGATTCCATTGTTTCTCACGGTGTGGCCACACAAGATGAAATAATTATCAGTTTGAATTACTTATCTCAGGTGGGATATGGCATTGAAAATGGCATCCCATAACATTCACTTCTATTGGATTTGGAACAAGAAAACCAGACCAGGGAGAGAATACTTCAATTGGACTTGGCACAAGAGAGCCCGGCCATGGAGGAAAAACAAGACACGGAGGAGAATTCTTACGATGTCAGTAGCTTGGAGTCTTTCACAAAGGAATTTCAAGATATACAAAGCATTCATGTAGATAGTACTACGGACTCTGATTCAGGGACGATACACATGTCTCCTATCAACAAAGAAAATACTTCTTTGGACAAGATGAAGGTAATACCTATCATCAACACAGCTGAAGCTAACAGGGGATCACAAATGATGGACTCTGCAGCGGAACAAAACCGGAGCGGTTGGTATTCTCAACACTCAGGACCTTGTTTACCTTTCACTTCAACCAATGTGGGATGTGGAGAACAGCTGTTTATGTATACTTCTACAAGGAGTGATACAAATTCACAGTTCTTGGGGAACAACATGATTTCTCAAAGCTGGACAACTTCTACTAGCCTTATACTTTCAAACACAGATTCAAAATGGAACTCTGTTGAAGAGGAACTCATCTGGATAAAGAATTATCGAGGGAAGAAAACTCTAAAATCAGGAGGGAGTAAACGGACACCCTACCAAGAACGAGGCAAGTACGAGTGTAAGGCACATCATAAAATTATGATGTTCAGCAAATTTCCTGCCAAAAGGAGATTAAAGGATTTTATTATGATCTTTGGCCAATGGAGGAAAAGAAAATGGAGCAACATTACTGCGACCAATTCTTTTAAGAAAACACTGATGGCACTTCCTCTGCTGATAGGACAAGGGCCAGAAATTGAGTGGACAATAACAGTCTCTCTGCGGCGCAGGAGAATCTTATTATACATTTTGCAATTTCCCGGCTGGGAAAAAGTAAAACCTCCAGAGGACAGGACATTACCGAGCAATAGCCCGGAAATCTGACACAACACCAGGAGCAAAGATTTGCAAGATTTATCCTGGAAGGATAGACATGGGATATTTCTTTTGACTCATAGAACATCCCACTGCCACAAAGAATATTGGGAACCCAGACTTGGAGGCAGTTCGAGAAGGGAGAGAACTTAGATACATTCTTGAATGCTGCCAAGGCTCTGTTATAGGCTTCATTAATGAACCTACCTAAATTGGGGAGCTATGTGACGGGACAGCCCCAGCAGCATCATAAATACACAAGTTTGAAAGGAATTAAAGAGCCCACAATAATTTTCTATCATTATCTAAAAGCATAAACGTCCACCAGAAAATGATAGAAATGCAATAAGATTGAAAACAAGAGGAAAATACTTTTTGACCACGCACGCCCCATCATTTCTGTAATGCTAGGTCTGAGAAAGCTTTGATGTACAGATCAAACGTAAAACCCAGACACCACGGCACCAGTCGGCACCAGTCGGCGGGCGCTATCAAAGGTTGAAAACTCACTGTTTTCAGTTGATACATCGCGGAGCCAGTCAGTTGAGATTGAGGTGTTAGTTTACAATTCTGGGGTTGGAATAGGGGCAGACACCTAACACCTTAGTTCAACAGGACCTAACGTGTGAACCAGCCACGGCAGAATGGGAGATAAGAGGGTCAGCCAGACCCGTCTGAAATAACACATGCGGTAAAAGTCCAGACATTGGGGAGACGGGACAACGTCTGTAGTTGCCACCACAAAGGAGCAATTAGGACCAGATGCTTAACACCTCTCCGCAATACTACGGGGCAAAGTAGGAACACATGGCTGACACATTCCTGCCAGCAACCGGGAAGGCTGGTGTTACCAGCCTATTGGAATGTAATGACGCAACTGCATTGCCGCCAAAGCAGGTTTCATTGTTTCAGGCGTGGGGGGCATCGGTCAATTTGATTGACACATGAAACTACCCTTCACAGGAAAGGAGGAGGGGTGAAAAGAATTTGGCACTTAATCCATCGGGGTAAATCGTCCTACATGAAAAATAGGTGGAGCTAACAGGAACGTGGACATAGTAATTAGCTAACGTGGAAACTAGCCAGGGATGAAGAGAATAAATCTATGAGCAGGGACAACAATCCTCAGACGCATTCACAATAGCGTACCAGGGAAGCCGGAATTTTAATTTCTGGTGAGAGATTACCCTCTCGTTTTGTTACTTCGATACAATGTCGTATGACAGGATTTCCTAGCTAAACCCAGGTAATACCATTACTCTGATTAGTTTGTCTGCTAGTCTGAAGGCTTGTGTAGTTTCTTGTTCTGCATATTCTCCAAAACTTTACACTGGTGGATTTTCTTTGTACTTAACTCTTTCACTACCAAACAAAAACTGGGCTGTGACCAAACAGAAATTTATGGCAGAAAATTGGAACTAGGGGTGTGTTACAATAATGCTTTTAAAATGGTTAAGATGGTAGCAGATCTATTGTATTACATATCAAATTAAAGAGGATTGCACAAGGAACATGACAGGGTTAATAATTAATTGATAGGTTACAAATATTATGACAATAATGAGAGGTTTAATAATAACAACTGAAATTAAAGAGGTAAAAATTATTTTAAAAACTGCACTTATAAGGTGTTTTCTACACTCCTATACTGCTAATCATGTTTAATTTACTGAATAATCAAACAAACACCAATTGTCTTCAAGAATATAAACAGTATTGCTCATTAAAGTAACCCAAAAAGAAGTTTTGGTTCATATTCTGAACCATGTCTTTTTAACAAAAAATGACAAAAAATAATGGCTGAAATCTGGAAGGTGGGGTCTCTCACAGTAAAGTTATGAAAATGGTTAAAATTGTAGAAGAAATGTTGTATTATATATCAAAATAAAGGGGATTGCACAAGGAATATGTTGGTAGGAGAATTTCTGCTTTAGGTTGTAAATAAAATAAAAATAATAATATAATTTGTAAAATAATTGGACAAAAGTAGGTAAAAATAATGTAAACATTGCACTTAGAATGTGTTTTCTACACTCCTATACTGCTAATAATGTTTAATTTACTGAATAATCAAACAAACACCACTTGTCTTCAAGAATATAAACAGTATTGCTCATTTAAATCACCCAAAAGGAAGTTTTGGTGCATATTCTGAACCATGTCTTTGTCACAAAAATGAAAAAAACTAATGGCCGCAATCTGGAAGTTGGTGTATGTCGCAATAATGTTATGAAAATGGTTAGAATTGTAGCAGAAATGTTGTATTATATATCAAAATAAAGGGGATTGCACAAGGAATATGTTGGTAGGAGAATTTCTGCTTTAGGTTGTAAATAAAATAAAAATAATAATATAATTTGTAAAATATGTGGACAAAAGTAGGTAAAAATAATGTAAACATTGTACTTACCAAGGGGGCGTTGTTATCCAATATCCTGATCACTGCTAATCCTGTTGAATTTACTGCACAAACAACACTTTTCTAAACTATAAATACAATTGCTCCGAATCAATCATCCGAAAAGAAGTTTTGCCGCAGATTCTGAATCATGTATTTTTCTTTTTTCAGACAAAAGTTAGGAAAACACTTGGCAGATTTACATTTAATTGTCATGTCTGTTTGTTTTTATTTACTATATGTGGCAGTCTATTTGTGATAGGCTGCAAAGCAAACTTTGGCGCACAAGTCTGGTCTATTAGTGCAGCCGGAGCAAACAAAAGATGATATGTGTCGTTTAGTTCGAGTGCTACAAAAAACACAGTCTCTATTGACACCGACAAATTCTATTATTTATATTATATTATTTCTATTATAATTCATTAAATTAAATGCTTGGCTCATGTAAATCTTTCGGCATAATTTCCTGCAACAGACTGAAATTCTTCGGCAGGCAGAGTGTCAAACTTTCAGGAATACTCTGAGCTACTTTGCGATGAGCACTTTCCTTTACTTGAAATCCTTCTATAACAATTTTTATCCTCCTTTCTCTGTTTGCCATATGGAATGTAGGATGTGAGCATTGATCTGTGCAATTTCAAAGATCTAGTAGTAGATCTTCTTCCACCACTTAATGGTTTTCCTATCATGGATATTATAATATCCAACCATTTGGTCCATTCTGTCGCAGCCATTCATCGCCGTGTTATTTTCATGGAGACCATCTTCGGCTTGCTTTGCGGTTTTCGCAATCCGCTCTCAACAGTTCTAACTACAGACTTTGTAGAGACAACAATGCATGTTTGTTTTTTAGCTTTATTTAGCCCTTCCACCAAATAATCATTTCATCAATGGACACATTTTCAAATGGGTAAAATGCTTCCTGGATATTCTTCAGAATCATGTCAACAAGAGGATCAATTTTTTTTTTTTTTTTTTTTTTTGTGTGGGTACCCTCAGGTTGACATACATGAAACATGGTGTGATAAATATATTATAATTTTCTAATTGATTACTGGGAAACGTAGTGGCAGTGGCATACCAAGGAGTATATAAATGTGCACTTGTACACCAGTAGTCTTTGATACATGGTCTTGGATCAAGTCCCATAGCAATAATGACAGACGTAAACTTCAGCCATTCGTGCTTCGTTGTCAAACACTCAGCTGTTGACGAACATTCACTGGTTTTTCTTTATCACCACGTGCTAAAACTTTAGACACAACTAAAAATTATTTCTAAATATTCACTGATAAGGGAATCACTATTGTTTAAAACAGTTATAAACAATAATCTAGCTTGATCTCAAGTCATACTACGTGGACGCAAACTGGTGGGCGTTTCCATTGTGAAAAAACAAATTAACACTACCTTAAAACTGAAAATTCACAAGAATCCAATATTAGAAAATTATTGACCGCATCAAGATGGCGTAGAGATCTTTCGGCTGTACGACTTTTTAGTTTACTGTAACTTAAAATTCCGAAACGGAGCAGAAATATGTGAAATAAACCACTGATCATTTTGTGGCACTAAAATGAAGGACTGCCATATCAGGAAATACATCGTGTCAACAGATGGGATCACGGTAGCGAAAGAGTTAATGTTCCAGTTCTAGCTTTACGATTTCACTGAGAACTATTTTCTTCTTTCATTCACCACTTGGTTGTCTGATTTGTTGTATGTGATAATTTGGAGAAATCCATTATCCAAGCTACATGAGCGTGTGGCTTATGCATGTACAGGAGATACATTTAGATTCATCCTGTATGATGTTAAACATTGGGGAGACTGACTACTTAGGAGAAATTCCTGAGAGCTACCAGTCTCTTGATAGCGTCCAATTAACATTGATTATTTGGACCAACACTTTGAGTGCCTACCAAGATTGTGGTGAAACCACTTGGTTTGAGGAATGGCACCAGTTCACCTTGTCTGCATGATGTCTGCATGAGGACAGACATGACTTAGGACATTCAATATCCCAGACAGATTCAGGGAAGGCATTTAATGTTCGACAGGACTGTGCGACCAGCCCTTCCGACAAGACAGTATGAATGAATCAGAAAGGGAAAGAGTAAGTGAGGTGAACTTATATGGGAAACACTCCATTACACAAATGTATATGAATATGTATGTTTTGAGCTATAGATGTTCTAAATAGTTTTATTAATATATACATATATATTTATTTATTTAGAACTGATATATGTTTATGTAACATGCCATCATCTATCATCATACCATCATATATTATGACTAGAATGTATGTTTATATGAATGTATAGACATATGTGTTTGAGATGTGTAGACGTAGATACTACCCATCTCCGTTCGTTTCATTCCAGATCTCTTAGGAGCAATGGACAGTCAACAACCCATATCAGGAAGTGACTTAGCCTTGTGAGGGACCAATTTGGACTCCTTCAATCTGACAGTGAACTGCGTCTCACTGGGGGAAGCATGACCTATGTGCTTCTGAGCTTTTCAGCCAGATGAGTTACGTATACCATAATATAATCATCATCATCATATGATCATCAATAGCAATAATAAACACAGTTGTTGTATTATAAACTCAGTTGTCTGTATAATTCTAAATGTTTATAAATGTTTGTGTAGCGTAATCAAGTACACACATTATATCATTTAGTGGGGGTTCGCACATATTGTCCAGAAGTGGGAATCTATGTCCGGGAGGTATCTTGCCTATGCAGTCATAAGTAACCAGATTACGTTGCATGTCTTAACTCCTCCTTTCTCACTTCTGGTGATACCAAGTACAGCCACATCTATATATATATATAGATATATTCTATCTTCAACGAGCCACTTCTTGGCTGTTTTCTTGAGTATCAGGGACAGTGTCTTAAATCAGCATAACAGACATTTGTTCCACGTTTTCTCTCTGGGGTCTGGGGTGTTAATTAGTCCCTTCTGACAGAGTTAGGGGATCTTAAACTGCATCCAGAACTAAACACCAGTAGAAGAAAATGATTTTGGCTGAGTGGTTGCCCATCTGGGATCTAACCCCAGCCAGTTGGTGACATATTGGTCTGCTCGTCCGCTATAGAATCCGGGAGTAAACCCTAGAACCTATTGGTCTGCTCGCCCGCTATAGAATCCGGGAGTAAACCCTAGAACACTTTGGTTCGCTCGCAAGGAACGAACCTATTTCAAATCTGTTAGTCTGGTATTATTCCGGGCTTGCCCATGGATAGAACCTAGGTCATTCTCACTTACATTCTTAGCAGCATTAGTTAGGTATAATTTATTTCTAATGTAATAGCTTGCTTGATTGTAGGCAAGATTTTGACACATTAGGACTTCTCATCCATGATAGAATCAGAGAATAAATTATAGACTATTGATTTTCATAAACCATTCTTTCATTCTTCACCCATTACATTTGCTAAGTATTAACTTAGGAATTTGTTTCTAGGGAAGTCTGTATAATTTAAATAACTTGTTAAAAAGTTAATAATGGATAATATCATATGAGTTAATTTACATCATTCACCACTGTAGAATTAATAATCACATTAATTAGTGATATTAATTAGTTTATTGATGATTTACTTGATGATTTTTTGATTACATGCTTTATCATTTGATTTAATCATGAATAATTTGATAATGCTTAGTTAATTCAGTGTATGACGGACTGCTTTGCATCAACTTTCTCACTCAAATTCACTACTATCATTCTCATAACAGTGTCTGTTCCTCTTGTCACTATCCTGCTCTAGCATAAATCTAACTAGCTATGTGTATGGTAATAATATAATTACTTGCCTGAGTTAAGCTGAGAAGAGATCATGGATGCACGCACAGATTTCTTAGAGTTCGCTAGAGGATGGGGCATAAGGCTCGGCTTAATAGGAGAGAAGCTAGAACTATTTATCAGAGATGAAATGGATTGGTGGGACAAAGAAGATGAACAAATGATGAAAAGACTTGCAGAATTAGAAGCAGATATGCGTCACAAAGCTGAAGAAGATGAGATTAAGAAGAAGCAAATTGAAATTCTGAACGTGGAGGAATCTACCAGCTCGATTGAGGAAAAGCCAATCACTCAAGCCGAAACTCTGATAGAAAGCGGGGAAGCTGACCGTCACAAAGAAGAGGCATGCATTCCTTCGCAAATCCCCATGGCTCAGAAAAACAAAAACTTGCGCACAGAAAGGCAGATGCTTCCCTCGCCTATTCCTAAAAATATTAAAAATAAACGGAATAGGAATAAATGTACCAAGCTTTCGGTAAACAGTCACAAACGTGATAAATGTTTACACCGCAATGAAAGCGGATTAGCTGGCTTGGCAACCCAGCAATCTCAGGAGCTTCCTAAGACTTCCCAAAGGAGAAAAATCCAGGAGGAGGAGGACCTGAGGAAAACTATTAAAGAGATCGAAGGCGAGACCTTACCCGATTCTCTTAATCCCTTCAGTTCAGAGAAACTAGGAGTGGAAATGAATTCAACTGAGACCGGAATGGATGTAAAACAGGATTCCATTGTTTCTCACGGTGTGGCCACACAAGATGAAATAATTATCAGTTTGAATTACTTATCTCAGGTGGGATATGGCATTGAAAATGGCATCCCATAACATTCACTTCTATTGGATTTGGAACAAGAAAACCAGACCAGGGAGAGAATACTTCAATTGGACTTGGCACAAGAGAGCCCGGCCATGGAGGAAAAACAAGACACGGAGGAGAATTCTTACGATGTCAGTAGCTTGGAGTCTTTCACAAAGGAATTTCAAGATATACAAAGCATTCATGTAGATAGTACTACGGACTCTGATTCAGGGACGATACACATGTCTCCTATCAACAAAGAAAATACTTCTTTGGACAAGATGAAGGTAATACCTATCATCAACACAGCTGAAGCTAACAGGGGATCACAAATGATGGACTCTGCAGCGGAACAAAACCGGAGCGGTTGGTATTCTCAACACTCAGGACCTTGTTTACCTTTCACTTCAACCAATGTGGGATGTGGAGAACAGCTGTTTATGTATACTTCTACAAGGAGTGATACAAATTCACAGTTCTTGGGGAACAACATGATTTCTCAAAGCTGGACAACTTCTACTAGCCTTATACTTTCAAACACAGATTCAAAATGGAACTCTGTTGAAGAGGAACTCATCTGGATAAAGAATTATCGAGGGAAGAAAACTCTAAAATCAGGAGGGAGTAAACGGACACCCTACCAAGAACGAGGCAAGTACGAGTGTAAGGCACATCATAAAATTATGATGTTCAGCAAATTTCCTGCCAAAAGGAGATTAAAGGATTTTATTATGATCTTTGGCCAATGGAGGAAAAGAAAATGGAGCAACATTACTGCGACCAATTCTTTTAAGAAAACACTGATGGCACTTCCTCTGCTGATAGGACAAGGGCCAGAAATTGAGTGGACAATAACAGTCTCTCTGCGGCGCAGGAGAATCTTATTATACATTTTGCAATTTCCCGGCTGGGAAAAAGTAAAACCTCCAGAGGACAGGACATTACCGAGCAATAGCCCGGAAATCTGACACAACACCAGGAGCAAAGATTTGCAAGATTTATCCTGGAAGGATAGACATGGGATATTTCTTTTGACTCATAGAACATCCCACTGCCACAAAGAATATTGGGAACCCAGACTTGGAGGCAGTTCGAGAAGGGAGAGAACTTAGATACATTCTTGAATGCTGCCAAGGCTCTGTTATAGGCTTCATTAATGAACCTACCTAAATTGGGGAGCTATGTGACGGGACAGCCCCAGCAGCATCATAAATACACAAGTTTGAAAGGAATTAAAGAGCCCACAATAATTTTCTATCATTATCTAAAAGCATAAACGTCCACCAGAAAATGATAGAAATGCAATAAGATTGAAAACAAGAGGAAAATACTTTTTGACCACGCACGCCCCATCATTTCTGTAATGCTAGGTCTGAGAAAGCTTTGATGTACAGATCAAACGTAAAACCCAGACACCACGGCACCAGTCGGCACCAGTCGGCGGGCGCTATCAAAGGTTGAAAACTCACTGTTTTCAGTTGATACATCGCGGAGCCAGTCAGTTGAGATTGAGGTGTTAGTTTACAATTCTGGGGTTGGAATAGGGGCAGACACCTAACACCTTAGTTCAACAGGACCTAACGTGTGAACCAGCCACGGCAGAATGGGAGATAAGAGGGTCAGCCAGACCCGTCTGAAATAACACATGCGGTAAAAGTCCAGACATTGGGGAGACGGGACAACGTCTGTAGTTGCCACCACAAAGGAGCAATTAGGACCAGATGCTTAACACCTCTCCGCAATACTACGGGGCAAAGTAGGAACACATGGCTGACACATTCCTGCCAGCAACCGGGAAGGCTGGTGTTACCAGCCTATTGGAATGTAATGACGCAACTGCATTGCCGCCAAAGCAGGTTTCATTGTTTCAGGCGTGGGGGGCATCGGTCAATTTGATTGACACATGAAACTACCCTTCACAGGAAAGGAGGAGGGGTGAAAAGAATTTGGCACTTAATCCATCGGGGTAAATCGTCCTACATGAAAAATAGGTGGAGCTAACAGGAACGTGGACATAGTAATTAGCTAACGTGGAAACTAGCCAGGGATGAAGAGAATAAATCTATGAGCAGGGACAACAATCCTCAGACGCATTCACAATAGCGTACCAGGGAAGCCGGAATTTTAATTTCTGGTGAGAGATTACCCTCTCGTTTTGTTACTTCGATACAATGTCGTATGACAGGATTTCCTAGCTAAACCCAGGTAATACCATTACTCTGATTAGTTTGTCTGCTAGTCTGAAGGCTTGTGTAGTTTCTTGTTCTGCATATTCTCCAAAACTTTACACTGGTGGATTTTCTTTGTACTTAACTCTTTCACTACCAAACAAAAACTGGGCTGTGACCAAACAGAAATTTATGGCAGAAAATTGGAACTAGGGGTGTGTTACAATAATGCTTTTAAAATGGTTAAGATGGTAGCAGATCTATTGTATTACATATCAAATTAAAGAGGATTGCACAAGGAACATGACAGGGTTAATAATTAATTGATAGGTTACAAATATTATGACAATAATGAGAGGTTTAATAATAACAACTGAAATTAAAGAGGTAAAAATTATTTTAAAAACTGCACTTATAAGGTGTTTTCTACACTCCTATACTGCTAATCATGTTTAATTTACTGAATAATCAAACAAACACCAATTGTCTTCAAGAATATAAACAGTATTGCTCATTAAAGTAACCCAAAAAGAAGTTTTGGTTCATATTCTGAACCATGTCTTTTTAACAAAAAATGACAAAAAATAATGGCTGAAATCTGGAAGGTGGGGTCTCTCACAGTAAAGTTATGAAAATGGTTAAAATTGTAGAAGAAATGTTGTATTATATATCAAAATAAAGGGGATTGCACAAGGAATATGTTGGTAGGAGAATTTCTGCTTTAGGTTGTAAATAAAATAAAAATAATAATATAATTTGTAAAATAATTGGACAAAAGTAGGTAAAAATAATGTAAACATTGCACTTAGAATGTGTTTTCTACACTCCTATACTGCTAATAATGTTTAATTTACTGAATAATCAAACAAACACCACTTGTCTTCAAGAATATAAACAGTATTGCTCATTTAAATCACCCAAAAGGAAGTTTTGGTGCATATTCTGAACCATGTCTTTGTCACAAAAATGAAAAAAACTAATGGCCGCAATCTGGAAGTTGGTGTATGTCGCAATAATGTTATGAAAATGGTTAGAATTGTAGCAGAAATGTTGTATTATATATCAAAATAAAGGGGATTGCACAAGGAATATGTTGGTAGGAGAATTTCTGCTTTAGGTTGTAAATAAAATAAAAATAATAATATAATTTGTAAAATATGTGGACAAAAGTAGGTAAAAATAATGTAAACATTGTACTTACCAAGGGGGCGTTGTTATCCAATATCCTGATCACTGCTAATCCTGTTGAATTTACTGCACAAACAACACTTTTCTAAACTATAAATACAATTGCTCCGAATCAATCATCCGAAAAGAAGTTTTGCCGCAGATTCTGAATCATGTATTTTTCTTTTTTCAGACAAAAGTTAGGAAAACACTTGGCAGATTTACATTTAATTGTCATGTCTGTTTGTTTTTATTTACTATATGTGGCAGTCTATTTGTGATAGGCTGCAAAGCAAACTTTGGCGCACAAGTCTGGTCTATTAGTGCAGCCGGAGCAAACAAAAGATGATATGTGTCGTTTAGTTCGAGTGCTACAAAAAACACAGTCTCTATTGACACCGACAAATTCTATTATTTATATTATATTATTTCTATTATAATTCATTAAATTAAATGCTTGGCTCATGTAAATCTTTCGGCATAATTTCCTGCAACAGACTGAAATTCTTCGGCAGGCAGAGTGTCAAACTTTCAGGAATACTCTGAGCTACTTTGCGATGAGCACTTTCCTTTACTTGAAATCCTTCTATAACAATTTTTATCCTCCTTTCTCTGTTTGCCATATGGAATGTAGGATGTGAGCATTGATCTGTGCAATTTCAAAGATCTAGTAGTAGATCTTCTTCCACCACTTAATGGTTTTCCTATCATGGATATTATAATATCCAACCATTTGGTCCATTCTGTCGCAGCCATTCATCGCCGTGTTATTTTCATGGAGACCATCTTCGGCTTGCTTTGCGGTTTTCGCAATCCGCTCTCAACAGTTCTAACTACAGACTTTGTAGAGACAACAATGCATGTTTGTTTTTTAGCTTTATTTAGCCCTTCCACCAAATAATCATTTCATCAATGGACACATTTTCAAATGGGTAAAATGCTTCCTGGATATTCTTCAGAATCATGTCAACAAGAGGATCAATTTTTTTTTTTTTTTTTTTTTTTGTGTGGGTACCCTCAGGTTGACATACATGAAACATGGTGTGATAAATATATTATAATTTTCTAATTGATTACTGGGAAACGTAGTGGCAGTGGCATACCAAGGAGTATATAAATGTGCACTTGTACACCAGTAGTCTTTGATACATGGTCTTGGATCAAGTCCCATAGCAATAATGACAGACGTAAACTTCAGCCATTCGTGCTTCGTTGTCAAACACTCAGCTGTTGACGAACATTCACTGGTTTTTCTTTATCACCACGTGCTAAAACTTTAGACACAACTAAAAATTCTTT
This sequence comes from Cepaea hortensis, assembly GCA_963921405.1. Lineage (NCBI taxonomy): Eukaryota > Metazoa > Mollusca > Gastropoda > Stylommatophora > Helicidae > Cepaea > Cepaea hortensis. The sequence goes on from OY992886.1 coordinate 85,406,187, forward strand.
CTAAATATTCACTGATAAGGGAATCACTATTGTTTAAAACAGTTATAAACAATAATCTAGCTTGATCTCAAGTCATACTACGTGGACGCAAACTGGTGGGCGTTTCCATTGTGAAAAAACAAATTAACACTACCTTAAAACTGAAAATTCACAAGAATCCAATATTAGAAAATGATTGACCGCATCAAGATGGCGTAGAGATCTTTCGGCTGTACGACTTTTTAGTTTACTGTAACTTAAAATTCCGAAACGGAGCAGAAATATGTGAAATAAACCACTGATCATTTTGTGGCACTAAAATGAAGGACTGCCATATCAGGAAATACATCGTGTCAACAGATGGGATCACGGTAGCGAAAGAGTTAATGTTCCAGTTCTAGCTTTACGATTTCACTGAGAACTATTTTCTTCTTTCATTCACCACTTGGTTGTCTGATTTGTTGTATGTGATAATTTGGAGAAATCCATTATCCAAGCTACATGAGCGTGTGGCTTATGCATGTACAGGAGATACATTTAGATTCATCCTGTATGATGTTAAACATTGGGGAGACTGACTACTTAGGAGAAATTCCTGAGAGCTACCAGTCTCTTGATAGCGTCCAATTAACATTGATTATTTGGACCAACACTTTGAGTGCCTACCAAGATTGTGGTGAAACCACTTGGTTTGAGGAATGGCACCAGTTCACCTTGTCTGCATGATGTCTGCATGAGGACAGACATGACTTAGGACATTCAATATCCCAGACAGATTCAGGGAAGGCATTTAATGTTCGACAGGACTGTGCGACCAGCCCTTCCGACAAGACAGTATGAATGAATCAGAAAGGGAAAGAGTAAGTGAGGTGAACTTATATGGGAAACACTCCATTACACAAATGTATATGAATATGTATGTTTTGAGCTATAGATGTTCTAAATAGTTTTATTAATATATACATATATATTTATTTATTTAGAACTGATATATGTTTATGTAACATGCCATCATCTATCATCATACCATCATATATTATGACTAGAATGTATGTTTATATGAATGTATAGACATATGTGTTTGAGATGTGTAGACGTAGATACTACCCATCTCCGTTCGTTTCATTCCAGATCTCTTAGGAGCAATGGACAGTCAACAACCCATATCAGGAAGTGACTTAGCCTTGTGAGGGACCAATTTGGACTCCTTCAATCTGACAGTGAACTGCGTCTCACTGGGGGAAGCATGACCTATGTGCTTCTGAGCTTTTCAGCCAGATGAGTTACGTATACCATAATATAATCATCATCATCATATGATCATCAATAGCAATAATAAACACAGTTGTTGTATTATAAACTCAGTTGTCTGTATAATTCTAAATGTTTATAAATGTTTGTGTAGCGTAATCAAGTACACACATTATATCATTTAGTGGGGGTTCGCACATATTGTCCAGAAGTGGGAATCTATGTCCGGGAGGTATCTTGCCTATGCAGTCATAAGTAACCAGATTACGTTGCATGTCTTAACTCCTCCTTTCTCACTTCTGGTGATACCAAGTACAGCCACATCTATATATATATATAGATATATTCTATCTTCAACGAGCCACTTCTTGGCTGTTTTCTTGAGTATCAGGGACAGTGTCTTAAATCAGCATAACAGACATTTGTTCCACGTTTTCTCTCTGGGGTCTGGGGTGTTAATTAGTCCCTTCTGACAGAGTTAGGGGATCTTAAACTGCATCCAGAACTAAACACCAGTAGAAGAAAATGATTTTGGCTGAGTGGTTGCCCATCTGGGATCTAACCCCAGCCAGTTGGTGACATATTGGTCTGCTCGTCCGCTATAGAATCCGGGAGTAAACCCTAGAACCTATTGGTCTGCTCGCCCGCTATAGAATCCGGGAGTAAACCCTAGAACACTTTGGTTCGCTCGCAAGGAACGAACCTATTTCAAATCTGTTAGTCTGGTATTATTCCGGGCTTGCCCATGGATAGAACCTAGGTCATTCTCACTTACATTCTTAGCAGCATTAGTTAGGTATAATTTATTTCTAATGTAATAGCTTGCTTGATTGTAGGCAAGATTTTGACACATTAGGACTTCTCATCCATGATAGAATCAGAGAATAAATTATAGACTATTGATTTTCATAAACCATTCTTTCATTCTTCACCCATTACATTTGCTAAGTATTAACTTAGGAATTTGTTTCTAGGGAAGTCTGTATAATTTAAATAACTTGTTAAAAAGTTAATAATGGATAATATCATATGAGTTAATTTACATCATTCACCACTGTAGAATTAATAATCACATTAATTAGTGATATTAATTAGTTTATTGATGATTTACTTGATGATTTTTTGATTACATGCTTTATCATTTGATTTAATCATGAATAATTTGATAATGCTTAGTTAATTCAGTGTATGACGGACTGCTTTGCATCAACTTTCTCACTCAAATTCACTACTATCAATCTCATAACAGTGTCTGTTCCTCTTGTCACTATCCTGCTCTAGCATAAATCTAACTAGCTCTGTGTATGGTAATAATATAATTACTTGCCTGAGTTAAGCTGAGAAGAGATCATGGATGCACACACAGATTTCTTAGAGTTCGCTAGAGGATGGGGCATAAGGCTCGGCTTAATAGGAGAGAAGCTAGAACTATTTATCAGAGATGAAATGGATTTGTGGGACAAAGAAGATGAACAAATGATGAAAAGACTTGCAGAATTAGAAGCAGATATGCGTCACAAAGCTGAAGAAGATGAGATTAAGAAGAAGCAAATTGAAATTCTGAACGTGGAGGAATCTACCAGCTCGATTGAGGAAAAGCCAATCACTCAAGCCGAAACTCTGATAGAAAGCGGGGAAGCTGACCGTCACAAAGACGAGGCATGCATTCCTTCGCAAATCCCCATGGCTCAGAAAAACAAAAACTTGCGCACAGAAAGGCAGATGCTTCCCTCGCCTATTCCTAAATATATTAAAAATAAACGGAATAGGAATAAATGTACCAAGCTTTCGGTAAACAGTCACAAACGTGATAAATGTTTACACCGCAATGAAAGCGGATTAGCTGGCTTGGCAACCCAGCAATCTCAGGAGCTTCCTAAGACTTCCCAAAGGAGAAAAATCCAGGAGGAGGAGGACCTGAGGAAAACTATTAAAGAGATCGAAGGCGAGACCTTACCCGATTCTCTTAATCCCTTCAGTTCAGAGAAACTAGGAGTGGAAATGAATTCAACTGAGATCGGAATGGATGTAAAACAGGATTCCATTGTTTCTCACGGTGTGGCCACACAAGATGAAATAATTATCAGTTTGAATTACTTATCTCAGGTGGGATATGGCATTGAAAATGGCATCCCATAACATTCACTTCTATTGGATTTGGAACAAGAAAACCAGACCAGGGAGAGAATACTTCAATTGGACTTGGCACAAGAGAGCCCGGCCATGGAGGAAAAACAAGACACGGAGGAGAATTCTTACGATGTCAGTAGCTTGGAGTCTTTCACAAAGGAATTTCAAGATATACAAAGCATTCATGTAGATAGTACTACGGACTCTGATTCAGGGACGATACACATGTCTCCTATCAACAAAGAAAATACTTCTTTGGACAAGATGAAGGTAATACCTATCATCAACACAGCTGAAGCTAACAGGGGATCACAAATGATGGACTCTGCAGCGGAACAAAACCGGAGCGGTTGGTATTCTCAACACTCAGGACCTTGTTTACCTTTCACTTCAACCAATGTGGGATGTGGAGAACAGCTGTTTATGTATACTTCTACAAGGAGTGATACAAATTCACAGTTCTTGGGGAACAACATGATTTCTCAAAGCTGGACAACTTCTACTAGCCTTATACTTTCAAACACAGATTCAAAATGGAACTCTGTTGAAGAGGAACTCATCTGGATAAAGAATTATCGAGGGAAGAAAACTCTAAAATCAGGAGGGAGTAAACGGACACCCTACCAAGAACGAGGCAAGTACGAGTGTAAGGCACATCATAAAATTATGATGTTCAGCAAATTTCCTGCCAAAAGGAGATTAAAGGATTTTATTATGATCTTTGGCCGATGGAGGAAAAGAAAATGGAGCAACATTACTGCGACCAATTCTTTTAAGAAAACACTGATGGCACTTCCTCTGCTGATAGGACAAGGGCCAGAAATTGAGTGGACAATAACAGTCTCTCTGCGGCGCAGGAGAATCTTGTTATACATTTTGCAATTTCCCGGCTGGGAAAAAGTAAAACCTCCACAGGACAGGACATTACCGAGCAATAGCCCGGAAATCTGACACAACACCAGGAGCAAAGATTTGCAAGATTTATCCTGGAAGGATAGACATGGGATATTTCTTTTGACTCATAGAACATCCCACTGCCACAAAGAATATTGGGAACCCAGACTTGGAGGCAGTTCGAGAAGGGAGAGAACTTAGATACATTCTTGAATGCTGCCAAGGCTCTGTTATAGGCTTCATTAATGAACCTACCTAAATTGGGGAGCTATGTGACGGGACAGCCCCAGCAGCATCATAAATACACAAGTTTGAAAGGAATTAAAGAGCCCACAATAATTTTCTATCATTATCTAAAAGCATAAACGTCCACCAGAAAATGATAGAAATGCAATAAGATTGAAAACAAGAGGAAAATACTTTTTGACCACGCACGCCCCATCATTTCTGTAATGCTAGGTCTGAGAAAGCTTTGATGTACAGATCAAACGTAAAACCCAGACACCACGGCACCAGTCGGCACCAGTCGGCGGGCGCTATCAAAGGTTGAAAACTCACTGTTTTCAGTTGATACATCGCGGAGCCAGTCAGTTGAGATTGAGGTGTTAGTTTACAATTCTGGGGTTGGAATAGGGGCAGACACCTAACACCTTAGTTCAACAGGACCTAACATGTGAACCAGCCACGGCAGAATGGGAGATAAGAGGGTCAGCCAGACCCGTCTGAAATAACACATGCGGTAAAAGTCCAGACATTGGGGAGACGGGACAACGTCTGTAGTTGCCACCACAAAGGAGCAATTAGGACCAGATGCTTAACACCTCTCCGCAATACTACGGGGCAAAGTAGGAACACATGGCTGACACATTCCTGCCAGCAACCGGGAAGGCTGGTGTTACCAGCCTATTGGAATGTAATGACGCAACTGCATTGCCGCCAAAGCAGGTTTCATTGTTTCAGGCGTGGGGGGCATCGGTCAATTTGATTGACACATGAAACTACCCTTCACAGGAAAGGAGGAGGGGTGAAAAGAATTTGGCACTTAATCCATCGGGGTAAATCGTCCTACATGAAAAATAGGTGGAGCTAACAGGAACGTGGACATAGTAATTAGCTAACGTGGAAACTAGCCAGGGATGAAGAGAATAAAACTATGAGCAGGGACAACAATCCTCAGACGCATTCACAATAGCGTACCAGGGAAGCCGGAATTTTAATTTCTGGTGAGAGATTACCCTCTCGTTTTGTTACTTCGATACAATGTCGTATGACAGGATTTCCTAGCTAAACCCAGGTAATACCATTACTCTGATTAGTTTGTCTGCTAGTCTGAAGGCTTGTGTAGTTTCTTGTTCTGCATATTCTCCAAAACTTTACACTGGTGGATTTTCTTTGTACTTAATGTTCCAGTTCTAGCTTTACGATTTCACTGAGAACTATTTTCTTCTTTCATTCACCACTTGGTTGTCTGATTTGTTGTATGTGATAATTTGGAGAAATCCATTATCCAAGCTACATGAGCGTGTGGCTTATGCATGTACAGGAGATACATTTAGATTCATCCTGTATGATGTTAAACATTGGGGAGACTGACTACTTAGGAGAAATTCCTGAGAGCTACCAGTCTCTTGATAGCGTCCAATTAACATTGATTATTTGGACCAACACTTTGAGTGCCTACCAAGATTGTGGTGAAACCACTTGGTTTGAGGAATGGCACCAGTTCACCTTGTCTGCATGATGTCTGCATGAGGACAGACATGACTTAGGACATTCAATATCCCAGACAGATTCAGGGAAGGCATTTAATGTTCGACAGGACTGTGCGACCAGCCCTTCCGACAAGACAGTATGAATGAATCAGAAAGGGAAAGAGTAAGTGAGGTGAACTTATATGGGAAACACTCCATTACACAAATGTATATGAATATGTATGTTTTGAGCTATAGATGTTCTAAATAGTTTTATTAATATATACATATATATTTATTTATTTAGAACTGATATATGTTTATGTAACATGCCATCATCTATCATCATACCATCATATATTATGACTAGAATGTATGTTTATATGAATGTATAGACATATGTGTTTGAGATGTGTAGACGTAGATACTACCCATCTCCGTTCGTTTCATTCCAGATCTCTTAGGAGCAATGGACAGTCAATAACCCATATCAGGAAGTGACTTAGCCTTGTGAGGGACCAATTTGGACTCCTTCAATCTGACAGTGAACTGCGTCTCACTGGGGGAAGCATGACCTATGTGCTTCTGAGCTTTTCAGCCAGATGAGTTACGTATACCATAATATAATCATCATCATCATATGATCATCAATAGCAATAATAAACACAGTTGTTGTATTATAAACTCAGTTGTCTGTATAATTCTAAATGTTTATAAATGTTTGTGTAGCGTAATCAAGTACACACATTATATCATTTAGTGGGGGTTCGCACATATTGTCCAGAAGTGGGAATCTATGTCCGGGAGGTATCTTGCCTATGCAGTCATAAGTAACCAGATTACGTTGCATGTCTTAACTCCTCACTTCTGGTGATACTAAGTACAGCCACATCTATATAGATATATTCTATCTTCAACGAGCCACTTCTTGGCTGTTTTCTTGAGTATCAGGGACAGTGTCTTAAATCAGCATAACAGACATTTGTTCCACGTTTTCTCTCTGGGGTCTGGGGTGTTAATTAGTCCCTTCTGACAGAGTTAGGGGATCTTAAACTGCATCCAGAACTAAACACCAGTAGAAGAAAATGATTTTGGCTGAGTGGTTGCCCATCTGGGATCTAACCCCAGCCAGTTGGTGACATATTGGTCTGCTCGTCTGCTATAGAATCCGGGAGTAAACCCTAGAACCTATTGGTCTGCTCGCCCACTATAGAATCCGGGAGTAAACCCTAGAACACTTTGGTTCGCTCGCAAGGAATGAACCTATTTCAAATCTGTTAGTCTGGTATTATTCCGGGCTTGCCCATGGATAGAACCTAGGTCATTCTCACTTACATTCTTAGCAGCATTAGTTAGGTATAATTTATTTCTAATGTAATAGCTTGCTTGATTGTAGGCAAGATTTTGACACATTAGGACTTCTCATCCATGATAGAATCAGAGAATAAATTATAGACTATTGATTTTCATAAACCATTCTTTCATTCTTCACCCATTACATTTGCTAAGTATTAACTTAGGAATTTGTTTCTAGGGAAGTCTGTATAATTTAAATAACTTGTTAAAAAGTTAATAATGGATAATATCATATGAGTTAATTTACATCATTCACCACTGTAGAATTAATAATCACATTAATTAGTGATATTAATTAGTTTATTGATGATTTACTTGATGATTTTTTGATTACATGCTTTATCATTTGATTTAATCATGAATAATTTGATAATGCTTAGTTAATTCAGTGTATGACGGACTGCTTTGCATCAACTTTCTCACTCAAATTCACTACTATCATTCTCATAACAGTGTCTGTTCCTCTTGTCACTATCCTGCTCTAGCATAAATCTAACTAGCTCTGTGTATGGTAATAATATAATTACTTGCCTGAGTTAAGCTGAGAAGAGATCATGGATGCACGCACAGATTTCTTAGAGTTCGCTAGAGGATGGGGCATAAGGCTCGGCTTAATAGGAGAGAAGCTAGAACTATTTATCAGAGATGAAATGGATTGGTGGGACAAAGAAGATGAACAAATGATGAAAAGACTTGCAGAATTAGAAGCAGATATGCGTCACAAAGCTGAAGAAGATGAGATTAAGAAGAAGCAAATTGAAATTCTGAACGTGGAGGAATCTACCAGCTCGATTGAGGAAAAGCCAATCACTCAAGCCGAAACTCTGATAGAAAGCGGGGAAGCTGACCGTCACAAAGAAGAGGCATGCATTCCTTCGCAAATCCCCATGGCTCAGAAAAACAAAAACTTGCGCACAGAAAGGCAGATGCTTCCCTCGCCTATTCCTAAAAATATTAAAAATAAACGGAATAGGAATAAATGTACCAAGCTTTCGGTAAACAGTCACAAACGTGATAAATGTTTACACCGCAATGAAAGCGGATTAGCTGGCTTGGCAACCCAGCAATCTCAGGAGCTTCCTAAGACTTCCCAAAGGAGAAAAATCCAGGAGGAGGAGGACCTGAGGAAAACTATTAAAGAGATCGAAGGCGAGACCTTACCCGATTCTCTTAATCCCTTCAGTTCAGAGAAACTAGGAGTGGAAATGAATTCAACTGAGACCGGAATGGATGTAAAACAGGATTCCATTGTTTCTCACGGTGTGGCCACACAAGATGAAATAATTATCAGTTTGAATTACTTATCTCAGGTGGGATATGGCATTGAAAATGGCATCCCATAACATTCACTTCTATTGGATTTGGAACAAGAAAACCAGACCAGGGAGAGAATACTTCAATTGGACTTGGCACAAGAGAGCCCGGCCATGGAGGAAAAACAAGACACGGAGGAGAATTCTTACGATGTCAGTAGCTTGGAGTCTTTCACAAAGGAATTTCAAGATATACAAAGCATTCATGTAGATAGTACTACGGACTCTGATTCAGGGACGATACACATGTCTCCTATCAACAAAGAAAATACTTCTTTGGACAAGATGAAGGTAATACCTATCATCAACACAGCTGAAGCTAACAGGGGATCACAAATGATGGACTCTGCAGCGGAACAAAACCGGAGCGGTTGGTATTCTCAACACTCAGGACCTTGTTTACCTTTCACTTCAACCAATGTGGGATGTGGAGAACAGCTGTTTATGTATACTTCTACAAGGAGTGATACAAATTCACAGTTCTTGGGGAACAACATGATTTCTCAAAGCTGGACAACTTCTACTAGCCTTATACTTTCAAACACAGATTCAAAATGGAACTCTGTTGAAGAGGAACTCATCTGGATAAAGAATTATCGAGGGAAGAAAACTCTAAAATCAGGAGGGAGTAAACGGACACCCTACCAAGAACGAGGCAAGTACGAGTGTAAGGCACATCATAAAATTATGATGTTCAGCAAATTTCCTGCCAAAAGGAGATTAAAGGATTTTATTATGATCTTTGGCCGATGGAGGAAAAGAAAATGGAGCAACATTACTGCGACCAATTCTTTTAAGAAAACACTGATGGCACTTCCTCTGCTGATAGGACAAGGGCCAGAAATTGAGTGGACAATAACAGTCTCTCTGCGGCGCAGGAGAATCTTGTTATACATTTTGCAATTTCCCGGCTGGGAAAAAGTAAAACCTCCAGAGGACCGGACATTACCGAGCAATAGCCCAGAAATCTGACACAACACCAGGAGCAAAGATTTGCAAGATTTATCCTGGAAGGATAGACATGGGATATTTCTTTTGACTCATAGAACATCCCACTGCCACAAAGAATATTGGGAACCCAGACTTGGAGTCAGTTCGAGAAGGGAGAGAACTTAGATACATTCTTGAATGCTGCCAAGGCTCTGTTATAGGCTTCATTAATGAACCTACCTAAATTGGGGAGCTATGTGACGGGACAGCCCCAGCAGCATCATAAATACACAAGTTTGAAAGGAATTAAAGAGCCCACAATAATTTTCTATCATTCTCTAAAAGCATAAACGTCCACCAGAAAATGATAGAAATGCAATAAGATTGAAAACAAGAGGAAAATACTTTTTGACCACGCACGCCCCATCATTTCTGTAATGCTAGGTCTGAGAAAGCTTTGATGTACAGATCAAACGTAAAACCCAAACACCACTTCACCAGTCGGCACCAGTGGGCGGGCGCTATCAAAGGTTGAAAACTCACTGTTTTCAGTTGATACATCGTGGAGCCAGTCAGTTGAGATTGACGTGTTAGTTTACAATTCTGGGGTTGGAATAGGGGCAGACACCTAACACCTTAGTTCAACAGGACCTAACGTGTGAACCAGCCACGGCAGAATGGGAGATAAGAGGGTCAGCCAGACCCGTCTGAAATAACACATGCGGTAAAAGTCCAGACATTGGGGAGACGGGACAACGTCTGTAGTTGCCACCACAAAGGAGCAATTAGGACCAGATGCTTAACACCTCTCCGCAATACTACGGGGCAAAGTAGGAACACATGGCTGACACATTCCTGCCAGCAACCGGGAAGGCTGGTGTTACCAGCCTATTGGAATGTAATGACGCAACTGCATTGCCGCCAAAGCAGGTTTCATTGTTTCAGGCGTGGGGGGCATCGGTCAATTTGATTGCTCATGAAACTACCCTTCACAGGAAAGGAGGAGGGGTGAAAAGAATTTGGCACTTAATCCATCGGGGTAAATCGTCCTACATGAAAAATAGGTGGAGCTAACAGGAACGTGGACATAGTAATTAGCTAACGTGGAAACTAGCCAGGGATGAAGAGAATAAAACTATGAGCAGGGACAACAATCCTCAGACGCATTCACAATAGCGTACCAGGGAAGCCGGAATTTTAATTTCTGGTGAGAGATTACCCTCTCGTTTTGTTACTTCGATACAATGTCGTATGACAGGATTTCCTAGCTAAACCCAGGTAATACCATTACTCTGATTAGTTTGTCTGCTAGTCTGAAGGCTTGTGTAGTTTCTTGTTCTGCATATTCTCCAAAACTTTACACTGGTGGATTTTCTTTGTACTTAATGTTCCAGTTCTAGCTTTACGATTTCACTGAGAACTATTTTCTTCTTTCATTCACCACTTGGTTGTCTGATTTGTTGTATGTGATAATTTGGAGAAATCCATTATCCAAGCTACATGAGCGTGTGGCTTATGCATGTACAGGAGATACATTTAGATTCATCCTGTATGATGTTAAACATTGGGGAGACTGACTACTTAGGAGAAATTCCTGAGAGCTACCAGTCTCTTGATAGCGTCCAATTAACATTGATTATTTGGACCAACACTTTGAGTGCCTACCAAGATTGTGGTGAAACCACTTGGTTTGAGGAATGGCACCAGTTCACCTTGTCTGCATGATGTCTGCATGAGGACAGACATGACTTAGGACATTCAATATCCCAGACAGATTCAGGGAAGGCATTTAATGTTCGACAGGACTGTGCGACCAGCCCTTCCGACAAGACAGTATGAATGAATCAGAAAGGGAAAGAGTAAGTGAGGTGAACTTATATGGGAAACACTCCATTACACAAATGTATATGAATATGTATGTTTTGAGCTATAGATGTTCTAAATAGTTTTATTAATATATACATATATATTTATTTATTTAGAACTGATATATGTTTATGTAACATGCCATCATCTATCATCATACCATCATATATTATGACTAGAATGTATGTTTATATGAATGTATAGACATATGTGTTTCTTCTTCTTCTTCTTCGTTCATCCGGAGTTTTTTTTCGGATGTGATTGTGTTGTGCCTGTTTACAGCAGAGCTGCGTTCTTGCGCCGTTAGGCCGACACATCCGACTTCTGCGGGCATTTGTTGACCGGGTTAACCTTCCCGGGGGTTTCTTAGGACGTTTGACTCTCACTGTTGTGGTGTTATCTCCCATCCTAGCTGGCCCATATAGAACAGCCTAAGAGATCCTGGTCAACCCTCAAGGGAAGGCAGGGGCAGACCATGGGCATTCCCCGCCATCCAAGGAGGCTTCCATACTTGCAGAGCCAACACACAGCGCTCTGGTACTGGGCTCACCCAAGGAATCGTCACGTCCTGCACATGGCTGCTTAGCCTCACTTCCGTATATTGGGCCTTCCGTTCACCATAGGCTGTTCTACCGGAAACCAGAAGAATGCAGTGTGCAGATGACATCCACACAGTGAGCTTTCGATTCGGACTTTCCGCACAATGGATTTGCTATCCGAGCAATATTCCATTTCGTGCCACTAGGACACTTTTCCACCTTTTTTGAAAGCCCACACAGTGAGCTTTTGATTCGGACTTTCCACATAATGGATTTGCTATCCAAGCAATATTCCATTTCGTGCCACTAGGACACTTTTTCCACCTTTTTTGAAAGCCCACACAGTGAGCTTTTGGTTCGGACTTTCCACGTAATGGATCTCCTATCCAGCAATATTCCATTTCATGCCTCTGGGAGGCTTTTGTAACCGACATACCTGTGGTATGAAGTGTGGCAGTCTGAATACTTCTTCATACACCTTTAAATGTCAACCTGTATGTAGTTAAAGTAAGCTACAGTCAACTTGAGCTTGTTGATATCTCCATAGAGCTTGTCCTCAAATGAAGCAGGTGTGGGCCAAAATATCTTTCTCTGTTCTGCATATATTGGGCAATCCTGAAGCAAATGTTTTGCTGTCATTTTTCCAGTTCGACAATTACATTCATCGGTATCTCCTATCTTTAGTTTATTGAACAAGTGGTATTTCAGCCTGTTATGTCCTGTGCGGAGTCTGAAGATTGCTACTTGTTCTCTTCTGTCGAGTTTGTAATATGCATCATCCTTCTGGTGGCCTGGATGCTCTGATTCCCATTTGGTTCTATAGGTGCTTTTTATCAACCTCTTTGCCTCGTTATAGGTTATGTCTATGTCAGGCTGTGGTAGTCGTCCGCCCTCTTTTGCCAGTCTGTCAGCCTCTTCGTTTCCAGGTATACTGCAATGTGATGGGATCCACTGTATTACAACTTTTTTGGATTTCTGGCATAGACCATGGAGTGCTGCTCTTAGGTCAGCTATTTCTGTGCTGTTTTTGCTCTTCAGTATTGAGACAGCTGACTTTGCATCTGTGAAGATAGCTATTTGCTTCTCTTTATTTTCCTCCATCAAGAGCATTTCTGCTGCAGTTTTCAGAGCCTCTACCTCCGCTTTGAAGTTACTTGAAAACTTTCCAGTTGCCACTGAATGTGTTTTTTTCACTCCATTTTTTAAATTTAGGAGAATTCCTCCTCCTCCATTCTCTATTGAATTTTTCGCTGATCCATCTGTATATGCATGGGTCCAATTGCTGCTTGGGTAATGTTCTTTTATGTAGTTTAGGGTTATTTCTCTTCTTTCGGTTTCATGCTGAGTGTTCTTTTTCTCAATACCAGGAATGTTTTCTATCATCTCAGGCAGTTGCTGCTGTCTCCAAGCTGGGAACTTGTCTGCATTGTAAATAGGTTTGACTGTTGATATGTTAAGTATGGGATCTGCCCTAATTTTTCGTTTTGCAGTTTCTACAAAGTTGCTACGCTTCAGTCGTCCCTTTCCAAAACCACTAAACCTTTTATACATAGGGTGGTCTGTCAATCTTCTAAATTTTTCTGCTTGTTGCTGGGCTCTGCTATCTCTTCTATCCTGCATTGGTTGTAAACAAGTGATCTGTTCAAGTTCATTAATAGGCGTTGTCTTCAGGCTTCCAGTTATGATTCGCATTCCTTGATTTTGGACTCTACTTATTTTGTTAAAGTTTGACTTAGCTGCTGTTGCCCAAGCTGCAATGCCATATTCCAGTACTGGCCTCACCCGTCCAGTATATAACTTCTTGAGAACTTTCTCATCTGCTCCCCACGTTGTACCAGCAAGCTTTTTCATGATTGCCATTCTTTGCCTTGCTCTTGTTCAATTTTTCTCAACCTGTGTTTTCCATGTCAGGCGACGATCAAAGGTGACTCCGAGATAGTTTGGATTTTCTTCATGGCGCAATATTTTTCCATTCAATACCAGCTTAGGTTGTTGAGTTTTATTTGAGAGGGAGAACACTGTGCATGTTGTTTTCTCCTCACTTATCTTCACTAGCCATGATTTTGACCAGTCCTCTAGTGCTAATAAGGCTTGCTGTATTCTGCTGTTAGCTGTACTAATATATTCTTCAGATGTCCATATGGCTAGGTCATCTGCAAAGGATGATGTGTGTACTCTGGCTGGAAAATTTTCTGTGATGTCGTTTATATATGCTAGGAATAATGTTGGTGAAAGAACTCCTCCTTGGGGGACACCTTGCTCCAACAGCATCATTTTGCTGGTTTGTCCTTGTACTTTTGTCCTGGCAGTTCTGTTCTCAAGGTAGTGGCTGATCCATTTATACATTTTTCCACAAACATGCATGTTTTGCAGTTTTACTTTCAGTCCTTCCTTCCATACTTTATCAAATGCTTTTTCTAAATCTATCCAGACTGCTAGTGTGTGCTTTTTCTCTTGGAAGGCATCCTCTATTTCCTGAGCTATATAGGTTATTTGATCTTCAGTGGATCTGTACTTTCTGAATCCTGCTTGGTGTGGTGTTAAGAGTTTGTTTTCTTCCAGATGCCATGTTAGCCTGCCATTGATAATGCGTTCCATTAATTTTCCTACACAGCTAAGTAGACTGATAGGTCGATAGCCATTTGGTTCTTCCAGGTCTTTTCCTTTCTTTGGGATTGGTATTAGTATAGCTTCTTTCCATGCCTGTGGGACTATTCCCCTCTTCCAGCTGTAATTTAGGACTGCTAGTAGTTTCTTTTTTGCCTTAGTGCCTAGTCCTATTAGCATTTCATTTGTGATTCCATCCTTTCCTGGTGATTTCTTCTTTTTTAGGGTATTCATTGCCTGTTCCATTTCTTCCATTGTTAGATTTGCCATCATATATTCTGCTGCTGTCTCTGTATTTGTATGATGTATCTGTTTATCTTTGATTGCTTTCTTCTGTTCGGTTGTAATATCAATGTGGTTTGCATTTGCATAGTGTTCCATTAGTGCATTTGCAGCCTTTTTTCCTGTAAGCAAGGCATTTCCTTGTTTAATTGTTATTTGTTTGTTGCTAGGTCCTTCATTGTTCATGGCTTTCACTAGTTTCCATAGTTTGTTTCCATCCCAGTCAAAATTCAGGTTTTCTGTTTTTTCCCTCCAACAATCTCTTGTTGTTTGATTTACTGTTCTTTTATATTTTGCTGAGATGGCTTTGAGAGAGATGTTCGCTTCAATTGTTTGTTCTCTCTCTGCTGTCTTCCTGGCATCTTCAACTTTGTCCTCCAAACTTTGTAGTTCTTCAGTCCAGTTACATATGTAATTTTTCCTCGCTCCTCTTGGAATGGACTCCGTGGCTGCCTGTATTATCGCTCTGTTTAGACTTTCCACCATTTGCTTTATGTTGCCATATCGTGTATTTATGTTTTCACAATATTTGTCTGTTAGTATGGCAAATCTGTCCCAATCTGCTCGTTTGTAATTCCAGCGGGGCAAGGGCTTTTGCTCCTGTGGAACATACTCCATATTAATTACAAGCTTGATTGGTCTGTGGTCACTACCTGCTAATTGGTCCAGCACATGGCGATCAATTTTGTGGAGGATGTCTCCTGTGCAGAAAGCTAAGTCTGGAGTAGAAGTGGTAAGCCATCTTCTGGAGTAGAAGCTCGGTGTGTCATCCGCTTTGTTGAGTAGATGGAGATTTGAGTCTATTTCCCAGTCCTCCAATTCTTCTCCTCTTTTGTCAGTATCTGGGTATCCCCATCTTTCTGAACGGCTATTAAAGTCTCCGACAATAATGCAGTTTGTGTCAGTTATTTTCATGTTTGAGAGTGTAAGGTCCTTATCTGCTGGGCTATACAGATTGTAGATTCTTATTTTCACGTCCTTTATCATTATATCAACACCTATAATTTCCGTTTGGTTGTCAGAGATCACAGATACTTCGCTGCAAGGTATTGTATTTCGTGTAAGTATTAGAACTCCTCCTTTGTGTCCTTCGCGGTCGAAACGTGTGGCCTGATATCCTCTGACTGAGAATTTGTGATTGGCGTTGAGGTGTGTCTCTTGAATGCATGCCACATCTATTCTATCTTTATGAAGACGCTGTGTTAGGGAGTCTTTCTTCTTGTAAACTCCTTCGGCATTCCACTGTAGTATGTTGAGTGTCCGGGGTATTTGGTCAATAGCTCTTAACCTACTCCTCTGTGCCTTGACTCCACAGCACAGGGGAAGGTGACCACCAGTAGTCATGGGTGGACCCCCTCGAGGCAGGGGGCCCGGCACTATCGCCGCCTGATGGGACTTCACGGGATTAGCACCATAACGATTAATTTTGATTTGTGACATCATGAATTAAGTTACGTTGCACTGCTTTGTCAAGCCTGTGGCTCAGTACATCCGATTTCGACAAGCATTTATTCGGGATGCTTTCCCTAGCCTTTGACTGTCCCCAGTCTACCTACAAGGCAGCAGGTTTTACGTTGCACTGCTTTGTCAAGCCTGTGGCTCAGTACATCCGATTTCGACAAGCATTTATTCGGGATGCTTTCCCTAGCCTTTGACTGTTCCCAGTCTACCTACAAGGCAGCAGGTTTGTGTGTCTCTTCGTCTGGTCCCTCTCCCTTGACCTGTCCGACATGGGTGGCCCTACCAGTAGCTGTGCTACTGTCGGCATAGCTCTTGGGGTCATTGGGACGCACAAGCCCCTCTACCTCGTCACGGTGGACACACAGCAGAGGGGGAGATATGTGTTTGAGATGTGTAGACGTAGATACTACCCATCTCCGTTCGTTTCATTCCAGATCTCTTAGGAGCAATGGACAGTCAACAACCCATATCAGGAAGTGACTTAGCCTTGTGAGGGACCAATTTGGACTCCTTCAATCTGACAGTGAACTGCGTCTCACTGGGGGAAGCATGACCTATGTGCTTCTGAGCTTTTCAGCCAGATGAGTTACGTATACCATAATATAATCATCATCATCATATGATCATCAATAGCAATAATAAACACAGTTGTTGTATTTTAAACTCAGTTGTCTGTATAATTCTAAATGTTTATAAATGTTTGTGTAGCGTAATCAAGTACACACATTATATCATTTAGTGGGGGTTCGCACATATTGTCCAGAAGTGGGAATCTATGTCCGGGAGGTATCTTGCCTATGCAGTCATAAGTAACCAGATTACGTTGCATGTCTTAACTCCTCCTTTCTCACTTCTGGTGATACCAAGTACAGCCACATCTATATATATATATAGATATATTCTATCTTCAACGAGCCACTTCTTGGCTGTTTTCTTGAGTATCAGGGACAGTGTCTTAATCAGCATAACAGACATTTGTTCCTCGTTTTCTCTCTGGGGTCTGGGGTGTTAATTAGTCCCTTCTGACAGAGTTAGGGGATCTTAAACTGCATCCAGAACTAAACACCAGTAGAAGAAAATGATTTTGGCTGAGTGGTTGTCCATCTGGGATCTAACCCCAGCCAGTTGGTGACAGTGAGTAAAGTATAATCTTGTCATGTATATAATAGTGGTTCTAATAGTGGGTAAAGTATAATCTTGTCATATATAATAGTGGCTCTAACTGTGTGTAAAGTATAATCTTGTCATATATAATCGTGGCTCTAATAGTGGGTAAAGTATAATCTTGTCATATATAATCGTGGCTCTAATAGTGGGTAAAGAATAATCTTGTTATATACAATAGTGGCTCTAATAGTGGGTAAGCCAGCTTCCTGGACTAGAGGTTAGCGACTTTTCTCCGTAATCTCGTATACTCTCGTAAGTAACGTGACGACGGTGAGAATCAGCAGTGGTTCGAATCGCGTCGGTAACTTACGGGGTATGTGAGCCGGCCGCTCAGAAAGCAATGGCAAACTACTCAGCGTAATCTTGCCAAGAAATCAACAATCAGCTGAAAGATGCTGATGTTGACAGCAATGTTCTGTAAAGGATATGCAAACATTTTTTTAATAGTGGGTAAAATATAATCTTGTCATATATAATAGTGGCTTTAATAATGGGTAAAGCAGGTCCATTTTTTTAAAATTTGAATCTCCCTGATGCAGATGAAAGCCAAGACCATTGGCCCAGCAGACAAGCATCTAGCCATTATGCTACTGCGGCTCCACCTTTATTCTAATTCATCAGCTGTCTTTCAATGTCATGTTGTCTTGTAAATGTCTTTCTACTGTCTTGTATGTCATTATTATTGCCATGCCAGGTGGCACAGGTGATCATGTTCTCCCACATCATTATGTTTTCCGTGCTCATAAGTTTGATTGGTGATCATATTTCATTCTAGGGAGCTATGGTAGTTCAGTGGTTATCATGCCTGCTTTTCAGCCCCATGGTTATGTTTTTGAATCCCCACAAGGCGGGATGTTTTTCATTGACTAGGACTTCTGGTTTGCCCAGACTAAAATGGATACCCTATGTAGGAAATGGAAATATGGAACAAATATTCCATAATTTTATCAGACCGCACTTAAATTTAACTTGCTAAATATTCTTGGTTTTTGTTGTTGTTGTTGTTGCTTTGTTTTCCTTGTTTGTTGATAAAGACTTTAATCAACACATTTGCCTGTTTCTGTGTGTATTTTTCCTTTGATTGAGCTTCCTAGTCATACTTTAGGTTTAATTGGATTCTTCTTCTTCGTCGTTCATCCAGAGTTTTTTTGTGTGGATGTGATTGCGTTGTGCCTGTTAACAGCAAAGCTGCATTCTTGCGCCGTTAGGCCGACACATCCAACTTCTGCGGGCATTTGTTGACCGGGTTAACCATCTCGGTAATTGGATTCTAGAAGCATTATTCACTTTCTTTACCAACACTTACCAAAAGTCTCATTGACAGGTGTGTGGGCTTTCACAGTGCACAAAGGAGACCCAGAATGATGAAGTTGTTCTACCACCACACCTCTTCTTCTACCCACGACACTAATGACGCTGCCAATCACTGTTATGGGGCACTGCAGAAAGTGTTACTTAAAAATTAAGATTGTGAAAATGAAACAATATTCCACTATATTAAAAACTGGATTCTTTAAATATGGTTTATATGTACGCTCACTACAAACAATAATTGCATATAATCATCATCATGTGTCTTGCTGATAAGTTTATTTCTCCAATCAACCAATGGTTTTTCTACCCATCCATGGTTTTCACAAAGTATGATGAGAAAGGTGAAAACTGGCATCTGTTGGATTTTTTTTATCCAGGACATGATGGTGTGGTGGGCAACAAACAGACAGACAGAATGGCTGCATCTGTAACCTTTCAGATAGATCATCATGGCTTGGAGAGAATGGTGCTGCAGGGAGTGACCAGAGGATCTGGCCGACACTCAAAACTCAGAGGAAAGGCCAGACGCACATATAATCTAACTTCTTTACATTTTTTTCAGAAATCATATTTCTGCTGCCATTAGATGTACTAAGTTTATCTGCTTATCATCTTTAGTTCATATGCATATAACAGTATAGGTTCTGTATATGAATAAAATTAGGTGGAACTGTGGTAAAGCTGTGAAAGTGTTTGTGAATGTGTTTGTTTGCTGATGAAGGCTAATCGCCGCAACGTTCTGTATGTGTCTTAACTCTGTTATGTAAAGCTTCACTACTTTGTGTCATTTTATATTGTTTAGGTTCTGTATAGTACTTTAATACTCTTTTTCTTACTGCAATATACAACTTTTTATTGGTATGTTTTCCATCTTGTAAAAGGCTAATTCTTATTTTTAATCTCTGCAAGGCATCTTCCATCAGATGTCAGATCTAACTCTCTTAAAATATCTTCTCCTTATAGCCCAATCTGTGTGGCATTGGTGATCATGTCTGTCCACAACCTTCAATCTTTTGTGCTGCCAATAATTTCTGATACTGACATTCCTCAATGCCATGATGTCAAACAATGCAGCATCTTCTCTCTTGGTCTCTCCCTGCCTCTCTTCCCCTCCAACCTTCCTGTTGTGATGACATACTCCAGAGGTAGATACAGCCTGTTATCCTCAATGGAATCTGTTTTGAAGAAGAAAATTACTCAAATGCATGTCAAAATTGAAAAAAAATTGACTTTTGAGGTACATAACTTGGTGTAACATACTCCCTTTGAAAGAAGATGTATTAATTTCTGACCTCTTTTTTAAAACATAAATTTATCAGTAAGTTATTTCTAAATCTAACATGACACTAACACCATTGTACAAGTAATGGCTAGCTAGTTTCTTACCAGAACTTCAACCATGTAGAATGGTTCAAGGAGTGCAGGGGATGCAGTGAGCATGGAGGCAAACAAGCCCCTGCGAGCTGCTGGGATGATCTGACTTCCACCACAATGAGCAGGATCTGAGTGAATCTGGGCATCTTTCAGGTCAAAACGAACTCCCCTCATAGTTTCATCGCATAGCACACCCTGAAAGGCAAATTATTGCATTTGTTGAAGATGCAGCTGTGCTTAAGCAATAACTGTTCAATACACACTAAATGAGGTGTTTTGGTAGCACGGTTGCCATGATGCAAAATAAGATGTAACAGAGTTAATGCAAGTAGCGCAGTTGGTAAACAAAACAACACAACTAGGAGAGTTACAAAAAACCAAGGGTCAGTAAGCAGGAATCGATTACAGCTCATGACAGGTGTACAACATGAGCCAGAGCGAATAATGGTCAGGAAACAAGAGGGACTGGTCACGTGATAACACGCAACGTGTAACTGTGACAAACCTTGGATGCCATTTGGGCCCAGGGCAGCTGATGTGTCAAAACCTCCAGTCTACAACTGAAGATTAATGATCGGGATCAAGTGACTGATTGTAATTATTGTTAGCCAAGTAAAGTGTATAGGGTCTACGAACAAGGACTACATAGTTGTCAGCCATCTAGAATTTCTACTGGACGACTTAAGTGCCAGTAATTTATATTATAACGCTAAATAAGCCATGTTTTGAACAGTAGAGTGTTTTGTGTCAGGAAATTCACACAAGGAAAAGACTGTAAGTAGATATATTTACTATCACTTGTGATAGTATTCATTGAAATCAGATTGACAGTGACCATGATGTCAGCTGTGACCCGAGAATAAGTACACCAGTGAAAAAACTATCTGCAGCTCAATATCTGGCAGTATAACACATTAAGCGGGATGAGCGTGGTCGAGCTGTACACTGAGATGTGCTAAATAAATTATGTTTTTCTGAAACCAATGCGTTCAATGTCTATTTGTCAACTGTGAATCATTTGAACAAGAGAATACCTAGTGTTTCTTCTTCTTCTGTGTTCATCCGGAGTTTTTTTTCCGGATGTGATTGCATTGTGCCTGTTTACAGCAGAGCTGCGTTCTTGCGCCATTAGGCCGACACATCCGACTTCTGCGGGCATTTGTTGACCGGGTTAACCTTCCCGGGGATGCCTAGTGTTTGACTTGAGACCTCATGCGTTAATTAAACACACCAACAACTTGGCAACGGTGACCAGCACATTTGCCAGCTGGCCTGGTGATCTTGTGTTTGCAGAGATCATCGAGGCAGATTTCTTCAAATTTACTTGGGTTCCAAGGTCAATACAGCCTAAAATGGGTACCAGAAAATGTCCTGGGAAGTACAGGCTGTATAGTATTGACCACATAACCCATTGAGTGCTGACTGGTTTCTAAAACATGGAGTTAACACTATATACCCAATATTTGTCATGGTATTGAAAAGGACATTTAGTTTAATTACTTACACCTAAATGTTGGATTTATGTTAACAATCTTATTTCACATTAAACATATGAAGATATTTCACATTAAATGACTCAACACTTAAATTTGTAAACAGACTAATCTAAACTATTGTTAAGATATTTAATTAATTTAAGCTGCTTTCAACACGGCTTTTTAAAAATAATCTGGAAAAATTCAAATTAAAAATTAAATACTAAAAAATCAAATCTTTCAATGATAAACTCATGTCAAAAAACATACACAGTCAAGCGCTTCAATTAATTTGTGTAGGATTTCTATTTTGGCTGTGGTGTTTAAAAGTCCAAATAATGCATCCACATTTATTAAAACAGCCTCCACACTTTCACACATTTTGGCAAATAAACTGTTTCATAATATCTAAACACAGAGACCATAAATAAAAAATTGCACAATTTCTTGCCTGACAAATTTTGCCGCATCTCGTCAGGTGCGTACTGCAGAGTGTATCATAATAAGTAGAAACATATATAAACTCACCTCATTAGATGCCCACTGGAAACCTGAGCATATGGCATCTCTCACTTTGGTTGTGTCAACGCCATGAGTTGAGTCAATGAACATATTTGGACCACTGTTGTTGGGACCAAAACACCAAATCTTGCGTGCCTCGTTGACATCAAAATTGTAAGTGTCCGCTAGATAGCGAGCTCTCTCTTTCATGTCTTTGCTCAAATCACCCTGAAATGTAGAGTTTTGCTGAAATTAATCATTTGGATAGAAAAACTGAAGGAGAAACAACTGATGTATGAAATCAGAAATAACTAGTGACATTTCTTAACTGTATCATATACAGCACTGTAAATGACAATAAAAGATAAAAGAAATAGCAAACCTGTTTAAGGAGTTAAAATTAAAGATTATTTGTTAGATATCACAGAGAAAGCATTTAAAATCAAATAAGATAACTGATTAAACATACATTTCACAAGTTGGAATCAGCAGAAAATTATAGCAGAAGAATGAAGTATTAACTGTTATTAAAGTTTTAGCAGAAAGTTAAACGTTATGAAAACAGTTATTTAAAAAATCTGATAAATCAAACAATTTTCTGTTTGTAATCATTCCATGACACCGTTTCTGAAGTTGTTTCACAGACCATATATTTATTGGCATCAATATTCATGGTAGGTTTTCCCATGTGATATTTTGCTGGCCTTGATCAGAGGAATCAAGACAGAGAACGTGTGTGTAATTATACCAGAATATAAACCAAGACTTTCACTGAACCATGACCATCAACTACCCAGGTATCATCCCCTATCTCAGTCCCCATGACCCACAGACTCCTACGGCCATGTATAAAATAGGATATAGAATACATTCTTGGTAGTAGTATAGCCTGGGACTCTGAAAATAAGTAACAACATTTATTTCATATTTTCATTTTTTCTTCATTGCTCTCATATTTTCATCTTTTTATTCTTCTCATCCCATCCTTATGCCTTAATGTAGTCACCGGTGGATCTTCTCCTGTGCCATATGTTGTGTTTCGTGCATGTATTTGTTTGTTGATGAAGGCTAGTCATCGCAACGTCCTGTATGTGTCGTAATTCTGTTCTGTAAAGCTGCATTACTTTGTGTTATTTTATACTGTTTTAATTGTAAACTATGAATGGAAAAGCCACAGTTGCTTACCCTCTCTATTTCTTCACTCAGACCATCTGGCAGAGGAGAAGCCATCATGTACAGTTTGTTCAACTTGTTAACTGACTTAGCCAGGCAGATCCTGCTTGATTCTCTTGTCACTGTCTCACAATATTTCACTACAGGGTCTGATTTCTGAGGAGGAGAAATTAATGTGCATTGTCCAATAAGACTAAGAAACAAACAGCTTATGGTCTGTATGAGTACATTAGTCAAAGTAAAGGACTCTTCTCCACACCTAAAGGCACATTAAGAATATGCTGCTAGCTCCAAATGTTTATAAACCAATCTGAACTCAGTGGGTCATGTGGTCAATATGACGTCCTTGTCTGCCCCATGGGGTTCAGGACAAAGAACTTTCTAGATATACTATTAGCAGGTTTTCTCAAACGCGGCGACAGCATCTTTTCCGCACTTCTTGATTCACTAGTTCTATACCCAAGATCTGCATGTTACACAATTTTAGCTTTGTTCTGCACAGGCTCCAGTTAATGAATGTTTGTATTAGGGACGTTCATTTGAAACTCGTTCCAATGGCTTTATTACAAAAGCATGAAAGAAACATTAACAGATGTGGTAAAATTAAACAAAGCATTCAGTTTGAGTTAATAATGCACGATGGATTGGTCAGAAGAAGTCGCTGTAGGCATTCAGGCAAGCATCCCATTGCTTAGATAGGTGGCGAATGCCGTCCGCTAAAAAGGATTGTGGTTGCTCACTGAACCAAGTGTTTACCGCGTTCATTACGTCTGCATCTATGTGAAATCGTTGCCCCTTGAGAGTTTTATTTAGAGGTCCGAACAAATGAAAATCACATGGTGACAAATCAGGACTATAGGCTAGATGTTGCAGAATTTCCCACGTCTTCCTTGCTAATGCTTCCTGCACAATCTTTGCGACATGCGGACGAGCATTATCGTGCAACAAAATCACACCGCGAGAAAGCGTACCTGGTCGTTCATTCTTGATGGCTTTTTGCAGCTTGTCTAGTGTTTGCAAGTAGTGGGTAGAGTTGATGTTGACACCAGGTTCTTTAAAGTCGGTCAACAATAGCCCTTCATGGTAAAAAAATGCGCTCAGCATAAGCTTACCAGCGGAAACCTGTAACTTGAAATTTATGGCTTTTGGTGATGCAGCATGCTTCCATTGCATGCTCTCTCTTTTGCTGCTCGGCTCAAAGTGGTGACACCATGATTCATCGCCTGCCACAATGCACAAGAGAAATGCATCACCCTCCACTCTGTAACGCAGCAAGTGGTTCAAACACCATCCCATGCGTTCCTCTTTTTGGTGGTCGGTCGACATCCGTGGTACCCACTGTGAACACACCTTCCGATATTGCAGTTTCTTACGAACGACCTTTTGAATTGTCCCAATTGACACATCAAATTCTTTTGCTAATGAACGTATCCTTCAACAACGGTTAATCTGTACTGCTGCATCAATTTTGGCGATGGTTTTTTCTGTTGCACCAATATGCGCTTGACCCAGCCGTCTAAGATCTGTCATGAACTGACATCCTTTCCGAAACATTTGTGCCCAGTCTGTCACTGTTGTCTTTGACACACATTTGTTACCGTACGCTGCCTGCATTCTTTGATGAATGTCCACTAGTCGACATCCTTCAAATGAAAGAAACTGAATCACCGCTCTTTGAGCTTCTTTGGACAGATTTTGGATCAACCCGGCCATTTTCTCAACGGTCAGAAACAGAACCTATGCATCATGGGATGATAAGCATGTGCTCTTTTAGTCATTGGTCAGTACTTATCACACAACTATGACATGATCATGTTCAACGTACGCAATTACGCGCGGTGCGGCACAGATTTCAAATGAACTTATATTATAGTTACAGCTTGTAACTGTTTTATAATTATCCAATTTACTGATCTATACAGCAGCACTGATTTAATGTTAGAGTTAAACTGAGGTCATTCACCAAAGAATCACCTGATCAAGGGAGAGTAGTTGCAGGCTAGCCGGCCTGGTGGTCATGGATTTCTTCTTCTTCTTCTTTTCGTTCATCCGGAGTGTTTTTTCAGATGTCATTGCGGTGTGTCTGTTATGCGCCCTTGGGCCGAAACACGTAGGCCAACACATCGACTTTAGCGTGCTTTTTTGACCAGGTAGCATACCTGGGAGACTCTCACTTTTGTGGTGCCATCTACAACCATGCTGGCCAAGGTTGAACGGTCGAAGACAACGGTCATCCCTCAAAGGAAGGCAGGGACAGTCCATAGCATTTTCCGCCATCCAAGGTTGCTTCCATAGTTGCAGGGCCGACACATAACGCCCTGGATCTGGGCTCACCGAGGGAAATCGTCACGTCCTGCTCATGGCTGCTTTAAATCCTCACTTCAATATATTGGTCATTTCGTTTTCCCCGGGCCATTCCCGCACAAACCAGACATGTTCGCAGACGGCATCCACTCAGCGAGTTTTCGGACATGTGCTTGTCGTTGCGCCCATCATAGCTGTTCCAGGCACGACAGACAATCGGAAACTACCTAGTCAGAGCTGTTCCGAACAAGAGCGGCATTCGGAAACTAGGTAGTCAGAGCTGTTCCTAGCACGAGAGACATTCGGGCAAGACATTTCACTCGGACGTAATTGCGTAGTGTCAATTTTTAGTTTGCCACCCGTAGGCCGACACTTCCGACTTCTGGCGGGCATTTTTTAGTGAGGTTAGCCTTCCTCTGGTTTTGAGACACGTTAGACTGTTGTAATGTCACCCACATCTCAGCTGGTCAAGATAGAACGATCAACGATATCGCGGACGGCCCTCAAGGGAAGGCAGGGGCAGACTATGGGCATCATCTCACTATCCGAGGAGGCTTCCATAATTGCAGAGCCGGCACATATTGCTCTGAGACTGGGCTCACCCAAGGAGTTTCCACGTCCTGCCCATGGCTGCTTTAGTTCCTCACTTCCATGTGTTGAGCATCCCGCTTGCCACTGATCGCTCAAGCACACACCAGGAGCGGTCAGATTGCGGGCGACATCCACTCGGTAAGCTTTTGCTTGTGACTTCAGCCCACGCAATAGGTTCGCTCGCCGTGCGTTCCATTTTGCGTTGAGACGTTCTTCCACTTATATCTACACTCTCTATGAGTTAGGTACAGGGTTTCCGTAACCATGCCCTTCGACTGGGGCACTTGTCTGTCTTTTTTGTACTCGCTCACGGGGTAGGCTACATGTGCTGCCGGCTCAGCACCTTACCTTCGTGCAGCAGTGAACGGGAAACGGTCAGGCCCTCTCATCCGGGAATCCCTCATATCCCCCAGCTGAGAGCCTTCGAACATGTATCAGACCTGAGCATCTCCCCCGATGTGTCTCCACCTTGCCGTGGTGGGGGAGCTTGCGTGTCCCATCGACCCCATGTGCTTGCCGATGGGTGAAAAACTACATATCGGACAGCATATGGGATAGGGACCAGACTAAGAGAGACACAACCTGCTGCTCTGCAGGTGAGACTGAGGATAGCAGTCCAAAATTTAAATCAGGCGCACGAAGGCAGAAGTTCTTGGTCCGGACAAAACACTAAAGGCTCCCTGTCGAGGGCTGTGGCTGAACGCCTCTAAGCCACAAACCCTCGGACCTGAGAGCCGGGCCGATAGCCACCTCGAAAAATAAAGGCGTGATACTGAGCAAGCTACATGCTCAGGTCTGATAGAAGTTCGAAGGCTCTCTGCTGGGGGATATGAGAGATTCCCGGATGAGAGGCCAGGCCGTTCCTCGTTCACCGCTGCACGAAGGTAAGGTGCTGATCCGGCAGCACAAGTAGCCTACCTCGTGAGCGAGTACAAAAAGTCAAAAAGTGCCCCAGTCGAAGAAAGTGGCTGCGAAAACTGTATCTAACTCATAGAGAGTGTAGAAAAAAGTGGAAGAACGTCTCAATGCCGCAAAATGGAACGCACGGCGAGCGAACCTATTGCGTGGTCCGAAGTCAAAAGCGTGGGTGTCGCTTGCAGTCTGACCGTCCCTGGTGTGTGCTTGAGCGATCAGTGGCAAACGAGTTGCCCAACACATGGAAGTGAGGAACTAAAGCAGCCATGAGCAGGACGTGGCAACTCCTCGGGTGAGCCCAGTCACAGAGCAATATGTGCCGGCTCTGCAATTATGGAAGCCTCCTTGGATAGCGAGGGAATGCTCATGGTCTGCCCCTACCTTCCCTTGAGGGCCGACCACGATGTCGTTCGTCGTTCTATCTTGACCAGCTGAGATGTTAGCGACATCACAACAGTCCAACGTGCCTCAAAACCAGAGGATGGCTAACCTCATTAAAAAATGCCCGCTGGAAGTCGGAAGTGTCGTCCTACGGGTGGCAAACTAAAAATTGACACTACGCAATTACGTCCGAGTGAAATGTCTCGTCCGAATGTCTCTCGTGCTAGGAACAGCTCTGACTACCTAGTTTCCGAATGCCGCTCTTGTTCGGAACAGCTCTGACTGGGTAGTTTTCCGAATGTCTGTTGAGCCTGGAAAAGCTCTGATGGGCGCAACGACAAGCACATGTCCGAAAACTCGCTGAGTGGATGCCGTCTGCAAACCTGTCTGGTTTGTGCGGGAATGACCCGGGGAAACGAAATGACCAATATATTGAAGTGAGGATTTAAAGCAGCCATGAGCAGGACGTAACGATCTCCCTCGGTGAGCCCAGATCCAGGGCGTTATGTGTCGGCCCTGCAACTATGGAAGCAACCTTGGATGGCGGAAAATGCTATGGACTGTCCCTGCCTTCCTTTGAGGGATGACCGTTGTCTTCGACCGTTCCACCTTGGCCAGCATGGTTGCAGATGGCGCCACAAAAGTGAGAGTCTCCCAGGAATGCTACCTGGTCAAAAATGCACGCTAAAGTCGATGTGTTGGCCTACGGGTTTCGGCCCAAGGGCGCATAACAGACACACCGCAATCACATCTGAAAAAACACTCCGGATGAACGAAAAGAAGAAGAAGAAGACCTGAGCATGTGCTCAGTATCACGTTTCTATTTTCCGGTAGACGGGTATCGGCCTGGCTCTCAGATCCGAGGGTTTGTGGCTTAGAGGCGTTCAGCCACAGCCCTCGACAGGGAGCCTTAAGAGTTTTGTCCGAACCAAGAAATTCTGCCTTTGTGCACCTGATTTAAATTTTGACTGCTATCACTCAGTCTATACCTGCAGAGCAGCAGGTTGTGTCTCTCTTAGTCTGGTCCCTATCCCATAAGCTGTCCGATATGTAATTTTTCACCCATCGGCAAGCAAATGGGGTCGATGGGACACGCAAGCTCCCCCACCACGTCAAGGTGGAGACACATCGGGGGAGCCATCGACATTTGATAGGGCAGACATTTGAAAGATGCGTCGCCGGCACGTAAGGCCATGCGATCAGCACAAAGTTATCCAGAGTCACCAGTGGGAACGCCGCGCCCCGCGAAGGGCAACGACGATTGGTTTTGAACTAATAAAAGCGCTCTTTCCGCGAGGGTCGGAGCTTGGTAAGCATGTATTAGCTCTAGAATTGCCACAGTTATCCAAGTAGGATCGTGTCATCTAAGGAACCTCGACTGATTTAATGAGCCATTCGCGGTTTCACCGTGAGACAGTGTGAACTTAGACATGCATGGCTTAATCTTTGAGACAAGCATATGACTACTGGCAGGATCAACCAGATATCTATCAGACAGACGGACTATTCACGCACACGCAAGCCAAGAGTAGCATCGCTAAAGCGTGCCCTCCCGGTGCAAGGTGATACATGCAAAACCACTGGACGCCTACCGACGAGCTTTCAAGCTACGCCGGCAGGACTAACCTAAAAAAAAAGCTATACCAGCTTACTGACTGCAGGCCCACTACTCATCGAGAGAGAGTGGGCGCTTATCGAGACTTTGTCGAACGGTCGTACAAATTTTGCTCTTTTGCCCGCTCAAACCACGACCCTGGCTGCACGATGCGGTTACATTCTTGTAACGCCTGCCTCGCTAACTCACGTTGGCTGGGAAGATCCCATTTTGGTGCACCTCACACAGCCATCCGAGACAACGAACGCTAGACGCGGAACTGATCTAGCGAACCAGACCAGCCCCACGGTCATGGATTTGATTCGCTTCATGGCTTTTTCACATTTTAAAAATTGACCTTGTTCCCCAGGTCGACCAAGCTTAAAATTGGTACAAGGAAATGTCTTGGCAAGTAAAGGCAGTCGACATGACACTGACGACATCACCCATCGAGTGCTGATTGGTCTATGAATATAAAGGTCAAGCACCACATGCCCAATGCACCTTATAGCATGTAAAAGTTTTTTTTTTAACTTAATCTGATCAAGGGACAGCATTACAAGGATATTGTAAAAACACATGAATTTAGTAAAAATAAAACATAGCTTCCAGAAATATGAATACGGTTGCATTGTATATTTAAAGATAAAAGTAATCATTAAAGATTTCAATGGTTAGAAGATGGAGGCTTATAAATAAAAGACCAGTTTAAGGACATGAGAAATTCATAAAAGATAAGAGAGCTCAGATTACAAACCTTGATGGGAACTCCTGCATAGGTTTCCTCCAAATCTTGCAAGATGATCTCAAGATGTAGCTCTCCAGCCCCTGCCACAACATGCTGACCTGCTTCACTGGTAACCTAAGTGGAAAGAACATGAAGAGTTAAATCACAATGCATAAAATACATTTCTTGTGACATTTCAGAACGACTGTTAAGTAACATATTACTTATGAAATAAACCAGTCATAGCTGCACTAGATTTTATTAGAAGGCAGCAAGTCAAATGGTTTGGCCATGCAAGTAGGTTACCAGCTAACAGTATACCACAACAAGCAATGATGTACAGACCAGATGGAAGCAGAAGAAGAGGCCGACCATGTAAACGATGGACGCAGGGAATAACAGAGTCTATGGGAATACCGATATATGAAGCCCATAAGCGGGCACTCTTCCGCTGTTTATACTTCACCTCGACACCGCAAGGTACAAGAGGAACATGACGAGATGAGATGATATGAGACCAGTCATTATTTTTAAAATATATACCTGAATGCCGCCTTGTATAAATATACATTGTCTGTTGATGAGCAGCAATTCATGACATCAGAGATACATGACATCAGAGGTACATGGCATCAGAGATACATGACATCAGAGATACATGGCATCAGAGATACATGGCATCAGAGATACATGACAATGAGGCATTGGAGAAAAACCACAAGTCCCAAAACAGAAACCTGCTATACTACGTGATGTTCTAGGACAGTGGTTCTCAACTTTTTTTGGCCCATGCACCCCTTCACCATATGTTCAGAATGTCATTTCCCCCCCCCCCCTCGCATTTCCTCCCTATACATTCCCCCCTCCCCCGCCCCTACACAGTATACGTAAAAATGGAAGCTAAATTTAATAACACATACTACAACAAGTCTAGACATCCAAATAAAATGTGATTTGCTGGTACAATTATGTTATAAAAAAATTGAAGAAGGGAGAGAAGTACAGAACTGTAAAGTATGGAGGGAAAAACAATATCAAGTAATCGGTTCTTGTAATAACGCGATCTTGAAATAATCTTAATTCCCCCCCCTGGAAACCCAAAAATTCCCCCCTGGGGGAGAGGGGGGAATTTGCCACCAATTGAGAACCACTGCTCTAGGACCATCACATCTTTAAGGCTGAATACACAGAGGAATAGGTTGTCAGTTTTTTCCTGGCTTTAGAGGATGACAAATGCAGGCATCAAACCCCTGTACAATCATGCTCATGAAATTACCAGCATACCCCTCTAGAGACTACGCTAACGCACACACTGGACATTGAAAAACTTAGCATCATCATGCGTCTTGCCAACAAGTGTGGCTGATCAGTTCACTATCTCACACAATCACCAGTTTCCAATCAGGCCTGTGTTCTAGTCAAATCACTCACGTATTTATCCCTTTGTCTTCCCCGTGCTCTTTTCCCAAGTTTATCAGTTTTCACTAAGTTTTCAAGTTTAATAATAATGACTTAAATGGCTTGATGACATTTTCAAAATAATTCAAATAGCATATAAACCACATCCACAACCTTCAAAGTTTAGAACAGCAATGTAGGAACCAAACATAACAGTAGCTTAAATGTGTAAAGACAAACATGAACAAATCTACAAAGAGCTTAGCAAAAGTTGGTTTACGGCCAATGCTCCATTGGGAGATGAAAGGCAGAAGAAGAAGGAGGAGGAGAAGAAGAAGAGAAAGAAGAAGAAGAAGAAGAAGAAGAAGAAGAAGAAGAAGAAGAAGAAGAAGAAGAAGAAGAAGAAGAAGAAGAAGAAGAAGAAGAAGAAGAAGAAGAAGAAGGAATGAATTATTCAAGGACTGAGATGCATGAGGGGACATGAACGTCTATCTGGCAAGGCACATGATGATAAATAGACTACCTACCTGCACCAATGGTTCCACTTTGTTGAGGCGCTTTAAACCTTCCACCAGCTTCGCAAGATCCTGTGGGTTTACTGGTTCCACAGCTACCCGCACAACAGGACTGACTGTGAACTTGAGAACCTGGTGAAAAAACAAATACTCTTCGGCTAGCAAAACAAAATATGTGGGAAATAATGAAAGAAAGCACAAGACAATCATTTTTCTGGTCTCACTTACAAACTTCAGCATTCCTGACAGAAACTGAAAATACAAACCAGATGCTCACATTTCATAATAAGAGAATTAGAATTGTAGACATGGGAAAATGCCATATTATATGCAGCATTCACACATTTCCTCCCTCAGATTATCTATCCATTCAAAGACAAAATAAATAATACTACAATTGTGATATACTTTATTTTCACAAATGTAACGTGCGATAAATATTTCCCATCAACAATTAAAGTTGACACCGCAAGAGCATTGTTTTGTTCCACAATTGAACAATCCTAGATTTAATATAACTCATTGTCAGCGTAAAACCCGAACTCGGAAAAAGCTGAGATATAAACAGCTACAACCAGTTTCCAGGCCTCATTGTACAAACGCAAACCACAACTCGTCACAAACCAAGAGAAAGGCAGACTGTGCATGCAGGAAATGGTAGCTTCTTAACTCGCTACGACCACACTAGAAAAGTAAAGTCTAGAGAGAATAGAAGGACGAAAACCAGCAGCCAGTATTTGGAATCAACCAAATGAGGACCTGACATCTTGGTGTTGTCAACTGTTGACATGTGTTGTGAAGCCTCCCCGTTCGGATGAAGGTGAATATGATATTTATTTTAAATCTTTGATTAGTTTGTGAGTCTTTTTCCCAGAAGAAGAGTTGGTAAGTCAATTTGTTGAGCCCATGTGGTGAGTTCTTAATAAATTAATTTAGTAGGAGACTAAATTAGAATATATTTAATTGTTATAGTTTATATATAAACTGTACATTAAGTATAACCATAGTGAGTTTTATTTTTCTCCCAAAGTAAACAACTGATTTAATGTATAAGCATTAGTCCCAGTTGTACATTTATTTCTTAAACAACTCAATCTACAATGATTTAGAATGGTGAGTTCTTAAGAAATTAATCTAGTAGAAACTAAATAATATACTCAGTTATCATAGTCATAAGATAAACTGTACATTAGGAGAAAACTACAGTGTTTTATTTTCTCCCAGATAAACAACTTAGTTAATGTAAACATTAGACACGTGTTATACATTTTATTTCTTAAGCATGAAACTCAATCTACAATGAATTAGAGTGGTAACTTAAGACTTAAGGAAACTATTGTAAATGTGTAAACACTGGTAAGTGAAACTAGTGTAATGTGTGTTAGTCAGTAGATGATTTTTTATACATAAGCACATGAACAAACCAGTAGTTTCTTATATTTCTTGAACACATGGGAACCAAAAAGAGTTCTATAGGTATCATAATTTGTGTGATGTTAAAGCACACATGTGGTAAGGCAAATATATTTTCACGGTTGTCAGACATGTGGAATAATAATATTTGTGCCACATAATAGTGCGTAATCAATCGCCATACAAGAATGATTATGATTCATAATGAATGATGCGTGTATCACATAAATTGTATGTATTTGATGAAAGCATGTGGTGACTCATGGATTTAATTTTGCTAAATCCTTGGTGAATTTCATAAGTATGCCTAATGATCACATAAGTCTATGTCATTGAAGAGCATGCTTGTGTCATGTGTGTTTCATTGTTGTTAAACAGATGTGAATGTATCATTAGATAAAACCCATCAGTATGAAAATATAATAATTTCTGATGAAGAATGAGGTTCTAATGTAATGTCATAGTGGTTAAATCTGTGAATTTATCATGTGTAAAGCACAGACATATACTTATTGTCATTCCTACAGATATGATGTGTCTGATGAGTGATTGTGAAAGGAGATATTTCATTGTGATATCAATGATGTTAAACATTTTAAGTTATCATTGGGAAACCACATAAGTATAATTACCCACTTTACATGCAAGTATGAATGATGTTTGAGGAATTATTCCTGAATGATCATCCATGCATATGAATGATGTCTGAGATGAGTGAATTGACCCCACATGCACAAATGGATATTGTGACTGATGCATGAGGAGTGTGAGTGAGTGAAGTTACATGCTGAGAGAGAGAGAGGGAGTATAGGCCAACAGTCAATCTCAGGATAGCCAGAAACTTTGATCTGTAATGCCATGACTATCACTAGAGAACTTGTTCGGCATAACCCATAAGCTGAATAATAATTTAGTACACTCCAACGCATGACAACACATTGTATTAAATATCACTTATCATATAATCATCTGGTTTTGTGTGCTAAGCACGACACAACCAATATCCTACATTACGCATACTAACAGCATCAAAATCCCACTTTGTATTTCATGTCACTCATGTTAACACATATGGTCTAGTGTAATTATAATAATGTAATACAATGATGATGATGATGATGACTGTAATGTAATGATAATAATATAAGAATGATAATGATTGTAATGACAATGATATAAGGAAACCATGATGATGTTGATAATAAATATTACATCCATGAGAATGGAAGATAACTTCTCACTTGAAGCATTTAATAAAGAAGAATGCACCCGAATGCTATACAAGAATTGATTCCATGATGTACTTATATTGTTTATAAGCAACTACACATTACAATGGGAAATTATTAAAAAACCCATAATGTAGGAGACCCTTTTTCCTGAATATAAAAAGATATAGAGAACAAAACTAGGTACAGAAGAGAAAGGTCAACATAATTGTCAAATTCCAAATCAATCAAGGTATTACTTAAACTGAAGGACAGGCATAAGAGAAGATGAAACTGCACATCTGCTAGTTAAACCTTGAAAAACCTGATAGTGGAAGATTGGAGTGAGAGCAAACAACTATGTTGGTGATAACTAATTGAGAACACCAAGACTATCTTTCTTCTATGTTTATTTTCTCTAAGAACAAGATTCATTTTATTGTTTTCACTTGTTGTGTTCTTACAGTTTTTGCATTTCATTTCTAATGTCATATTTATGATATCATTAGAATTATGTGATTGATGGAATGTCAGGTAGTGGTCATACTCATGTAAATCCAGACCTGACTTGGTGAAGATTGAATGCAGCACCTGTTTAGTGAGCCCATTGTTGAGTGATGCCCTTGATAGAGTAGTGCAGAAACTTATCTACCTGCAAACATTCCATTTGTTTCATAGGAGAGGTAATCTTTATTTAAACATTTACCTGCCAAAAATGGAAAGAGAACCAAGAGCCAACTTATGATGTTCTACTCAGACCTGGAACACTAAGACTACAGAACATACAGCAATTAATTGATATCCAGAGGGATTCCCAAAGCTGGAAGTGGAGAACCCTGAGTGTAGACAGTTCTATTTTTTTTTTCCAGATCATCCAGGCCAGTAAAATATTAGCAGTACATGCCACTGGAAAAAATATAGCTGTTTTATACACATTATAATTGGCACATCAATTCTGTATAATTACCATTATATGTATATGTCCTTATTTTATGACAGGAAATTGTAATTTTGAATGCAATTTACAAAATCCATGTTTGCATTTATTAAATCATAAAAATGAGGTCATGTCATGCATTGATTGTATTTTTACTTGTCATAGTCAAATTGTTTTAAACTACCCTAGATAGAATTAATTAGTTGGTAGAGGAGAGGCAAGGAACCACTTAAAGGATATTTTGAGTATAAAAGGGAATACAACTTTTTCAGTTATTTCCTGAAGGTATTCCTTGGTTCTCTAAAACTCTATTTCTGGTCTCAACTAATTGAGTCAGTACAGCTAAATTAATTAAACGGGCAGGATCACATTGGGAAAAATGATTTCGCATCCTTTATCTCTTTGGGGTTGAGCCATCAATCTCGATGTATCCGACAACAGTGCAGATTAAGAAATCTCGCCATGGCAACTGTCACCTGGTGAATCCTACCTGTATAATGGTCTCATTCTCTAGCGTGGCAAGTCTGGCCCCATTTCAGATCAGTCCAAGCCGGGACATTTTTCAAATTTTATGTGAAATCACATAGTGGTCAAATTTAAACCACAAATTTTGATAAACTTTAATAATGTCCCAACTGTTGTATAGAGAAGAGCCAGATTTCAAAAGAAAGGTGTCATTGTGGGTACAACCTGAATCTGCATCACCATCAACAGCAACTACAATATCTATCTGAACAGCAACAGCATATATCATCAATGAAAAGAAAAATTTAACTTCTATCAAGAATATAAGCCACTCTTGTGCAGTTAATAACTTAATTAAAGTGCGGAACATAGTCATATCAACTACCACTTACAATTTTTCATTGCTAGAGCAGCTGCTGTACCATAATAGTACCTTAGCAAACTCTGACGAGTGATACTGGCTATTAAACCAGAACATTAGAGAATAAGGTGCCCAGGGCATCATAATCAACGAGACGGAGTGCAGTGCAGGCAACTTTCCAGTTTTCTTCAGGAGAGATCAGAGCGACATGCGATCGTCGTTGGAAATCTACACTGAAGCTGAGTATCATAACAGCATTCCAGATCCACTGACACACGCTGTTGACTCATAAACATTCCAGTGATTAGCTTCCAAAGTTGAAACGTCCACACGCTACAAAGATCGAGGACTAATCCTAATTGTTTTTCTCTTAGAATCATATAGATATTAATTTTCTTTATAATGTTTTTTCTTCGATGGTACCTTTCTTAACGTAATAAAAACACATCTTATTTATAGATATTACTGAAATATAGAACTACTGATGTTCATTGCCTTATAGCATCCATAGCTAGAGCCTATACAGTTGAGTGAGTGAGGATGAAAGTTGTTTATACATTTGTGACTCTCTTGTCTGTTGAGTGAGAGATCTCTGGGATGCTTGATATTTATCAAAGGAGGCGAGGGTGTAGCACAGATACCTAAGCCTGCTGTCTTCTACTTGTTGAAAAGCTGCAGCCTTACCTTCTGTTTCCTATGCCACTGTTAGGGAAGTAGACTTTTCTGGGACCAGTATTTGTACTTCCTAGTCTAAATAAACCGACGTGTCTTCTTTTCCTGCAATGGGTAGACTTTCCCCACGAGTCAGTCTTTCTGTCTTCAACTGTACTGGTAGGAATTCTCTCTACGGTCGAAGACCACGCTACAAAAGCGAACAGTTGTCTTACCTTCAAATTATGGGCATGCTCATAAGTGGAAATAGTGCCAGTCTTCTGCAAAAACTTGTCTACACCAACAAGACCAACAATGTTTCCACAGGGAGCACCATCCACCCCTCGTACAGAGCCTCCCATCATCACCACAGTTCTGTTGCAACAAACAATTAATCAATCATGTGCCATGCCGATAAGCATGGGCAGTCATGTTTTTCCATCTCACTCTATCACCAGAGTCATGGATCAGCTCAGTGTTTCTGTCTTGGCCATGCCACGTGGCCAAGCCATCCAGGTATTTATTTCTTGATCTTTCCCTTGGCCTCTTCCTTTCGATCTTGCCGGTTGTCACCAAGTTCTCCAATTCATTTCTTCTCATAAAATGCCCAAAAAATTTTGACTGTCTACGTCTAATGTCTCTAATCAGTTTACGATCTTAATTTGTTTCTTGAAGGACTTGTTCACTGGTTTTTTGTCTGTCCATGGTATTCTTTGCATTTTCCTCAGAAACCACATTTCCACAACCATCAGATGTTTTTCAGCTTGTCTGCTCATTGTCCACGCTTCACATCCATACAAAAGTACAGGTTCTATGTAGCACTTCAACACTCTTTTTGTCGTTTCAATTGATATCATTTTATTGGTCATTATGTTTTTCATCTTGCAAAAGGCTACCTTCGCAATGCCAAGTCTTGTTCTAATCTCATCAAGGCATGTCCCATCAGATATTATGACTGTTCCGAGATAACTGTACCGATTCACTTGTTTAAGAATATGCCCATTTACTTGTATATTACATTGTGGTATTTCCTTCTTACCAGTGACGACCATAATCTGTGTCTTCTTACAATACAATTCTAACCCTAGTTGTTCACTGTGTGCAACAACCACATCTACTAAATGTTGCAGGTCCTGTTCATTGTCTGCAATCAAGACTATCATCTGCATATCTAATGTTATTGATGATCGTCCCCCAATGTTGATTCCTTCCATATCTTCTATATTTCTGAAAATATGTTCACTGTACAGGGGAAAAAAATCTGGAGACATTACGCATCCCTGTCTCACACCTCTCTTAATAGGCGGATATTGACCTACTTCATTATCAATTCTTATGGCAGCCTGTTGTTTCCAATATATGTTTTTTACAAGTCTAAGATCTTTTCCATCAATTTGTAGATCTTCAAGCATCCTTACCATGTTGACATGTCTTACTTTATCGAAAACCTTTGTGTAGTCAATAAAGCAAAGGTGTAGATCTTTGTTTACTTCTATAGAACGTTCAATTACTATTCTCGGTATATACACAGCATTTACGGTACCCTTGCTTTCTAAAACCCACATTGTTCTTATCCTATTTCAGGTTGTATTTTCTTCCTAACTCTTTGCATGATAATTCTTAGCAAAATCTTCGTGATGTGACTCATTATACTAATTTTTCAATGTTGATCACATTCCAAGGCTCCTGATTTCTTTGGAATTGCAATAAATACAGAATTACATAATTCATGAGGTATATTTCCAGTATCATATATTGTATTCAGCAGTCTGGTAACTTTATTTATTCCATATTCTTCTAAAAGCATTAATCATTTCTGTTGTGATGCTATCTGAACCAGGAGTCTTGCCAGTTTTCATATGGTTAAAAGCATTCTGAACCTCCATCTTCAAAATTGAAGGTCCTTCATTATTATTATGAATATCATACTGTTCTTCTTGGTTATCATCACAAAGGTCTTTCACATAATCTGACCATACATGTAAAATCTGATCTTTTCCTATTAAGATTTTTCCATCTTTTGTCTTTAGGCAGCCTGCTGATGTATGTGCTCTATGATTAGTAAGCTCTTGAATTCTGTTGTGCATTAGTTTGGTATTTTTACTGTTGTGTTGTTTTCCAATTTCTATGCAGTTTTTCTTTAGCCATGCTTCTTTTGCCTCCTTACATAATGTTATGACTTTTCTGTGAATTTCTTCATATTTGGCAGGATTATTTTTGTTGTGTCTTCTTGTTTCCATTAGTTGTAAAATTTCTTCAGTCATCCATGTCTTGCGATCCACTTTCTTTAATTTTGGAATAGTTTTTTTCTGCAGCCAAACTGATTGAATTCTTTAACATTTCACATTGATCATCCACATCTTGAAATAGGATCTCTAGATTAGAAAATATATCAAATTTGTTCTGTACTTCTACGTTAAAATTATCTTGTATTTCTTTGTCAGTTTTCAATTTGCACACATCATATTTAGTGTTTCCTGTTGTATACTTGACTTTCTTTAACTTTACCCTGATTGTGCCTGTAATTAATCTGAGATCACTGTAACAGTCTGCATTCGGAACTGTTTAAATGTCTGTTAACGCATTTCAAAACCTTCTGCTAAGCAGGATGTAATCTATCTGGTTTTTAATCCTGCTATCTGGACTCTTCCATGTCCATAATCTTCTAGGATGCTGTTTAAACCAGGTGTTTCCTACAACGATTTCTGGTTCTTTTGCCCATTCTACAAGTCTGTATCCTTTTTCGTTTCGCTCTCCCAAACCTTGGTTACCTACACTGCATCCATCGCCTTGATTTCCTACTTTTGCATTGAAATCACCCATTATGATATTTATTTCTGATTTTTTACAGTTCTTCAAAGCAGACTACATATCATTATAAAATTCCTCCATACTTTCTTCACTGCATTCACTTGTTGGAGCATATATTTGAATGACATATATTTTAAAAGTTCTTCCGTTTAATTTTACCTATAGAACTCTGTCTGACAAACAACAAACCATATAAACATGAACATGGAAGATCTTGAAACTAACCACGCCTGCAAATAATGCCCTTCATCACAAAGGTCATCATATTTAGAGGAAGAAAACTAGCTATGTAATAATGGATTATATTGTAGCTATTATAGTAAATTAAGTAAAGTAGGTCTATTTACATGTCATTAAGGTTAACCCTCAAGGGTACTGTATTCGGCCCATATTTTGGTGGGTGACTGACATACTAAAAGCTATATGGTCCATTTTACACTGGGTAGTTTTAGTTCTTCATAATCATCATCATAATCATGGCATTCATGCACCACCACAGATCTCCGTCTCTGATATTCTGGATCAATTCTATCGATATTTCTCCTAGTCACCATCCCAGTCCATTGAGCATCATTTCTTTCGGCCTGCACGTACCACTGATCTTCCTAGTGGTCACATGTTTTCCAATGCTTCGCTTCTCATTCTCATTATATGATCAAAGAATACTGTTTGTCTTCTTATATTTTCATATAATATTCTACTTTAATTAGCCTTTTCCAGGCACTCGTTATTAGTTACTCCGGCAGTCAAAGGTATCTTGCAACACATGTCTCAGAAATCACATCTTAGTTGCCTTCAAGTACTTCCTGATTCGTTCAGCAGAACAAGTTCTATGTAACATTTCAATACTTTTGTTCTGACATTCAATGCTAGTGTCTTACTGCACAAGATACTGTTCATTTTCTGAAATGTAGTCTTTGTTTGGCCTATTCTGCTTTTAATCTCTGTCATGCATCTTCCATCTGATGTTATGAATGTCCACAAATATTTCAAGTACTGACTTAGTTAAAGTAGTTGTTATGGAGGTTTCAAATGTAAATTTTCATGACAACTTCTGAATAAGTAAATAACAAAACAAATTTGAAAAATTAACATTTTAAAATGTCAAAATAATTTTCCCGTAGTGAACTTGAAAAACGAAGACACAAACAAAAGATTGCACTATTTATGGCCTGGCATATTTTGCTGTATCTCATCAGGTACATACTGCAGAAATCACACAACATAAAGAAAAGTAATTAAATAAATCTTTCAATCTGAAATATACACACATTTGCACAGTAATTTCAATTGTCTACCACAGTAATTTAAAACTGACTGTCATGTCTTTCTGTTTCCACAAAACTGACCTATGCAGATTAATCATGATGGCTTCTGTGACCTTTAACAAGTGACTATTTTGTGTGCTAAACAACACACAAAATACATTGTCTATCAATCACGTGATCGGTTTCCAAAATGTGCTGTTCAATAGATGACATAGGAAGTTTATGGTGTGGTGGCTTCGCCAGGTTCCCATCATCTTTGTGTATTATTCTGTCAATCCAATTGGGTATGTTATATATTAACATGTACATGTTTATATTTTTAAAATTAAATTCTACCTTGGAATTGTCTGAAAGTACAAATCTCGCTTCTTTTGCATGTTTGGATCATAGTCAGGGCCCATAATTTGTACTTTCTGGCCAGGGGATACTGTTCCTGAAAAAACTCTTCCCACAGCATAGAAGCGACCCTTCTCAGCAGAGGGCACCATCTTGGAAATGTACATCATCAAAGGCCCGCTGGGATCACAGGCTTTCATTGCTGCAAGGGATAACCATTATGTTTAAGAAATTTGCGCTACTAAATTCAGAAACTTTTCTTTGAATATTAAAACATTAAATTTACCCATTGTCCAATTCATGTTTTTCCTAATTAGGTGTGTGACTATATGTATTTCTTTTCCCCTGTGGGTTCCAGACCAAGACTTTTCCAGTTATACTATTCTCATGTTTTCTCAATGTTTGGTCTATCCAGCACCAGCGTCTTTTCGTCACCTCTTGGTTCATTGATATTTGTCTAGTTCTCTCCATGACCTCCAAATTGGTGATTTTCTCATATAATTTTATTTTTCTACTTTGCACAAGCACCAATTAGTGAATGTTTGTATTTGTAATTGTTTTTGTTCTCCAAATTTCTGATCCATACAGCAGTACTGACTTAATATTACAACTGAATAAAGTTTTGTGCTAAGTTTAATTTCTTTTGACTTCCACAAATTTCTTAGTTTAGTAAAACGTCGGTTTTTGTTGCCTTCGGTTATCGTCAGTTTCGGTTTTCGTCAATTGTTTTCCGTGAAAAATGTGTCTCGGTTTCGTCGGTTGCCTTGGATTTCGTCAACGTGCCCACATGACCTCGCTGCTAATTTTGTGAAAACAAAGGTACCCACAAGTTCTTCTGCTCAGTTTGGCATTGTTTTTCGTTGTGTGAGCATCACTTGCTAATAATAAAATACGAAAGCAGCATTAAGATTGCTGAAATCGTCTGCATGTATGAGAAGTCACCATCCACGATAAGGTCCATTGTGATGAAAAAGAAAACAATAAAGGAGGTTAATGTAGTGAAAGGCATGAATGTGCTAATGAAACAGAGATTGCAAACAATTGAAGATGTTGAACAGTTATTATTAATTTGGATAAATTAAAACCAGTTAGATGGTAATGCTGTTACGGAGGCAATCATATGTGAAATGGCAAGACTGTTGTATGCCAATCTCATTAAGAAAATGTCTGGAACGAGTGCTAGTATACTAAGTGATTTTAAGGCCA
This sequence comes from Cepaea hortensis, assembly GCA_963921405.1. Lineage (NCBI taxonomy): Eukaryota > Metazoa > Mollusca > Gastropoda > Stylommatophora > Helicidae > Cepaea > Cepaea hortensis. Next base: position 85,448,571 of record OY992886.1, read on the forward strand.
GCAGAGGATGGTTTGAACAATTTAAGAGGTGCACTGGCATACACAGTGTTACTAGGCACGGCGAAGGTGCGAGTTCGGACAAGCCTGGAGCCGAAAAACAGTATTAAACACTATATTTATTCTCTATAAAATTTGTTTTTGGTATGTATTTTGGAGTTTCTAGAACGAATTAACTGAATTTACATGGATTAATATGGAAATAGTTGCCTCGGTTTTCGTCGGTTTCAGATTAGAGATGAAAACCGAGATTTTACCGTATTATAAAAGCTTCTCCAGCCTTCTGTATCCTTATTCTGATATCTTTATCTGTGTCCAACCCCTCTGCAGACATTGCTGCCTAGATAGGTGTATGATTCTGTCTCTTGAAGTGAGGTTTCCCCCAAGGAAGATCAGGTTATCATTTGCTTGGTTTATTCTCATTATCTGTGTCTTTCCTCTATGAATTTTCAAACCTACTTGTTGTGACCTCCCATCGTGTTGTTGCTTTATCCTGCATCTGATTTTGGGTGTTTGGCAGGAGGGCAATGTCATCAGCAAAGTCCAGATCATTGAACTGCAGTGTCAGGGGAGTCCACTGAATTCCATTTCTGGCAATGCTTGTTGTCTTCAATATCCAGCCTATAAATCGGTAAGAATAATATGAGTTACGATATTTAAATATAATAAGCGCACCTTCTGCAGCCTCATCATCTAAGGGGCCTTCATACAGCATCTCTGTACGGTAAGCCTGTGCTGTCACTGGGGATGGCAAGTGCAAAATAATCATATCCAACATGGCATCAGCAGCTGGAAGCCAAGTCTTCATGGTTGCTCTCATGAATTCTTTGCCCTCGAGTTCAAGGTTATTAGGTGTCAGATGGAATCCCAGTTTTTCAAGCAGAACACTGGTCTGTAATTTGTCAGAGTCTGTGGCTGTCTGGAGAATCTGTGGAATGTAAGAAACACACTGTTTGTTTAAGTATATTATTATCATTGCTGATTAAACACATATTCATATATATATATATATGTCAGCATGGTGGATATGCTTGCAGATCTACAAATTGATGGGAAAGACATTAGACTTATAAAAAACATATATTGGAAACAACAAGCTGCAATAAGGATTGATAATGAAGTGGGACAGTATCAGCCAATTAAGAGAGGTGTTAGGCAGGGATGTGTGATGTCTCCAGATCTTTTTTCCCTGTACAGTGAAAATATTTTCAGAAATGTAGAGGATATAAATGGAATCAGCATTGGAGGACGAAACATCAATAACATTAGATATGCAGATGATACAGTATTAATTGCAGACAATGCGCAGGACCTGCAACAATTAGTAGATGTGGTTGTTGTACACAGTGAGCAACTGGGGTTAGAATTAAATTGTAAAAAGACTCAGGTTATGGTCGTCAGTAGGAAGGAAGAAGTGCCACAATGTAATATACAAGTAAATGGAAATATTCTTCAACAAGTGAATCAGTACAATTATCTTGGAACAGTTATAACATCTGATGGGAGATGCCTTGAAGAGATTAGAACAAGAATCGCCAGGGCGAAAGTAGCCTTTAGCAAGATGAAAAACATTCTGATCAATAAAAAGATGTCAATTGAAACGAGAAAAAGAGTATTGAGGGGATACATAGAGCCTGTTCTTTTGTGTGGATGTGAAACTTGGACAATGAGCAGTCAAGCTGAAAAGCATCTGATGGCTGCAGAAATGTGGTTTCTGAGGAAAATGCAAAGAATACCATGGACAGACAGAAAAACCAATGACCAAGTACTACAGGAGACAAATGATTAGAGAAATTAGACGTAGACAGTCAAAATTTTTTGGACATGTTATGAGAAGAAATGGATTGGAGAACTTAGTGACAACTGGCAAGATCGAGGGGAACAGACCAAGAGGAAGACCGAGAGGAAAATACCTGGATGGCTTGGCCACATGGCATGGACGAGACAGGAACACTGAGCTGATCCACGACACTGGTGATCGAGTGAAATGGCGAGTCATGACCGCCCACGCTTTCCGGCATGGCACATGATTGATTGATATATATATATATATAAGTTGGATCACTGCAAAGTTGTTGTGGAGGTATGGATTTTGTGCACTGTGTGATGCTTTTGGCATGCTGAAAGAAATCAAGCCGTATGGGATCAAAGCCAGTGCAATGAAGTTGAACCTCTTGCCTTTACCTATGCCATTTATTCTTTATTTAATTAAAGCCTAATTATTTAAAATAACATTTCAACTTCTCCTTTTCACAGCTGTTCCCTGACACTTTTTGTATTACAGAGAAAGGTGCCATTCCATTGAAAATGTCATTTTGTCTGTGTTTGTTGATAAAGCAGGATCAATAACATATGTTTTACTGCACTTCCTATTGACCATCAGCATAAGTTTGTGCACAAACATCCTTGCATGCTTGTTTGATCTAGTTTTTTTTCCCTAGGATGCCCTCTTTTTCTCTTGCCCAGGAACTTGTACTTCAATAGTTTCAATTAGGTCATAATTGGTGTATTTACTGTGAATTTTGGTAGTATTATTATTAGTAGTCCCAGAAATAAACTGTTTATCAGGCAGATTAATACACTTATAAAAAATTGCTCAGACAATTACAATTGTCCATTTCTTTAAAATTCATTAACTTTAAAAAAATTATCAAAGCTAGACTTTAACCTCTTCCATCCCACAGAGTTATAAATAACTACTTTAGGCCCAAAAATGTCTTACTTTAAAGAAACAATTTATTAAAATAAAACAAGTTAAAGTAACAGCTGTGTGTGACATAAAAAGTTCAAACTACAAACTGAAAAATATTTACCTTGATTAGAGGTTCAAGGACAAACTGATTAAATCCTCTCACTGATCCTTCTGTCATTTCAGTCGTCCACTGGTGAGTCTTTGGATTGTAGAAGTTCTCGCCCCAAAGTCTTTTCATGAATTTCTCTTCCTTGATGCCAAACTTTGAAGCATAGAGATGAGCAAACTGGCGAAGGTTGAATCCCCATCCATGGAGACCAGAGCCAAAAGCAACATTGCCTTTAGATGGGTCCATCTAAATTAATTCACAAAGAAAATGTAAATTCAGAAGACCCAAAATACAAAACATTGTCTTATAGTCTAAAGCACAAACATGATATAAATAAACTGATTACACTTCCAATACAAGATTATGAATCTGTCAAGAAAAGAATGATATCTAAGAAAAGAATGTTATCTAAATTATGAATCTGTCAGAAAAGGAATATCTAAATTATAAATCTGTCAAGAAGATAACCATATCTAAATTAGAAATCTGTTAAGAAAAGAATGATATCCAAATTATAAATCTGTCAAGAAATAATATCTTAATTATAAATCTGTCATGAAAAGAATGGTGTCTAAATTATAAATCTGTCAAGAAAAGAATGATATCTAAACAGATGTATATAATATAAATTTGATTAATTTACTTACCATCAAATCTCCCATGGGTGATTCTTCCTCTGAGTAAATTGCTACCAGAGCATTCACATTTTCCACAACACTGCGAAGAGTGCAATAAATGTCTTCTGGACCAAGACATTTTTCAAAGATGGCTCTATCCAATTTATTCAACATCAGAACAGGCTTAATACGTTCACACAGAGCCTGACGCAGAACAGTTTCTGTTTGGACACTTACACCTGTTTTAATTTTTTTAAATAACACATGAAATGTCTCAATACATATTTTTAGATCAAGAAATAAAGGTCAGATACCCATTAATATTAGAATCATTTATAACATAACTATAATAAATCTAAAACTGTTAATGGCACCACAATTACAACATGAATTTCACACCTATAAGTCTAATAAACAAATTGCGATTGGGATATATGTGGTCAACATTATTCATTTGTGTATGATGTTTGCCGGCTTCGTGGAGAAGGGATTACGAACGCAGTTTGTAATCCACATACCGCATTCGAAACACAGCTGCAGGCGATTTGGCATCAGACCGCCTTGCGTTGGGTTTTTTATAAAATGGTATAGTTGCCAGTCATTTAGAAAGCAATGGCAAATTACTGAATGTAAACTTGCCAAGAGATCACAAACAGCCAAAAAGTTCTGGGGTTGACTGCCACGTCCTGTAAAGGATATGCAACTAACTTTTTTAACAATGATGTATTACTTACCACTAACACAGTCTACCACAACCATTGCACCATCAACAATGCGCAGAGCTGCTGTCACTTCCGGGGAAAAGTCTACATGTCCTGGGCTGTCTACTAGGTTGATGAGAAACCCACTCCCTTCGGAGTCTGTCAGTCCGAGTTGCTTCAAGTTTTCAACTCCAAGATCATTGCCATGAGTCAGATTACTTAAGACCTGGTTAACAGCAACATAGATTGTTGAAACATTAATAGTGATAAACAATCACGGAGAGTGATAAGGGAAAAGACACCGGTAACGGGCTAAAGATAGTGGCCAATAGAATTGCGAGGAGGAGGCCACGTGATTAGGAGGGTCGAGCAGGGCGCACGGACAAAGGGAGTCAGTCGGAGTTGGGAAGCCATGACGGACAGATCACGAAAGCAGAGAAGTGTGTCGGCTGAGAACTGAATATCCCTTGTGGCGATGAAACGCCGAGAATCGTCGACGGCGAGTAACTGAGTGTACGCTAGATATTTCAAGCGTGTACCGATTGAGGAGAACAGCGTTGCCGCGACCAGGCGGGTGGACATGTTACAGCACGGAGTCGAGGGTGTGCCGTGTGCAGAGGTTGCCGGCCTGTGAATGTAGGCGCCATGCGACCATGTGTAACAGGACTGTAAGTAGGGTAGAAGAGTGTATGTGTAGACCATTGTAGTTGATTAGATAGCCTGGATAGTAGGACGTACTACAATCAATGTGTAAACAAATGTCGTGGGTGTACCTTTGAATATCCCAGTGATTGTGTCGCATAGGAACAATACATGATGCTATTCTATCACTCGGTGGTGACGAGTTGTGTTCACGGTGTATCAGTGTGTAATTCCTAAAGAGTGTCAATGTAGCCGCATCTCAATACCCCTAGTTACGTCAGAAAAGGCTCGTTGGCAACATGGGGGCATTCGTCCTTCAAAAGAACTCGGCAAAATTGAGGCAATGGTTATCATGGTAGTGAACAAGTATGTATGTATTGGCAGCTACAGATTTTTCAATAAACCATAAACAGTTAACGCTATGTACACCAACAAGATAATAGTACAAGCGCATTAATTATAGATAACAGAAAACCATGGCTAGGTGTTGGACATAGGACGGTTGAGCTTATATACAAGAAAGTAACTCGCCACCAATTCTGCGAAAGCTAAGAAGATGAGTAGCAGCAATACAAACAACGGAACATACGTCGATACTCAACGTTATAATTTCTGATTAACTTGGCGTTGTGCATAAGCGACAACACGTAAATATTAGGAAATCCCGGAAAATAGAAATACAGAAACATTATGGCATCTTGCCACAAGAATAACAGTGTGAAGCCGTATTCGGGGGGCTGCATGCATTAGAATGCCAGCAGAGACTAATGATGTCAAAACTAGTATCTGTTCCAGAAATGTGTTCCAGGACAGTGAGTAGTACACTATGTGGTATCTACACCATGGATGTGGAGCTGCACCTGACGACCAAGTTTATCCTTGTCGACCTGTGAGTGAAACGGGGACGGCCACGCTGATTTGAATCAAGCCCGGAAGCAAGCGGAAGTGAACTGAGTATCGGGATCAAGCCACTGGAAACATCATCGCTGGATATATACAGGGCAAGTTAATTCTAATTAATTTTCTATGTGTACTGCTCAATTACAGAGAGGTACCAGGCATCTTTGTATGATATGATGTAGGTGTGATCAGCCTGACGAAGTAGATTGTTCTCCCACAGGGATGATGTTAGTTAGAGAACCTCTTTTGTTCCAGGTTACAGGTTAACAAAACAAGATCAGCAGCAACACTGACTGCGTGTACAGATAGTAATAGATATATCACTCAGTAGATACATCATATAACCATGCCAACATGGTCGGATTTCATAGATTTAGGTGTGAGATGTGGGCTGACAGTGACAGAGCTTAAGACAGAACTTTAGAAACGGAATGATAACCAAGGTAAAGACCAACAGAATAGACCCAAGAGTAGAGATCACCAAACTACTCAATATAGACCGGCCCTACAGAGATCAGCTACGGTAGCTCGATCAAAGCGAGTAAGTGAATGTACAGATTGTGGGCGCCAACATGGGGCTGTGGATATAGGAAATAGAAACCCTAAGTACGACTCGTACATCAGAAACGGTCCTTCTAATAGAGTCGAGAGGTACGCAGACTACGTAAACAGTCGAAAATGTTGGGTCTGTAACAGTCTGGGCCACGTAGCCAGAGAGTGTAGACTGAGACGGCTGACTAAAGAAGAACATGACCAAAGGACAAATGTAGGGGACATAGCGACAGACGTGAATAAGAGACAAGAGTTCAGTAACCCCACGTGTAGGCACACAGTGCCTGCAAGAGAGGCGAATGCGACCAACATTCACAATGGGTCCTTGAAAGTCCACAAAGCACTCGTGAACGGAAAGATGACAACCTGCGTTAGAGATACTGGGGCGTCTATAGTAGGTGTGGATCGGAGTCTGGTACTGAACAGTGAATACACGGGAGATAGTGTGACATGCCGTACCTTTGGCGGCACAAAGGAAAAATACGCGATAGCATGGGTTCATATATCCTGCCCATACTATGAAGGGAGAATACGAGTGGCGGTATTGCCAAACCCATGTGCAGGCCTTATGATAGGTAACGTACCGGGGGCAAAAGATTGTACGGAAGAGGAAGCCCGGACATGGGATTATAGTAAGGCATATGGCAATGCGATTACCAGACAGCAGGCTAAGAAAGACAAAGAAGAAGATAACATGACCCTACCTCGGGCTGAACAAACAGACAATGGACTGGTCCCAGACATCCAAACCGACGACTTTGCAAAACAACAAAGAGATGACAATACACTGCGAACGTGTTTTCAGCGGGCAAACCGCCCACCTAAACAATCTAAAGAGAGTAAGTGGTCATTCGTAATTGATAAGAACATCCTCACGAGAGAGTATAGCAAAGGGGCAACGCTTCTCACACAAACCGTTCTGCCGTTACATCATCGCAGCAACGCGCTAAAATTAGCGCATGACTCCCCATTTGCAGGCCATATGGGGATGGCCAGGACGAGACAGAGATTATTATCTCAGTTCTACTGGCCAGGCTATTGTAAGGATGTCAGAAGCTATGTCCGTTCATGTGAACTGTGCCAGCGAACTTCACAAAAAGGAAGGCATCCAAAGGCTAAAATCCAGGAAACGGACTTGGCTTCTAGACCATTCGAAAAGATAGCTGTCGACATTGTGGGACCCCTCAATACGACAACGGACCGAGGGAATAGGTACATCCTAACGATGATTGACCTATGCACACGATGGCCAGAAGCGGTTCCCCTGAAATCCATATCATCTAGATCCATCGTAGAAGCATTCCTCCTTATATTCAGCAGAATAGGATTCCCATCATGCATCCTATCAGATAGGGGTACCCAGTTCATCTCAGAAGCCACACAGTGCGTAATGAAGTTAATGGGGATAAAGCAATCATTCAGCTCCCCATACCATCCGATGACCAACGGAGTAAATGAGAACTTTAATGGGGTACTAAAACGTACTCTAGCCAAAGTCACGGCGGAACGCCCAAAAGACTGGGATGTGATGCTCCCTGCAGTGCTATTCGCATACCGAGAGGTACCACAAGCGAGCACAGGATTCTCCCCATTCGAGTTAGTATACGGGGCAAACCCAAGGGGTCCATTGCTACTGTGGAATGAGCTGCTCACAGGCAAAATACATGACTCCCTGAAAAGGGAGGCATACGACATGGTGATAAGCCTAAGGCAGAAAGTAGTCACGGCATGTCAAGTAGCAAAAGAGGCACTGCAGATCGCTGGACAGAAATATAGACAGTATGATAACCGGAAGGCCAAGACATTAGTCTTGAAAGAAGAAGATAAAGTCTTGTTGCTCCTCCCAGACCCCAGAGACTCCCTCATTGTATCATGGCAGGGACCATTCCAAGTATTGCAGAGAATTAGTGATGTAGATTATCAGGTGCAGGTGGGCAATAAGAAAAAGATCTACCACATCAATATGCTGAAACCGTTCGTAGACAGAAAGACGGACGAGACAGTAACAGTAGAAGAAGGTGAAAGTCTTAGACCTGCCTCTGGATGCGGGGTCATTAATGAACAGCAAAACGACGCGGTTGGGGATGAAATTCCAACACCTGACGTTAGAGACGATGACAGCTGGAGAGGAATACAGCTGAACCCGGAATTAGGAAAACAAGACAAAGCCAAACTGGAAAGGTCTATTGTTAAATTTAGACACATATTTTCCAACAAACCAGGAAGCACTGATCTCATAACTCATAAAATCACCCTATTATCTAATGTGCCAGTAAGGGTGAAACCGTATCCTATTCCGGTCCACTTCTTTGAGAAAATAACATCTGAAATATCTGACCTTGACCAGTGTGGTATCATTAGGAAATCCACTTCAAATTACTGCTCACCTTTGGTCATAGTAAAGAAAAAAGATAACACCCTGAGGATATGCGTTGACTATAGAAAGATCAACGCATTAACCCTCTTAGATGCGGAACCCATGCCAAACATCGACGATCTCATAGACGGCATGGCCAAATCACAAATTTTCTCCAAAATCGATTTAACCAAGGGATACTGGCAAATCCCTATGGAAGAAAAGTCCATGCATATCACGGCTTTCGCTACGCCGTTAGGCCTTTATGAATGGGCCTATATGCCTTTTGGTCTACAGAACGCGCCAAGCACATTCATGCGAATGATGCGCAGGCTACTGCAAGGCATTGGAAATGTAGCCACGTATATGGACGATATATGCATCCATACTACGAATATAGATAAACACACCGAGGTCATGGAGCAGGTGTTTCAGAGAATACAAGACCATGGGCTGAAAGCTAAGCCCAGTAAGGTCGAGATAGGGTATTTAGAAGTGCAGTTCCTTGGACATAGAATCTCCAGCGGGTTTCGGAAAACCGACCCGACTGTGGTTACAAAGATTTTGCAAATTAAAGCTCCCACCACCAAGAAAGAGGTTAGGAGCGTTTTAGGGCTTATTAATTATTATCAGAAGTTCATACCGAACTTCGCCGAGATGACTGCAACTTTCTCCGAACTACTGAAGAAAGGTCAACCGACAAAGGTAAACTGGACAGACAAACACAGCAGACTATTGGAGGAAATTAAGACACTCTTCAGTAGACAACCTATCTTAAAACTGCCAGATATCTCAAAAGACTTCATTCTCCAAACTGATGCAAGCTCCTACGCAATCTCTGCTATCCTGCTACAGTACCATCATGGACAATTACACCCCATACTCTACTATAGTAGGAAACTTACAGACACCCAAAAGAACTATTCCATCACGGAACTGGAAGCCTTAGCGCTAGTTGAAAGTGTTAAGAAATTCTCCAAGTATTTGTTGGGGAAAAAGTTCATGGTATTGTCTGACAATAAACCATTAAAGGTATTCAAAGAGGGCCATCCAAAAAACTCTCGGATACACAGGTGGTCCTTACTTCTGCAGGACTATGACTTTGATATTTGCCACATACCAGGCAAAGATAACAACCTTGCAGATGTACTGAGTAGACTATAGAAAGACATTAGAAATACAGGAACGAATTAAAATGTAATTACTTTTTTTAGAATGTAAGTATAGATATGTATATTGTAGGTACTGTACAGATTGCATAAAGGTTAGATATATGATTGCAGTAATATAATATACAATTGCAAATGTGGAAAGATGTAAATGTGCATATGGATGTATGGATATATACACCCAAGGCTGTTACTAATTTCAGATAGTTAAGAGGTGTAAATGACTGAGCAGAAGAAATAGTGTCGAAGGTACCTCAAAGATGTTACCTCACTAGCTGACTGAAGAGGCTGAGACAGACAGACGCAAGGGAAGATTGGGAACCTGATTGGTAAAAGATACAGTCAGCGAAGACAGATACCCGCCAGAACCAACCAAGGGAGTAATAGTTAATAACATTCACTATCATTCAATAAACAAAACTCATAATACATATAGACAGATAAATAATATCATGTTAATGGCTGATAAGTACATACATAAACATCAATGCATTCTTACGATCATAATCATCATGCCATGTATATTCAGAAACAGTATGCATGTAATGGTAACAGTATTGATTGTACTAGTACCTGATGGGAACACAGGACAGGTAAGATGAGAGGTTGGTAGAAACGACATCTGCGAAGGCAGGAAGGTTGACAGTGGGTCTAAAACCACGATACATCACAGAGGAAACCCACAATTTAAAAGCAAAAAGACGAAGAAGGTAACTGAGACCCTACTACCAATTATACATATTGATGTCACAAAAATGATAATGATGGGCGAGTGAAAAGTTCGACTAGTGCTTGCAATATTACATGTGAGTCCAATTGTAAATATTATTCAGGTTTTATGACAATATTGTATATTTGGGAGACAGAGTACATAATAATTAAAAAAAAAAAAAAAAAAAAAAAAAAAAAAAAAAAAAAAAAGAGAGCGAAAGACAAACGATGAAAGGATGAAGAGAGGGAATGAGAGAGAGAGAGAGAGAGAACAGAGTGCAAGTGAAATTGAAGGAAAGGATACAGGGATAGTGTAATAGGATTATTGGTAGTACCATTGATAATAGTACCAAGTGGTAGTACTGTGTACATATAAGATGTCAACATGTAGCACTTCAGCATGGCAGTAGATGTATATAAAGGTATATAGGGGTCATGGTATTGGGAACACTACAAGGAAAAAGTTAGTAGTAAGAACACCAGGCATAAACATAGGGCAAATGAAGGGAATAGATAGCCATAGAGCACAAGTAACTAATGGCAGCCGACCACGCACACACGTTGACAAGACAAATACAAGAGTCATAGGTACTCGCACCAAAAAGATCCACAGTCGTAGCATAGACTACTCAGGAGCAAGATAGAGCTTAAACAAAATATGGGTGAACTTGATATGTCTGCAATACACACGTTCCTGCACCCAGGGCTTAAGGGCTGGGGAGGGTGTCAGTTGCTTGTACCGAGGTATAAATGAGGAACCTTATGGGAATGTCCGGGGTGGGACATTGGGACTCATAGTAGGTTGGTCCTCAACTTGCCGAATACAAAGGGGGTTGAGGCCACACGAGGTCTATTTGGGAATAGACGGATATTCGTGTCCGACATTATAATTTGTGTGAAGGTAGGGCGGAATATCAACGGAACACAGAGGGAAGTTAAAGGGAACTGAGAAGCAAGCTCAAAGGCATGAGGCAGTAGACAGATATGTGCGACCAGGGACAGGCATGTGCGACCAAGCTGACTCATGTCAAGTGTAGAGATAAGGAAGAACCCAAAAATGTAGAACATTTTTGAAATTGCGGGGGGCATATGCCATGAGTCAGATTACTTAAGACCTGGTTAACAGCAACATAGATTGTTGAAACATTAATAGTGATAAACAATCACGGAGAGTGATAAGGGAAAAGACACCGGTAACGGGCTAAAGATAGTGGCCAATAGAATTGCGAGGAGGAGGCCACGTGATTAGGAGGGTCGAGCAGGGCGCACGGACAAAGGGAGTCAGTCGGAGTTGGGAAGCCATGACGGACAGATCACGAAAGCAGAGAAGTGTGTCGGCTGAGAACTGAATATCCCTTGTGGCGATGAAACGCCGAGAATCGTCGACGGCGAGTAACTGAGTGTACGCTAGATATTTCAAGCGTGTACCGATTGAGGAGAACAGCGTTGCCGCGACCAGGCGGGTGGACATGTTACAGCACGGAGTCGAGGGTGTGCCGTGTGCAGAGGTTGCCGGCCTGTGAATGTAGGCGCCATGCGACCATGTGTAACAGGACTGTAAGTAGGGTAGAAGAGTGTATGTGTAGACCATTGTAGTTGATTAGATAGCCTGGATAGTAGGACGTACTACAATCAATGTGTAAACAAATGTCGTGGGTGTACCTTTGAATATCCCAGTGATTGTGTCGCATAGGAACAATACATGATGCTATTCTATCACTCGGTGGTGACGAGTTGTGTTCACGGTGTATCAGTGTGTAATTCCTAAAGAGTGTCAATGTAGCCGCATCTCAATACCCCTAGTTACGTCAGAAAAGGCTCGTTGGCAATCATAGTAGAGAGAGATAGCCCTGTCAAGTTGAAAGACAACAATACAATTTGCACATATTAAGCCTCCGTACTTTGTATTCAAGTCATTAACTGATCAGTGATATGGGATGATAAATTGTCGTAAGCGAATTCCCTTATCTGCAATGGGCGTATATACAGTAGTTCTCCCTATGCAACCCCTTTTAATTTGATATATAATACAACATGTCTGCTACCATATTAATAACTTTTAAGTCGTCACTGTGACATGCCCCTGCTTCAGATTTTTATTTGGTCCAAATCTATTTTTTGTTTGGCACTGAAAATGTTAAGTATATGTCAATTCAGATCTATGCAACAAGAACTCAATACTGAAAAAGATTGGTTAAGTCAAACAAAAGTGAGGGAAATGAGATATTTTGGACATGTAAAAGAACATGCAAGTCTACAAAAGATCATTATGGAGAGAAGTGTACAGGGTAGGCAGAGAAGAGAAGGATCACTATGTAGATGGATATCAAGAAGTGTACTGGGTAGGCAGAGAAGAGAAGGATCACTAAGTAGATGGATTCAAGATGTGATACGTAATTTACACATAATAACAATAGAGGCAGGATATTTGGCTTATTCATTCATTCATTATGTGCCATGCTGATAAGCGTGGGCGGTCATGTTCTGCCATCTCACTCGATCACCAGAGTCGTGGATCAGCTCTGTCTTTCTGTCTCGACCATGCCACGTGGCCAAGTCATCCAGGTATTTAATTCTTGATCTTCCCCTTGGTCTGCTCCCTTCGATCTTGCCAGCTGTCACCAAGTTCTCCAATTCATTTCTTCTCATAACATGCCCAAAAAATGTTGACTGTCTACATCTAATGTCTCTAATCAGTTTACGATCTTCATTTGTTTCTTGAAGGACTTTTTCATTGGTTTTTATATCTGTCCATGGTATTCTTTGCATTTTCCTCAGAAACCACATCTCCACAGCCATCAGATGTTTTTCAGCTTGTCTGCTCATTGTCCAAGCTTCACATCCAAATAAAAGTACAGGTTCTATGCAGCACTTCAACACTCTTTTTATCGTTTCAACTGATATCTTTTTATTGGTCAGTATGTTTTTCATCTTGCAAAAGGCTACCTTCGCCATGGCAATTCTATTTCTAATCTCTTCAAGGCATCTCCCATCAGATGTTATGACTGTTCCGAGATAGTTGTACTGATTCACTTGTTTAATAATATGCCCATTTACTTGTATACTACATTGTGGTATTTCTTCCTTTCTGGTGACGACCATAATCTGTCTTCTTACAATTCAATTCTACCCCAGTTGTTCACTGTGTGCTTATAACAGATAGAAATTTCAAAAGAGCAAAATTCTGCACAGGTCAGGCCACTGGATGATGATGATGATGTTTATGTCTGAATACTTCAGAAGAGACCATGGATGGATCTGGCCAACACAATACTTCAAGGAAAGGCCAGACAGACACAACATGAGATTTCGACAGTATTAATAGTATTAGGACTCTTCGCTGGTTGTTGAAGATGAGGATGGAGCACATATGGGAATGTCCTGAGTGCTGTGGTGTTGAATCTTAAGTCAACTAACTCAATCAACTTAAAAGAATGCACTAATCGTACATACCTCAAATATAACACTACCATCTTTTCAAATACAAACACTTTACTTACGGTTTACTAAACACTTTTTTTTAGGAAATAAACTGTAATATGACATACTGTCTCAGTAAATAAATAGTACTGTGACTAAATAAACTTACTTTTCAAGCTACTGGCTTCATATTTCATTATATAAACTAATATTCTTGACAACAAAATCATATACAGAATATAGAGAGAGATATGGAAAATAAACTTACTTTTCAAGCTACTGGTTTCATATTTCATTATACTGTATATGGATGCCCACAACAGTAAAATATATGGATGCCCACAACAGTAAAATATATGGTTTTAAGAGGAAGACTGAGGTCAATGAATTGACATCAAAGTTGTTTAACATTGCTAAAGATTTCGACAATCTGAGTAACGTTGTATGTGGCATAAGAGAGAAAGCTCAAACTTTCCACAATGTTTAATGGTAGGCAAGTCCAAAAGATAACTCACAGTTGCCTTCAGTCCACCAGTGTATACACAAGATAAAACAAGACTAATGTTATTCTTATAATGTACATGACTATGAACAAACATATTTCTGTAGCAAACATCATCTTAATTTGTCACCAAAGAGACAAAATGAAATATTGTATGCATCAGAATAGGAAACAGGGAAATGGAAGTCCAAGCAGTCAGAATACCAATCACTCCAGTCAGAAGGCTCTTGTTCTAAAGCAGTGGTTCTCAACCGGTGGGGAATTTCCCCCTGGTGGGGGGGGGGATTTTTAGGGTTTCCATGGGGGGGGGGGAGAATTAAGATTATTTCAAGATGGCATTAATACAAGAACAAATTACTTGATATTGTTTTTCCCTTCATACTTTACGGTTCTGTATGTCTCACCCTTCTAAAATTCATTTTATAAAGTAAGTAGACCCACAAATCACGTTTTATGTGGACGTCTAGACCTGTTTTAGTATGTGCTATTAAATTTAGCTTTCATTATTACGTATACTGTGTAAGGGAGAGGGGGATTTTTAGGTAGGAAATACGAAAGGAGGGAATGACATTCTGAAAATATGGTGAAGGGCCAAATTTTTAGGTAGAAAATTTGAAGGGGGGGGGGGATGACGTTCTGAAAATATGGTGAAGGGGGGGGGGGGGGCTCGGGCCAAAAAAAGGTTGAGAACCACTGTTCTAAAGCCTGTTAAGACAAAGAATGTCTGTCTTTCATTTGTCGAATTTTAAAACAGACCTAGTCTGTACATTGTGTGGCCACAATCTGCAAAATGCCTGAATTCTTCAGCTTTAAATAGAATAAAATTATATCATCACCATCAAGTGCCATGCCAGCAGGCATAGGCGTTCATGTCTCCAAATATCCTGGTCTTTGGTTTTCTGGATCAACTCTGCTGCTGATATTCCTCCATGCCATCATCTCAATCCATTCAGCATCATATTTCTTGGTCGGCCTCTGCCTCTCTTGCTCTCTATATTTCCAGCCTTCACAATGTTGTCCAATACCTATCTTTTCATAACGGGACCAATGAAAGCTGTTTGTCTCTTCCTTATTGTTGTACATAATGTTCTAGTGTCATTAGCCTCTATTAGGCAATCGTCGCTAGTTACTTTGGCAGTTCAAGGAATTCGCAGCATTTGTCTTAGGAACCACATCTCTGTTGCTTCCAAATTCTTCCTAATTTGTTCATTTACATTTCAAACTTCACTGCCATACAGCAAAACAGGTTTTATATAGCATTTCAGCACTCTCTTTCTTACATTCAATGATAGTGGCTTATTGCATAAGATACTTTTCATTTTATGAAATGCAGCTTTAGCTTGCCCTGTTCTGTTCTGTTATTATCTGTTATCCACCTTCCGTCTGATGTTATAAATGCCACCAGGTATTTAAAATTATCCCTTCTATTTCCATTTAATATTTTGATGTCACCGTTTTCTTTGATATCACTATTGTTACTGTTTTCTTGTTATTCAAGGAGAGCCCTTCTTTGCACTCTCTGCTACTACAATGTCCAACAATTGTTGTAGATCTTTTGCATTATCCACCAGCAATATTGTGTCATCTGCATAGCGTATATTGTTTATATCATAACCTCTGATTAGAATTCTGGGCTTCTCACTGATTTCTCTCATTATTACTTCGCTATAGAAGGAGAAGAGATCCGTTGACAAAATACATCCCTTTTGTACGCCTAGCTTTATTTGTTCATAATTACCCTCTTTATTTCCCATTTTAATTGCTGCTGCTTGGTTCCAGTAAATATTTTTTTATTATTCTGAGATCTTTCCCATCAATGTTTATATCTTCCAACATTTTAATTAGTTCATAATTTTTTATTTTATCAAATGCTTTGGTATAATCTTTTTTTTATTTGTTTTTTGTGTGTGTTCACATATCCTTTACAGGACATCGCTGTCAACATCAGCATCTTTCAGCTGATTGTTGATTTCTTGGCAAGATTATGCTCATTAGTTTGCCATTGCTTTCTGAGCGACCAGCTCACATACCCCTAAGTTACCGACGCGGAGAGAACCGCTACTGATTCTTGCACACGTCACGTTACTCACAAGAGTATACGGGGTTACGAAGAAAGTCGTGTAACTCCTAGACCAGGGAGACCGGCTTAGTATAATCAATGAAGCACAAATATATCTCTGTCTGTGACTCTATTAATCTTTCTATTACAGTTCGTAATGTACGCTTATATATTGCACTGTTTGTACCCTTTCCTTCCACAAATCCATACTGTTCATCACCACTTTCCATTTTTATTTTCTTTCTTGTTTTTCTCATTATAATTCTGAGTAGAAGCTTAGTGACATGGTTTATGAGGTTAATTGTACAAAAGTCTTCGCATTCAATTGCTCCTAGTCTTTTTGATATAGCTATAAATACAGATTTCAGTATATCACTTGGTAAATATCCACTGCTGTAAATATCATTCAACATTTTGGTTAATACATCTGTCACAAAATCGCCCGGAGGTGTGTCCTTCCGTACTGTTTTGTTCCGAGAATCTCCTAGCTAGTTTTAGCTACTGGAAACTACCACGTTTCCACTTCACATTCAACTTTGGCGTCATTCATGAAATGTCTCCCGCCAAGGTGGGTTGTCAGTGTTTATGCTGACAAATGTTTGTCCCATAAAGCGGCACATAGCTGGGTAGAAAAAGTTACGCGGGTGAGTCAGTAAGTAAGTCACACAGCTCTGTGGGATGGCCGGTAAATGAAAACAGTTCTATGCAGCCGGTTTGGGAGGACTGATAAAACGATAGAATAAGTGCATCAATGTTGGTGGAAATTATGTTGAGAAATAAAGGGACAATGTATGTATAAAAATTAACTGATTTCAAGTTGTTATCATGTGTAGTTATTTTTCTACAGCCATTTGTGACTTACTTATTAACTTACCCTCGTGTCTTTCCTGTTTTTGATTTCAAACACCTTGTGTTTACTCTTATTTTTCTTCCCGTGAGCGCACTGATTTGTCTGTGCATACTTTTTGTATCTTTAAAAGAATTTAATTTGATTTTCTTGCACTGTTTGTTTAACCAACTTTCTTTTATCTTCAAACATTTATCTATTTCTTTATTTATCTTCTCATACTCTTGTTTGTCATTTTTACTCTACTTTCTTTTGTCCATCAACCTTAATATTTCTTCAGTCATCCATTTTTTCTTAGCTTTTGGCTTCTCTCTGGTAATATTGCTTTGCTTGTTTGATGGATGGAGACCCTTAACATTTTCCATTTATACTCTGTATTTTAGCTATTGTATTGTACCTATTTTTCACAGTCACTCTGTATAGTTATTGAATTTCTTTATCTGCTGTTAGAACATCTTTATGTCTCATGTTCTTAATCACTTTTTTTCTCTTCAATCTTATTTTCATTTGTCCACATAGTGGTTAAAAAAAAGTTAGTTGCATATCCTTTACAGGACGTAGCAGTCAACATCAGCATTGTTTGGCTGTTCGTGATTCCATAGTGATACATGATCACTATTACAGTCAGCACCAAGCAATGCCTTAACATTAATTAAAGCATTTCTAAATCTTTTATTAATAAGTATGAGGTCAGTTTGGTTAAGTATTTTCTGATCAGGGCGTTTCCATGTGTAAAGTCGTCTTTTATAGTGTTTAAACCAGGTGTTTCCAATGATCATATCATTGATATGTGTCCATTCTGTTATTTTCTCTCTTCTTTCATTTCTTGTACCTAACCATAATTCCCCACACAAAATAGTTAGTTGCATATCCATAACAGTACGTAGCAGTCAACCCCACCATATTTGGCTGTTCGCGATTCCTGGGCAAATTTACATTCAGTAGTTTGCCATTGCTTTTTGAATGAACGGCACCCATACCATTTCATAAAAAGCCAACGCAAGGCGGTCTGCTGCCAAATCATCCGCAGCTGTGTTTCAATCGTAGTATGCTAGATTACGAACTGCGTCCGTAACCTCCTTCGCCACGGAGCTCACTACATCCTCCATTTTCCCCTTTCCTACTTTTGCATTAATATATCCTAGTATTATTTTTATTTCTTGTGATTTAATTTGAGACATCACCTTCTATTTCACAGTAAAAGTGTTGTATTTCTTCATCACTACTACTTGTTGTTGGTGTAGTTGTATAATATTTATATTTATTGGTTTGTCTTTCATTTTGACCATAATAATTCTACCTGAAATACACCAGTAACCATTAACTGAATTTGCTGTTTTTTTTTAATCAAATAGAGTCCTACTCCTTTCTCATTTGTATCCCCTCCAGAATAAATTATTGTGTTTGTTGGTTATAACTTTACCTGATCCCTTCCATCTAATCTCACTTATGCCTATAATGTTCATTTTCATGCTTTCCATATCTCTTAACACACTGTTCAACTTTCCCAACTCATTTAATGTCCTAACATTCCATGTTCCCTATTTTAAATTTATTCGTTATGATTTTGCCATCAGTAGCTGGATGATGGTCTGGTGTCACCTGTGGCTCATGACTGTTCCTACTGGACAAGGATGTCCTAAGACAACCATTAACATTGTTCACTTCCTCTGATATGCGACTATTCATTAAATCTTGGGAAGATAATGTGGTGGTTTCCCCTTGACTTCCACGTCCATATGGGGGTCTTTCACCTCTACATTTGGTGTTTCCCATTCTCTACCACTGGGAGGTGCTGTTTGGATGTTCCCTTCCTAAAGTTATGGTCTATGATGGCCAAAACTCTCCAGTACTTTTAGAGGAATTATATAATGACATTTTTTAAGGAACTTATAAAAAGTTATAACATATTCACTTAAGGAAGTTTTCCAACCTCTATGAAATTTAGCTTACTTCATACACTTTAAACTGTTTCCATCAACAGCTTACTTACGTGGATTTAATTGTGATGCCTTTTTCCTGCTCAGCTTTAAGAGTGTCTGTAGCTCTCTTTGTCCCTGCTTGAGCTGAGCCGATTACTCCCGCCCGAGCTAACAGGGAATCTGTCAGGGTTGTCTTACCATGGTCAACATGAGCAATGACAGCGATGTTACGGATGTTGTGCCGGTGGCGCATGGCCTCCTGAAGCACTTCTATGCTTATGTATACCTGAGCAAAGATAAAACAGAAAGCCATAAATAAAATTATGAAGGTAATCAAATCAGCATGGCAACTTTGCTGGCTACTGAAGAAGGAATGGAGCATGTGTGGGAATGTCCGAAATGAACTACTACTGATTTTGGATTTCATATTCCATTTCACACATTAGATACTGCTGTAGGGGTGTAGAGTGTTAGGCCTTCACATATACTAGGTTATGACATAATGAATGGGGATGACCAGTTCCCTTTTTGCTGCTTTCCGTCACAGGCAATATTCAGAAAATTTCCTGCATTCGGTTTATGTGACTGGTTTCCGTCCACATGCATACTGGTTTGACAACATTCTGCCATGCTGGGGATAGTAGGAGGAACATTGTTGTGGGAAGCAATCACTCTATCACTTTGCCATTGCAGTTCATAACAAATAATATTCTGTATTTACTGTACAATCAGCATCTGCAATTATGAATGCATTTATTGTGTAGGTAAAGAAAGGCTATACTATTTGAATGACAGAATTAAATGAAGACATCTTCAGTGGTCTGTAATTCAACCAGTGGCGTAGCCAGATTCTCATATTAGAGGAAGCTAGCATATAAAGGTGCCATGACACATTCAAAATGACGCAGGATGACGTCTATCGAACAAGTTAACTCGACATCAATTTTCAAACATAGAGCACTCTGTGACTCCCCATGCACCCTCCAGCTATGCCACTGAATTCAACCACAAATATTGACTTCCAGTGCTTAGAAAGAGAGATCTTGAGCAGTTAGTTATCAGTTATCAGTTGGGGTATCTTCATTGCACTCCAGACAGGACCATAGGTGCTCAGATCCTCCCTCCGGCATATGCACCAGCGTCCGGTGGCTAATAGTTGCCAGTTCTGTGTTGGTTGACGAGGCACCTCGATTCTTACTCCCAAGTCTTTCATCCTGGACAGTGATGTGGATTCCCTGACGTCAAGGTCCTCTGTTCTCGCCATATCTTTGAGGACGTTAATAACATCGGCACGATCCATGGGCTGGCCATCTACAGAGGGTGCAGAGCCAGCCAGTTTATCAGCTCGTTCATTTCCCTCGACTCCCGCATGTCCCGGGACAAAGATGAAGGTGACTTTACGGACAACAGACTTCCGCAGCGACTCAGTCCACTGCCTAAGTACAGATCCAGCTTCGACCTTCTGAATCATGCTCATTGAGTCACTTAGTACACACACGTTAGTATAATGCTGTGATTCCAGCCATATGAAAGCCTGTGTAACTGCCATCACCTCCATCGTCATGCTGCTTGTGGTGATCTTGAGCAGATCGTTGTGCATTGCATTTCACAATGACAGGATGGTTCAGAAAGCAATGGCAAACTACTGAAAATAAAATTGCCTAGAAAACCACAAATAGCCAATAATTATAAGGAGAAATTGCTACGTCATGAAAAGAACATGCAACTAATTCTAACTGACTAATGACTGCTTGTTCAAACGTAACGTAATGTAATACCTTATTTAAAACTAACTATACATCATTTTACACCTGCAAATTAAAATGTCTCAGTGACAAGAACTCCGCCGCGGAGCAAGCACGACATGTTGTTTCTGATCGTCAGAAGTTGTTCCCCCTTCTGCGAATGTTTCGGCCCTTTTACCTTCCTGACACTCTCTAGAGGCGGGCCCGCCCGGGTCATGACTCTAAGCGTTTTTCCCCTGCCGTGCGAGTCGTTCGGTCGTTTTCGTTGTCCTTGCGTTGTTAATTTTATAGGAGCTCTGTACCATGGTGATGGTACTTTGATGCCAGATTGGGAGAAGAGTCTCTATATACCAGCCTCGCTCCAATAGATGCATGCCATTTACACTTGGCTCAGATAATCTGGACGGCAATGTTATTTTAACGATCAAACTCATGAGTTACAATTCAGTTTTCCAGAAGTCTTCTTTGGTTGATGCTTTTTTCCTTCTCAACTTGAAGAGTGTATGTAGCATGTAGCTCTCTTTGCATCTAATGGCATCGGAAAAGGGGTTTGGCTGCGGCCGAGCTTATGCAGGAGTCGAAATAAACACAATATTATTATATGACTAGAAAGCCCAAATAACACCTGTGTTGATAAGAATATCTTCTTCAGATTGCCACTTGAGTATTCTTGTTTTGTATTATTTTGTTCTTTTCTTGTTTGTTGATAAGGACTTTGGTCAAAATATTTGCCTGCATCTCTATGTTTTTTTTTTTACTTTCGTCGAGCTTCTTAATCATATTTCGTGTATTTTAACTCTCTTTGTCCCTGAATTAAACAACCAATCTCGCCATCTATCATTGCCTCGATCCCTGGGCGCACACATGAAAAACCTCAGCTTGAATCCATTCTTTCCAGCTGTTTTTAAATGTATTCTTTATAATATGCTTGCTTGCTTGCTTGTGTTCGTTGGCTTGAGCTCCAACGCGAAGTCCTGTATGTCGGATGAAGGCATCCTGTTGTCCAACATCAGTGTGATGTCATACAATACCTGAGTTTTGCGTGAGTATCCGTTGTCCCATGTCTGGCTTATTGGTGTGCAGACTGGTGGTTCCTCGCCGTGCAGGCAGACACTCTCCGACTTCGGAGGAATCGGCGATCCTACTGACTTTAGCCAGGACCCCGAAGGGACCTGTTGCCCAGGACGCTCGACGAGGACGCGTCAATAGGTCTTGGCCAGTATATAACCCGGCCCTGGTGCCTTGGAAACACCTCTGCGTCCCTATTCTTTATATGATATATTTCAGACGCTTGTTAATATTGGCATACATTCACTACCTTGGTCCTGGCAACTTTTACTTTCAAATAACTTGCGGGCAGAACAAGTTAACATATGCCTATTTATACAAACGCATGTCTTGACTTAGAGTGCCTTCCTTAGTCTGGAGTCTGTTACTTAGTGTTTGGTTAGCCACTAACTAACATCTATGTCACAGACTAACTGTTAGTGAAGCAAAGTTTCACAATTTCCCGACACACCGAGTCTGTCAAACTGTCATTTACTGGCAACACATAGTACCTTGCGGTGTATGGTATGGCAGAGGGGTCTTTGAGTCTAAAGAATTAAGGCCGCCTGGCAGTGGCGTGCAGAGGTTCTTTGATGCCCGGGGCCAACCCCTTGATTGGACGCCCCTAAATTGTTCTTTACCTCATTCATTCCTCCTCCCCTCCGACTGCACTGTGCTGCCCCCTCTCCCTAACTGGATGCCCGGGGCCGTCGCACCCCCCTCTGCACGCCACTGCAGCCTGGTTAGTGCAGTCGCCGCGAACTGTGCAGGTTAGAAGTTTCTTTTTTCCCCCGACAGAAAAAAAAATCCCACACCTTACCGAGGGATCGAACCCGGGTCTCCCGAATGGGAGTCTGGCGTCCTAGCCACTCGGCCAGCCGCTCCTCATGCACACACCTAGTCAAGGGTTCGAAATCAGCTATCATATGGGCAATTTTTAAAGTGGATAGTGCGCTGATATCGCTGGTATGAGGCATTTTTAGCTCAGAAAGCAATGACAAATTACTGCATATAATATTGCCTAATAAATCACAAATAGCCAATACATGCAGAGGTTAACTGCAACGTCATCAGGGCCTGTGGCGCAACGGATAACGCGTCTGACTACGGATCAGAAGATTCCAGGTTCGAATCCTGGCAGGCTCGAAATATTTTTGGGAGTCTCTGTGGCGAAGTGGTCAAGCCGTTTGACTCGTGCTTCGAAGGTTGTGGGTTCGATTCCGGGCCGCGTCCTTCGGTTTACGAGTTAAATGTTTCGGAGACTCCTGTGGGTCGTCGCTAAAAGCTACGGAGTTCGTGCTTTGTGCGACGCTTTCCGTGCTGCGGAAAGAGACCGAGCCATATGGGATAAAACCCGGGGCAATGAAGTCGACCCTGTCGACTTTTAAGCGACTTTTTATGCAACGTCAAGTAAAGAATATGGAACTAAATTTACGTCTTGCCTTGGGTGGTTTTCTTGTACACATGTAGAAACTACTGAGACTAAATCAACCTAAAGAACTAAAGATGCCGCAAACATAATGATTATGATATTAATTGATACGTTTATTTTGATAGTTAAAAATAGTTTTGTTTACCATTGTTCTTAGAGGATGAGGTGGTCTTCACAAAGCTTCGTTTCTGGATCTCCTTGGTAGAGCCACGTAAGTATTTACATGGCGGAAAGAATAAAATGTGCTCGCAGAGCGTTTGTCTTCGTTGATCACATCTTTTAGTAATGAGAATAATATCCCCCCAGGTTTATATTTGTATATACATGTTCAGATATCCATAGTTGGTATGTACTATTGCACCACGACATGAATCACTGTTTATATTTAGCCTAGCATTTAGCTCTGGCACCCATTATTTCACATGGTTGTGAAACTTCCCGCCAGCCCGCTTGTAGAAAAATAAAACTTTGGCCTTGTTAGTTCTAACCGCAAAGACAACTGATCTCAAGCATAACCCAGGCATCACTACAATAATAATTAATTACCCATTTTTAATTGCTAATTAGGTCGCTACACATGCTATTATTGAAACAGGAGAGTACCCGTTAAGTACGTAGCATCATTCTGCACAATAGAAGATGCAACTTGCCAGGGTTTAAAGCTAATATTAAGAATGCACGTGGTAAGTATTTGGCGGCCATTTTAATTGCTAATTAGGTAGTGACACATACTATCGTGTGTGTGTGTGTGTGTGTGTGTGTGTGTGTGTGTGCGTGCGTGCGTGCGTGCGTGCTTGCGTGCGTGCTTGCGTGCGTGTGTGTGTGTGTGTTTTCCTATTCCAGTTCCAATTTTTGGTACGAGTACCCCTTTTCAGCCTTCGAATTTTCGACTTAGCTATGTAGGGGTGTTTATGGTGTAGCTTGAAGTTTGTCTTTCGTACTTTAGGCTGCTTGTTGTCAGCTTCCCGGCTTCTGATGGGTTGATTGCTTTCGTTACTTTCTTGATGATGTTTTTCATGTCTGGACAGAGTCGCGCACTTGTGGCCTGGAGTAGTCGGGTACCCACCCCGTCATCTGGTGCTGTTTCTTTCAGGGAGCTTTACCAGTTGTCGTCTCTCCTGGTGTTCCTCCTATTTCCCTGTCGTGAGTTGCCTTCGAATCTTCTCGGCGTTCGCCAGTCGGGTCTTGGTGGTGAGCGATATCGTCCTTCCCCTGTTGCTTCTTCGTCTGTTTGTGCTCTTGTATCCTCTGGTTCGGGTGTGGCTGTCTGGGTCTTGGTCTGGAGCAGCTCGAATATCTCATAAAAAGTGTCTTTTATCTTTCGTTTCACATCTTGTATAGCTACTAGCTGTTTTTCATTCTCATCCCTTAAAGCAGTCATTCGATCGAGGTCCTGTTCTATTCTCTGCTGAACTCGCTTCATTTCGTCCAGGATGCGCTGGACGGCCGTTATCTTCGTTTCCTGCTTCTTGTCTTTTAATGCTTCCATGCTTGATAGCTTTTCTTCTGTCTCGGCCTTCATAGCAGCCATTCGAGCGACATCCTGCTCAATCTTCTGCTGAACTTGCTTCGTTTCGTCCAGGATGCGCTGAGCGGCTGTTATCTGTGTTTCTTGCGTATATATATATATATATATATATATATATATATATATATATATATATATATATATATATAATCTCATCTCATCATGTTCCTCTTGTACCTTGCGGTGTCGAGGTGAAGTATAAACATCATGAGATTATGGGCTTCATATATCGATATTCCTATGGACTCTGCTATTCCCTGCGTCCAACGTTTACGTGGTCGGCCTCTTCCTCTGTTTCCATCTAGTCTGTACATCATTGCTTGTTGTGGTATGCTGTTGACTGGAAACCACACACACACACACAAATATATATATATATATATATATATATATATATATATATATATATATATATATATATATATATATATATATATATATATATGTATATATATATATATATATATATATATATATATATAAAAGAGACTGTATGTTTGTGGTTGGGGATGTATTTGCTGCGTTCGCGAACGGTCCATCCGATTGAGATGAAATTTTCTACACGTCTTCTTTTCATTCCCGTGCAACCGACTGTAATAGTTTCTTAGTGTAAAATCGGCTACATACTTACTAAAATTTCATTTTGTAATTACATGACTTAACATAAGAAATATTCTATAAAGGGACATAACATTTAGTAGCATTGATATATCTTAGGTTAAGTCCCCTGGCTGTAGATAGCTATATAAATAAATAGATAGATCTGACCCGATAGATAGAGAGGGTGGGATAGACGGAGTGAGAGACGGACGGGCAGGCAGACATACAGACAGATAGATAGACAGACAGACAGCCGGGTCGACAGACAGACAGACAGACAGTCGGGAACGGGAACTTATATGACTACTTATATGAATTAAATTAGATGCTCCCCACCAGGGACTGGGTGAAGCCGGGCCGGGTGAGACAGACAGACAGACAGACATCCGGGTCGACAGACAGACAGACAGTCGGGAACGGGAACTTATATGACTACTTATATGAATTAAATTAGATGCTCCCCACCAGGGACTGGGTAAGGCCGGGTCAGACAGACAGATAGACAGACAGATAGTCGGGAACGGGAGCTTATATGACTACTTATATGAATTAAATGAGATGCTCCCCACCAGGAGCTGGGCGAAGCCGGGCCGGGACAGACAGACAGATAGACAGACAGACAGTCGGGAACGGGAGCTTATATGACTACTTATATGAATTAAATGAGATGGTCCCCACCAGGAGCTGGGCGAAGCCGGGTAAGGTCAGACAGACAGACAAACAAGCAGACAGACAGACAGACAGATAGATAGATAGATAGATAGATAGATAGATAGATAGATAGATAGATAGATAGATAGATTGATACATAGATAGATTGATAGATAGATAGATAGATAGATAGATAGATAGATAGATCCCCGCCAGGACCTGGGCGAAGCCGGGCCGGGTCAGCTAGTATATATATTTCATATATATATATATATATATATATATATATATATATATTCCAATTCCATTTTCAAAACAAAAATTCCAAATTCGGCTTCGTTCAACCTGCCTCTTCAGCTGTGGTTATTGTTAAGGTCCGTGGCTTTTGTGGGTTTATTCATACTAATTCTTGTCTTGTGTGCTCTTACGAGTTAGTCCTATCTCGGACTGGTTATGTTAGTTTGTGCTTGTGACGTCAGCTGGGGGTTGGTCGGCGGCTATCCTTTTTTCTCGTCTCCTTTTGTGGAATCTTTTGTTCGTGAAGGCTTCTGGCTCGTCTGGCTTGACTGAGTGCAGTCCTTAAAAGGACTTTTTGTTATCCCACCCCTTCATCGTAGTTCAGCTTGCCTTGCCTTTTCTTCGCAGTAAACTAGGCGGGCGGCACTCTCATTTTCGTACTCTCTCCATTCTTCTTCGGCGAACTCCGCTAGGTCCCAATCCTCTACCTGGCGGGATGCTGATTTCATCTCGGGTTACTTGGGTAACGTGGCTGGACTATTGCCTTCTTCTTGCTGTTTCTGATTGGTCTGTGGCTTGGCCCGATCATGCGTCTTTCTGCCTACTTTTTTGTGCATTGTCTTCATCAGTTTTTCGATTTTTTTTTTTTTGGTGTGCTTCATCTTACTTCATCTCATCTGTTGTTTTTGGTTGGTGCTGTGTCCTTTCGGCGTTCAGTAATTATCTTTCGGTCTTGATCTTTTGTAGGATTTCCTCGTTTTCCTTCTTCATCTTAGCCATGCGCTCCATCTCTTGTTTGATGCTATGCGGATTTCTTTCATGTCGGCAAGCAGCTTTTCATTATCGCTGGTTGGTGCTGGCATCAGTATTGCCTTGACTTGCTTCTTCAGCTCGTCTATCTGGTTCTGCAGTCGATCTCTTTCAGCTTGGGGTATACACGTGGCCGTCTCGCACCTCCGCATTGCTTCTTTGTATGGCGTCTTTGTGTTAATGGTGATCTTTAAGACGTCTCTGTGTCTTTGGAGGTACGGACAGCCCAAGTATCTTGCTCCATGCTTGCCCAGGCAGTTGGCGCACTTTCTTTTGCTGTTGGGTGCTCGGAAGTCCGTGTCCAGCTTGGCCAGCGGACACTCCTTAAAGGCGTGGTGATCAGCGCAGTACCGGCAGATTTCTGTCTTACTGCGACATGCTGCTCTGTTGTGGCCGGCCCTCTGGCATCTTGAACATTGAGTGACT
The DNA here is from genome assembly GCA_963921405.1 of Cepaea hortensis. Classification (NCBI taxonomy): domain Eukaryota; kingdom Metazoa; phylum Mollusca; class Gastropoda; order Stylommatophora; family Helicidae; genus Cepaea; species Cepaea hortensis. Next base: position 85,476,243 of record OY992886.1, read on the forward strand.
CTCGGGATGAATCTATCTGGCTGTTGCATTTTCTTGTTGATTGAGATTGTGGTCGGTATCTCGTTGCCATCGGTCGTCACCACCGCCAGCGTAGTAGGGATCTTTGAGAAAGTCAGGATCCGCTCCGCCTTCAAGATTCTGATGTTGAGATTCTCTTCCTGCAGCTGCTTCTGGATTTCTTCGTCTGCCAGCTCCACTTGAATCCGCTTGACAACCCATCTGATTGTCTTTGAGTCGGTGTTTCCGACTCTGGTGTCTTTCTCCTCCTTCTTCTCAGATGTCTTATATCTTGTCTGTGGTGGGCTGTCGATCTTCTCCCTCTTGGTAGCTTCAGTAGTCGCTGTAGTTTCAGTTTCTTTGATGCAGCTAGCAGGCAGGCTGTCCAGTTTCGTCTTCTTGACGGTCTTGTCGGATCCCACACTGCACATCTTGGATGCCACGTGTCTTTTGGTGTTCTTGCGACGGGCCATTTTCCCCCGTATCAGGCTTCTTGACTTGTTCAGGTGACTTGCTTGATAGCGCTCGCAGTTGCGAATGACGACAAGATAAACACAGAACGATATATATATAACGTGGATAGGCCTTAGGTTCATACCAGAATACGATCAGCGTTGCCAGTAGTGGGTTGTGCTCAATATTTAAAATTCGAATCCCAAAATAACCAAATTAATATATATATATATATATATATATATAAAAGAGAATGTTTGTGTCTTTGTGTCTTTGTTTGTGTGTCCTTTATGCGTTCCTGAACGGTCCATCGGATTGAGATGAAATTTTCTACAGATGTTCTTCTCACTCCCGCCGAGCCAACTGGCATAGTTTGTTAGTTTAAAAACAGTTCTTTACGTATTAAATCAATATTAAAAGGAAAGACGTCTAATTAAGGGGACTTAACAACAAAAGTTATATCAAGGGGCATTACTTTTAGTAACATTGCTATATTATGTAATTTAAATAATTGTTGTATTTTTCTTAAAGTTTTATAAATGTTTAAAGAAGTTATCTACAGGCATATGCGTTATAAAGAAAAGGTGAAAAACACTTTAAGGCATCTTCATAGTTTTCGTAAAAATAATGGATCTATTTACGATACGTGAAAATTTTCGAACCCATTTTTCTCGCAACGGGAACGGGAAAGGGCCGAACATATACCCTGTGCAGCACAGACGTATCTGGTATAAACAAAGTGATAAAAACTTTAAGGCATCTTCTCGGCCTTTTGGCTAAGATCAAAGTGTATTTGCTGGCCCCCCAACAGTAGTGCGCTTGGTCTGGTCGCAGGCCGGGATGATCACTCTCGGTCCTTTGGCTAAGATCGGACGCATTTGCTGCATCCCTCCAGTAGTGCGCCTGGTCTGGTCGGGGGCCGGGTGATCCCAAACAAAAAAAAAACCTCACATAAGCATCACTTTAAATGTGGGCCCGGTGGACCACTGTGGGCAATAGCTCACAGTGGGACTAAGGGTCCACGCCAAAAACAGGGGAGGCGGGGAACCAGCTAGTCTGGGATGACCGCCAAACCCAAAAGAAAAAAAAAAAAAAAAAAAAAAAATCTTCAAAGTTTTCGTAAAAATAATGGATCTATTTTAGATACGTGAACATTTTCTAACTCTGAACAATACCATCAAAGCTACAATTTTCAGTGTTAAAGATGTACTGTTGTCTAGCATCCTAATGATTCCAACAGATATGCCAGTCGAATTCAAACGTCTGCAGTTTCCGGATAGATAGATAGATAGATAGATAGATAGATAGATAGATAGATAGATAGATAGATAGGTAGGTAGGTAGGTAGATAGGTAGATAGATAGATAGATAGATAGATAGATAGATAGATAGATAGATAGATAGATAGATAGATAGATAGATAGATAGATATAGATAGATAGATAGATAGATAGATAGATAGATAGATAGATAGATAGATAGATAGATAGATAGATAGATAGATAGATAGATAGATAGATAGATAGATAGATCCCCGCCAGGGGCTGGGCGAAGCCGGGCCGGGTCAGCTAGTATATATCTAATGAAAGACAGATCGGAATTGTGAGGTAAGTATGAAAATTTTTTCCAATTCTTATTTTCTCTTTATTGCTTTCATTTTTTTTCATCCTTTTGTTCTTCTCGTCCTGTAGTCACCTTTTGATGTAGTCACAGGAGATCTCCTCGACGATATGTTGTGTTTGTGAATGTGTTTGTTTGCTGATGAAGGCTAATCGCCGCAACGTCCCATTGTAGTTGTCAGTCGCGGCGATCGGGCAAACTTTGAGCTATAGTTATAGCCTACAATGAGTGAAGTTGTAATACTCTAGTATGATAATTTGGTCGCATACAGGCATCATTGAGGTACTGTTGGATTTGGTTTTTCAAGGCCTATCTATCTGTGGTGTTCTCGTTCGTAAATACCCAATTTGAAAAATATTACCAGAATACCTACAGGCAACGACGTTTCGTACAACTGAATGTGAATCTCATTCAGCCTGCTTTCATTGCCTTGGAAGATTTATTCTGGAACAGCAGGGTCAATAAACTAAAATTGTATAATACTCAAGATGGACCAAATGTATTAAAGGCTCAAGTATAGACAACTAATAAAAAAAATGAAACGGCAGTGAATCTTGGAATGTGAATGAACAAATTGAGAAGAAATTGGAATTCTTCTTCTTCTTCTTCTTCGTTCATCCGGAGATTTTTTTCGGATGTGATTGCGTTGTGCCTGTTTACAGCAGAGCTGCGTTCTTGCGCCGTTAGGCCGACACATCCGACTTCTGCGGCATTTGTTGACCGGGTTAACCTTCCCGGGGGTTTCTTAGGACGTTTGACTCTCACTGTTGTGGTGTTATCCCCCATCCCAGCTGGTCCATATAGAACAGCCAAAGATCCTGGTCAGCCCTCAAGGGAAGGCAGGGGCAGACCATGGGCATTCCCCGCCATCCAAGGAGGCTTCCATACTTGCAGAGCCGATACATAGCACTCTGGTACTGGGCTCACCCAAGGAATCGTCACGTCCTGCACATGGCTGCGTAGCCTCACTTCCGTATATTGGGCCTTCCGTTCACCATAGGCTGTTCTTCCGGAAACCAGAAGTATGCAGTCTGCAGATGACATCCACACAGTGAGCTTTCGATTCGGACTTTCCATGTAATGGATTTGCTATCGAAGCAATATTCCATTTCGTGCCACTAGGACACTTTCCCACCTTTTATGAAGTCCACACAGTGGGCTTTTGATTCGGACTTTCCACGTAATGGATTTGCTATCCAAGCAATATTCCATTTCATGCCACTAGGACACTTTTCCACCTTTTATGAAGCCCACACAATGGGCTTTTGATTCGGACTTTCCACGTAATGGATTTGCTTTCCAAGCAATATTCCATTTCGTGCCACCAGGACACTTTTCCACCTTTTATGAAGCCCACACAGCGAGCTTTCGATTTGGAATTTCCACATAATGGATTTGCTATCCAAGCAATATTCAATTTCGTGCCTCTGGGTCTTCATGCACCTTTAAATGTCAACCTGTATGTAGTTAAAGTAAGCTGCGGTCAACTTGAGCTTGTTGATATCTCCATAGAGCTTGTCCTCAAATGAAGCAGGTGTGAGCCAAAATATCTTTCTCTGTTCTGCATACGTTGGGCAATCCTGCAGCAAATGTTTTGCTGTCATTTTTCCAGTTCTACAATTACATTCATCGGTATCTCCTATCTTTAGTTTATTGAACAAGTGGTATTTCAGCCTGTTATGTCCTGTGCGGAGTCTGAAGATTGCTACTTGTTCTCTTCGGTCGAGTTTGTAATATGCATCATCCTTCTGATGGCCTGGATGCTCTGATTCCCATTTGGTTCTATAAGTGCTTTTTATCAACCTCTTTGCCTCATTATAGGTTATGTCTATGTCAGGCTGTGGTAGTCGTCCGCCCTCTTTTGCCAGTCTGTCAGCCTCTGTGATGGGATCCACTGTATTACAACTTTTTTGGATTTCTGGCATAGACCATGGAGTGCTGCTCTTAGGTCAGTTAGCTCTGTGCTGTTATTGCTCTTCAGTATTGAGACAGCTGACTTTGCATCTGTGAAGATAGCTATTTGCTTCTCTTTATTTTCCTCCATCAGGAGCATTTCTGCTGCAGTTTTCAAAGCCTCTACCTCCGCTTTGAAGTTACTTGAAAATTTTCCAGTTGCCATTGAATGTGTTTTTTTCACTCCATTTTTTTAAATTTAGGAGAATTCCTCCTCCTCCATTCTCTATTGAATTTTTGGCTGATCCATCTGTATATGCATGGGTCCAATTCCTGCTTGGGTAATGTTCTTTTATGTAGTTTAGGGTTATTTCTCTTCTTTCGGTTTCATGCTGAATGTTCTTTTTCTCAATACCAGGAATGTTTTCTATCATCTCAGGCAGTTGCTGCTGTCTCCAAGCTGGGAACTTATGTGCATTGTGTATGGTTAAGTATAGGATCTGCCCTAATCCTTCGTTTTGCAGTTTCTACAAAGTTGCTACGCTTCAGTCTTCCCTTTCCAAAACCATTAAATCTGTTGTACATAGGGTGGTCTGTCAATCTTCTAAATTTTTCTGCTTGTTGCTGGGCTCTGCTATCTCTTCTATCCTGCATTGGTTGTAAACAAGTGATCTTTTCTAGTTCATTAATAGGCGTTGTCTTCAGGCTTCCAGTTATGATTCGCATTCCTTGGTTTTGGACTCTACTTATTTTGTTAAAGTTTGACTTAGCTGCTGTTGCCCAAGCTGCAATGCCATATTCCAGTACTGGCCTCACCCGTCCAGTATATAACTTCTTGAGAACTTTCTCATCTGCTCCCCACGTTGTACCAGCAAGCTTTTTCATGATTGCCATTCTCTGCCTTGCTCTTGTTCGATTTTTCTCAACCTGTGTCTTCCATGTCAGGCGACGATCAAAGGTGACTCCTAGATAGTTTGGATTTTCTTCATGGCGCAATATTTTTCCACTCAATACCAGCTTAGGTTGCTGAGTTTTATTTGAGAGGGAGAACACTGTGCATGTATTTTTCTCCTCACTTATCTTCACTAGCCATGATTTTGACCAGTCCTCTAGCGCTAATAAGGCTTGCTGTATTCTGCTGTTAGCTGTACTAATATATTCTTCAGATGTCCATATGGCTAGGTCATCTGCAAAGGAGGATGTGTGTACTCTGGCTGGAAAATTTTCTGTGATGTCATTTATATATGCTAGGAATAATGTTGGTGAAAGAACTCCTCCTTGGGGGACACCTTGCTCCAGCAGCATCATTTTGCTTGTTTGTCCTTGTACTTTTGTCCTGGCAGTTCTGTTCTCAAGGTAGTGGCTGATCCATTTATACATTTTCCCACAAACATGCATGTTTTGCAGTTTTACTTTCAATCCTTCCTTCCATACTTTATCAAATGCTTTTTCTAAATCTATCCAGACTGCTAGTGTGTGCTTTTTCTCTTGGAAGGCATCCTCTATTTCCTGAGCTATATAGATTATTTGATCTTCAGTGGATCTGTACTTTCTGAATCCTGCTTGTTGTGGTGTTAAGAGTTTGTTTTCTTCCAGATGCCATGTTAGCCTGCCATTGATAATGCGTTCCATTAATTTTCCTACACAGCTAAGTAGACTGATAGGTCGATAGCCATTTGGTTCTTCCAGGTCTTTTCCTTTCTTTGGGACTGGTATTAGTATAGCTTCCTTCCATGCCTGTGGGACTATTCCTCTCTTCCAGCTGTTATTTAGGACTGCTAGTAGTTTCTTCTTTGCCGTGGTGCCTAGTCCTATTAGCATTTCATTTGTGATTCCATCCTTTCCTGGTGATTTCTTCTTTTTTAGGGTATTCATTGCCTGTTCCATTTCTTCCATTGTTAGATTTGCCATCATATATTCTGCTGCTGTCTCTGTATTTCTATGATGTATCTGTTTGTCTTTGATTGCTTTCTTCTGTTCGGTTGTAATATCAATGTGGTTTGCATTTGCATAGTGTTCCATTAGTGCATTTGCAGCCTTTTTTCCTGTAAGCAAGGCATTTCCTTGTTTAATTGTTATTTGTTTGTTTCTAGGTCCTTCATTGTTCATGGCTTTCACTAGTTTCCATAGTTTGTTTCCATCCCTGTAAAAATTCAGGTTTTCTGTTTTTTCCCTCCAACAATCTCTTGTTGTTTGATTTACTGTTCTTTTATATTTTGCTGAGATGGCTTTGAGAGAGATATTCGCTTCAATTGTTTGTTCTCTCTCTGCTGTCTTCCTGGCATCTTCAACTTTGTCCTCCAAACTTTGTAGTTCTTCAGTCCAGTATGGTTTGTAATTTTTCCTCGCTCCTCTAGGAATGGACTCAGTGGCTGCCTGTATTATCGCTCTGTTTAGACTTTCCACCATTTGCTTTATGTTGCCATATCGTGTATTTATGTTTTCACAATATTTGTCTGTTAGTATGGCAAATCTGTCCCAATCTGCTCGTTTGTAATTCCAGCGGGGCAAGGGCTTTTGCTCCTGTGGAACATACTCCATATTCATTACAAGTTTGATTGGTCTGTGGTCACTACCTGCTAATTGGTCCAGCACATGGCGATCGATTTTGTGGAGGATGTCTCCTGTGCAGAAAGCTAAGTCTGGAGTAGAAGTGGTAAGCCATCTTCTGGAGTAGAAGCTCGGTGTGTCATCCGCTTTGTTGAGTAGATGGAGATTTGAGTCTATTTCCCAGTCTTCCAATTCATCTCCTCTTTTGTCAGTATCTGGGTATCCCCATCTTTCTGAATGGCTATTAAAGTCTCCGACAATAATGCAGTTTGTGTCAGTTATTTTCATGTTTGAGAGTGTAAGGTCCTTATCTGCTGGGCTATACAGATTGTAGATTCTTATTTTCACGTCCTTTATCATTATATCAACACCTATAATTTCCGTTTGGTTGTCAGAGATCACAGATACTTCGCTGCAAGGTATTGTATTTCGTGTAAGTATTAGAACTCCTCCTTTGTGTCCTTCGCGGTCGAAACGTGTGGCCTGATATCCTCTGACTGAGAATTTGTGATTGGCGTTGAGTATGTCTCTTGAATGCATGCCACATCTATACTATCTTTATGAAGACGCTGTGTCAGGGATTCTTTCTTCTTGTAAACTTCTTCGGCATTCCACTGTAGTATGTTGAGTGTCCGGGGTATTTGGTCAATAGCTCTTAACCTACTCCTCTGTGCCTTGACTCCACAGCACAGGGGAAGGTGACCACCAGTAGTCATGGGTGGACCCCCTCGAGGCAGGGGGCCCGGCACTATCACCGCCTGATGGGACTTCGCGGGATTAGCACCATAACGATTAATTTTGATTTGTGACATCATGAATTAAGTTACGTTGCACTGCTTTGTCAAGCCTGTGGCTCAGTACATCCGATTTCGACAAGCATTTATTTGGGATGCGTTCCCTAGCGTTTGACTGTCCCCAGTCTACCTACAAGGCAGCAGGTTTTACGTTGCACTGCTTTGTCAAGCCTGTGGCTCAGTACATCCGATTTTGACAAGCATGTATTCGGGGTGCTTTCCCTAGCCTTTGACTGTCCCCAGTTTACCTACAAGGCAGCAGGTTTGCGTGTCTCTTCGTCTGGTCCCTCTCCCTTGACCTGTCCGACATGGGTGGCCCTACCAGTAGCTGTGCTACCGTCGGCATAGCTCTTGGGGTCATTGGGACGCACAAGCCCCTCTACCTCGTCACGGTGGACACACAGCAGAGGGGAAATTGGAATTAATACCGATGTGATTCCTGAGACGAATGTTGCGAATTCCTTGGACTACCAGAGTAACTAACAACGATTGCCTGAGACAGGCTAATGAAACTAGAACACTATATACAACAATAAGGAGGAGACAAACATCTTTCTTCGGTCATGTGATGAGAATAGAGACATTGGAGAACATTGTGACAACTGGAAAGATCGATGGGAAGAGAGGCAGAGGCAGACCAAGAGAAATGATGCTGGATGGATTGAGACCGTGAGTAGTAAGAGACGGGGTAACTATCTCGGAAATGGGGTTTGCAACCCCCGATAAATCCTTCTTTACGGGGTTATCCCGCCATCTTGTTTCGTCATAAAAGCGGACCTCATCTTTCAAATATTGGCGGGTATTTTCTTGGGTCTGGTTGTCACTTCCGTTTGTCCTTTTGACTACTTCCAACTGACTTCCGATCCGGGGGCGGGCGGGCGCGAACAGGTACCTCCGCCGGCCGTCTCGGCTCCCCCGACCTCTCCTGAGACCATTCAAAGATAGCGAGGCAAACCCCGGGCATGTGGTATACTTATATAGATAAGTAGACCAAATAGTCATCGGGCAACTGGGTTCGAGTCCCAGTGTGTGGGCGGGTGACCGAGCACGTGGTGTGATCGAACCCCAGTCATGTAGATATTGAACCCTTCGATAAGGAGACCGAAATCAATATGACAGATTGGAAAAATGATTTGGACCTTCACTCGAGGTATCCCGAGTATCCAGACTTTTTTCTTTTAAACGTTTATTGAGTGTTAAAAAATGGTGCAATTGTATTGTTAGTATTTTAACAGGCGTGCTGTGTGTATGGTATTTGTGTTGGTCTATTTAACAGGCCGTTTGTGTGTCGAATTGGTCTACAAATGTGTTTCCATCATAAAAACTACAAATTATATTCACATAATATGCATAAAATATGAGCAATAAATTAAACTAAGACAATATGACGTAATGGGAACGTGTGATTTGACGTACGCTTATCAGTCATCCCATTCTAACGTGATTGATGGTAATGGTGATGATAATGGTGATGATAATGATGACGGAGACAACAGCGACTATGATACACCCATCATTCTCACACGCTTATAAACCTTCAACACACCACGCGTTCTCTTCCACACCCACAATATATACATTAAATGAAATGTTGGTGTCAAGGTCGACACGGCAAAAGTCGCCCAACGCCGTCCTCGCGGGCCGCTGCGTGCGTGCCGGCTTACACACTGCAGGCAGCCTCATGCAAGCTTAGTTTCCTGTAAGCGAATTCAATATTATTGCTGAATGACAGCCCTCGCCTTAATCGCAAGTGCCAAGGATTTGCTTGTGGTGGGCTGGGTTGAGACCGGGAAAACGGTCAACAAAGAGGGCGGTAGAGAGAGGGAGCTGGGGAGGGGGAGAGAACGGGGGAGGGATAAAGAGAGATCACGTAAACAGATTAGAAATTTTTAAGTTGTCCATTTGCGAATACAGCGTATACATAAATATCCCGTTTATTATGTACAAAAACAGGCTTTTACATTGCGAATACAGCGTATAGTCATTCATGTTTGGGAGGGGGGGGGTAGGGAGAAAGAGAGAGAGAGAGAGAGAGAGAGAGAGAGAGAGAGAGAGAGAGAGAGAGAGAGAGAGAGAGAGAGAGAGAGCATAAACAGAATGGAATTTTTTTAGTTCACTACACAAGATGGCACATTCCACCACTACAAAGAGTTTACCTGAGCTGTTCCGACCGAGGTCAAACCTCGGTCGACAAGACCACTGACTCACAAAGGGCACCGTCCCATTGTTCTGTCTAGGTTGGGCCCCGAGACTCAGTAACAAAGAAGGGACATTTATTCAGTTATTTGGCGCGTTGTTCCCCAATGATTGGGCTTAGTGGTACACATGCGTAGTATAGAAATATACTGTGAGAGTGTGTGTTTGAACATGTATGTTATGTAGTGTGAACTTGATGGGTGTGGCTCTTGCTTATTAATCTGCGAATAGCTGGGCGATTTTCTGTTGAAAAATCTTTGCTAGTATGTGTGGTTGTATTGTTTGGTGATTGTGGGTGGCCGAGTTTCTACTCGGCCATATTACGTTTCTATACTCCGCTAGTGCAACAAGAAGTTTAGTGTGTTTGTCTTTTGTGGCTGTGGGTATTGTATTTAGGAAATTGGCTTTGTAAGCGTCAGTTTTCTTGTTTGTGTGTGTTTCTATTAATTGTTGCAGTGCAGTCTTAGTGGCTGTGATTGTTGGGCATTCATAGAAGAGATGGTCCTCTGTTTCCTGAATATTTTGTCTGCATAATTTGCATGGGGCTATTTGCTTGGATGTCTGTGCCGCTCTCTCTCTGTTGTCGGGGTCATATTATAAATTAGCCTGTATGTTATTTCTTTGGATTTTGATGTGATATGTTTGTTGTGTAAGTTAGTGAAGGTGCAGCTGTAGTCTTTCATATGATATTTGTATCCTCTTTTGATTCTCAGGTGTAGTGGTGGGGCTTGTTGTTGCACTAAATATTTGTATATCTGCTTGGTTGTCTGTTGTATTAAGTGTTCATTACGTTGAATTGCTTGCATACATGTTCTGTAGAAGTGCGGTAGCGTGCCGTAATAGTGCGGTGTTGTTTTGTCTATTTTCTTAATTCTGTGTAATCTAATTGCAATATAGTATAATGCTAGCGAGTATTGATCTGGATGATTGATGATGCGTAATATGTGGTTGATTCTTAATGCTTGTATTTTTGTTTTAAGGTCCTGTAGTGCTACATCCCCTCTAGTCTTCTCTTGTATTAAAGTCTTGTGCTTTATACTGTGGATTGTGTTTTTGAAGATGAATTGTCTGATGTGTTTGTTCATGTCTGTGATTGTTTGTTTTGGGGGGTCTAACACTGTGGCTAAATATAGTATTTTATGAATGATGAAGGTGTTTACAATAGTGCTTCGTACAAAAATTGTTGATGTCTTGTATTTGAAACTATGTAGTATGTCTATAATTTGTTTTGTCAGTGATTGCCATGTTCCTGTGTGTGTTTTTCTGGAATTGGATGGAAAAGTGACCCCATAAATCTTCATGTTATCTGTGACTGTTAGATCCGGGGGGAAATCTGCTTTATTCTTCCACTTCCCCAGACCCATTATTTTAGACTTCTGTATGTTTATTTTGGCCCCACTTCCTTCACCAAACTGTCTGAAGGTGTGAAATATGTTTGTTATGGAAGTGTTGGTTGTAGGGAAGAAAGCGGTGTCATCTGCATAAGCAATTAATTTCCGCTCTCCAGACTCTTGTATAAATGTACCTTTAATGGTAGTGTCCTGTCTAATTGCTTCTAAGAGTGGTTCTAGTGTTAGTACATATAGGACTGGTGATAGTGGACACCCTTGTCTGACAGATCTATTGATTCTGAAACTGCCAGTGAGTGAATGATTCACAAGTACCTTACTTTCAGGATTTTTATACAATATTTCTATCCACTGTTTATAGTACTGTCCTATGTTACAGTGTGCTAGTGTTTTGTGTAAGTATGAGTGTGAGATTCTGTCAAAGGCCTTCTCCTGGTCTAAAGATAAAAGAGAGGATTGACAGTCTTTCTGGTGGGTGTATGTAATGAAATCCCTTATGAAGTGTGTATGTTGGTGTATGTTTCTGTGTTGAATACTGCACTGTTGGTCTGGGTGAATGAGTGATGGCATGAAGTTTTTAATTTTGTTTGCAAGTGATTTTGCTAGAATTTTGTAGAGATGGGTCTATAGTTTTTCAGCTGTGTTTTGTCTGTGTTGTCTTTAGGTATGAGTGTTATATATGACATGTTGCAAATGTTTGGGAGTTCTTGTTTGTTAAAAGCTTCTTGGTAGACATTTAGAAGGAAATTGCCTAGGATAGGAAAGAAGTGTTGGTAGAATTCTACTGTGAGTCCATCTGGTCCTGGTGTTTTGTCTTTTTGCATTTGATTGAGTGCATGTGTTATGTCTGCTAATGTAAGCTCTGTGTCTAGTGTGTCTTTATCTGTGTCTGACAATTTTTTGGTGTATTTTAGGAACCTATTTTGTGTTTGTGTATTGGCGGGTTTTGCTGTATATAGGTCAGTGTATTACTGTTGGAATGTTTCTAGTATATGTACTGTCTCTGTTTGTGTGTTTCCTTGCATGTCTGTTATTGCTCCTATTTGTCTGTTGCGTTGAATGTTTTGCTCTAGTGCAAGGTGTTGTCTATTGGGACTTTCTTCTGATATGTTAGTAAGTTTAGTTCGAAGGAGTGCACCACGGAATGTGTGTTGCTGGTGTTGTTCTAATTGTGATTCTAGTGTGTTTAGGTGTGGTGCATTCCTGTCAATCTGTTTTGTGAGTTGTATTGCTGTCTGTATGATATGTTCTTGTTGAAGTCTGTCTTTATGTATGATGGATGCTAACTGTTGTGTTCTATACCGTATTGTATTCTTTAGTAAATCCCAAATTTGTGTTATGTTGTCCGTGGGTGTACTATTAGTTTATGTTAGTATAAGTTGTGTCACATGTTGTAAATAACCTGTATTTTGGAGTAAGGAGCTATTGAACTTCCAATGTGGTGTTCTTTTTGATGGCCTTGTGTTTGTTGTGTCTGTGGTGATATGTGTTAGTACTGCTTTGTGATCTGTGTATTGTAATGTCTCTTGTAGATGTTTTGTGTGTATTATTTGGTGTGTTGAAGGTGTGTATACTCTATCTAATCTGGCTGATCTATTGTAAGCCCTATTTTTGTGTGCTGTTGCAATGTTATTAGGGTGTCTGTATCGGAAAGCATCTATTAAATTGTGTGTGTCTAGGGTATTCTTTAGTATATCCAGTTGATGTATTCCATTTCTGTCATTCCTCCTTAATTGTGTCTTGATTCCTGCTTTGCCTGCCCCTACGATATCCACATCTGAGAGTACAAAATTGAAATCCCCTGCAAGGATAACATTTTGCCCTCTGTATGTTTGTATAAGTAAGGTGTCTAATTCTTGGTAAAAATTTGGTTGATGATTGTAATTTGGTGGTGCATGTATGTTCACTATGGTGTATGCATGTATAGTGTTTTCTACCTGTATTATGGAGATTCGTCCATGGTTATCCGTGTGTGTTTTAATTATGTCCCACCTGTCTGATGTCTGCAGAATAGCTGTTCCTGACCCAATTTTGTGTGTGCCTAAACTAAAACATGAGTGTCTGAGGCCTAGCTGTGTGGTGATATGTTGTGCGAATGTTTTTGAACATATATTTGTTTCTTGTAGTAGTAGAAAATCTGGTTTGTGTTTGTTTATTAGTGTGATAATATGTTGTAATTTTGTGCGTATACCACAAATGTTTAAAGTAATAATAACTAAATCACTAGTCATTGTAATTTAAGTAAAATCAAATGAATGAGATATAATAAGTGTATAGAATCACACGCAAAATTATTATCCGTGATGAGTACATTTAGGCGAGCAAGTCTGTAGCATCAAAAGTTTGTGTGGGAGGATCCTCTTGATCCTCGTTCTTATCACTTGTGTCTGTGTCGACGAAGAGAGTGTCTAGTATGCTGTATGTGTCATCTTCGTATTGTACTTGTGTCTCCTCTTGTTGTTCTTGTTCAGTTTCCTTTGTCTTGCCTATAGTGGCTTTGACTTTTTCTTTCTTTGGCAGTGATAAATCGTCTGTTTCTGTGTCGTCGCTGTGTTTTGACTGTGGTCTTCTGTTAGCCCATGTTCTCTTCTTTGGTTTGCTGACGACTTGAAAACCATCAGAGTCTTCATTCCTTGGATTTATGTCTTGTGTGTTATTTTCTTGTGTGTTATTTTCTTGTGTGTTGATTTGACTACTGAAGGTTTGTGTCAGTTCAATCTCTCCCTGTGGAGAAGTTTCTCTTTCGAGTGGTGGGAAATCTTCTTGGCTTTGTACACTGACTGCTGCTACTATTGGTGTCGTCGATTGTCGTCGACTAGGGCATTTATTTGCCCAGTGGTTGTTTTGGCCACACGCTGGACAATTGGTCTTTCTCCCCGGCATCGTGATCAACACTCTGTGGTTATTGTTCGTAATACCAGGAGTGTAGATCCGTATATAATGGGGGACTTCCTTCGTTGGGTTGCAGAGCGCTCCCCACTTGCCAGCCCCATTCTTTATCCTAAAGACCTCAGCCTTGTCGTCTCCTGTAATACTGTGCATCAGTTTTTTAACTCCTTGAGGAGCAATCGTGACAGGTAGCCAGTGGATGGTCAGCCTGTCCCTTTCTTTGTCTAGATGTTGTAGTGATATGTCTATCCCTAGACTTGGTAGAGAAAACTTTTTGCCGTGTATCTTGTCATACACGGCTTTCTGAACCTCTGCTGACAGGTGAAAGTACCACCTAGTGGGAACATCGAACCTATGCAGGTCGACGACTCCCCCAAAAGGTACACCTCCTGGACCAGTTAGGGCACTCATAATAAGTGTGGGTGTTGCTTTAGCAGCCGCCCCTGGTCCA